>OX393554.1:49720758-50063258 GCA_947650365.1 Chamaelirium japonicum
TAGACAACACCCTCACCAAATTTCATCAAATTCCAAAACTTCTAGGTAGGTAAAACAAGCCTGAGGTGTAGCGTTCTTGCTGCACCTCAGGTCCAGCATCCCCGCCCCCTATATATATATATATATATATATATATATATATATATATATATATATATATATATATATATATATATATATATATATATATATATATATATATATATATATATATATATATATATATATATATATATATATATATATATATATATATATATATAGGGGCATTCTATAATGCGGCATGCGGTACGTGCGGCATCGCATTGTAGCCGTCTGATGCATGCGCTGCGTGCATGTGATGCACACAGTGGTGCATCAGACGGCTGCGGTACGGTGCCGCACTTACCGCATTATAGTATTTCTCTCTCTCTCTCTCTATAAATAAACCGACTGTCTCATCTCCGAAAGCACTAGAGACGAAATACAATCCGGGACAGAAGAAGAGGAAAATGCTACATGATTACGAAGAGCAAATTTAAACATCCACACCAACGTTATATGTTCGTAAAGGAGAATGCTGTTTGAACACACATTGGGACATATAGGTGGACACAATCCACATGGGTCATCGGCCAACTCTCGGTGCGTTGATCGATTGATTGACCGCTAGTAATTCCCCCTCCCCTACCCCACCCCCACCCCACATCAGCATCATGTCCCAGTGTTCAATAGTAGTGCTCATTGGTGAACCAAAGAGTTTTTTTAAAAATAGCATTTAAAAAATACTTTACTATTATATCGGATACTAAGAAACTTAATTCGTAAAGTGGTAATCTGACAGTCATGTGGCAAGGCGGTGCCTCAAAGCGTCCCACCGTGTCGGTTGCCCCCTTTTTTTTCTCGACAGCCATGAAAACCAGTAAACCAATTACTGACTTCTAAACTCATCATTTGAATGTCGGGTTCAATCTACATATACTCAAACACCTAACTGATATAAAGAAACTCAAAGCGCACACAAGGTGATCCCATCGTGTACTGAACTTATAAAGCGATATTCAAACATCATTTTTTAACTTGATAAGTGAATTATCGATTTTGGCGACCACAAAAAAAAGAAAATGGATCTCTACATGTACAAATTTATAAAGTGGTATTTAAAATATTATTTTTTAAACTCAGAAAATGAATTATTGATTTTTACAATAGTAAAAAAAAAAAAACCCAGCACGGTGGGAGGCATTGTGGTGCCTCTGCATCATGTGATTGTTAGATGACTACTTTTTAAATTAAGTTTCACATGGCCAGATATAATTGTAAAGTATTAATATCATTTAAAAAAAAACAAATCCAAATGGGTGAGTTTATCATGGTTCCCGGATCTCTTGCTCGTCGTTCCGACCGAAGGTCCGGTCAAGCATAGCGGGAGGGTAGTCCTCATCATTCCCGGCGTCTCTACTAGAAAATCATACCGTTCCCTCTCTCCTCTCCGTGTTAGGGTTTCTATTTCCCGGGATGGGGAACATCTTTGTAAAGAGACCCAAGATCACCGACGTTGATCGCGCCATCCTCTCCCTCAAGACCCAACGCCGCAAGCTCGCCCAGTACCAGCTGCAGGTCTCAATTCATCCCATACTCAATTCACGAAATTCTATGGTTTTTAGGCTCTTTATGATCCATATTATGGCGTTTAAGGGCACCTTCTCTTCGGTGGGATCTTGTTATCTGATGTGGAGCGCTTCCAATAGATTAAAGATTCGTCCTTTTTTTCACAATAAATAACCTCATACAATTATATGGTTGATTTTTTTTTTTTTTTGGTTTGACATTTGAATTCACCTCAAAATTGACTGAGGATATACCCATCTAATGCTCCGTAAATACTTATATTTTTTGGATTTTTTTTATGGGATTTTGAATTAATCTTAAAACTAGCCAGGAATTTTTCAATATAATGTTGGTATAGTTATGTTATGTAGCTGTTTAAATAATAGACCTGCAATTACAACCATACTTTCAGATACTCTGTACAAGTAGTTTTTTCTAAGGTAATTTTGAGTTGCCCCAAAAGTTTTAGGCACTAAGGGCGCATTTGGATGTTGTGCAATTGACTTGTTTTTCAAATTGCACGTGTGCACTCAAATTGAAGTTGTTTGTGAAGGGGGTGCGAGATGCGCAAATGATCACCTTTTGTTGCTCATGTTGTATCACTTGAAGTAGTCCTCCAATATCGTCAACCAATCAAGGAAAGTGTTAGGTTAAACTTTTCCATGAAGTCTGTAACTTTTGTTCATGCCTTTCTAGTGATGGCCTTGATGCCATCACGTTTGCTTTGAGCACGCTTAATGGTCAAAAAAAGGTTTTAAATTTCGTGATGTCCTTGAAACCATCACGTCGTAAAAGAAAGATACTTGTGGATGAAGTTTCGATTTCGGTTGGTCAAAAAAAGAAAATATGTAGGATTTTGGTCAAATGTTGGTGGAAAATTTGTATCTTAAAGGAAAAAATGATGCAAATTTGCCAGACTTGATTAATTTTCAAGCAATTTCTACCAATCCCGGTTATATGTCGATCAAATATCGATATGTTATGAAAAAAATTATAATTGAGGAAAAGGTTAAAATTTCTTTGAAAAAGATGAAAACCCTTCAAAAAGAGATCGATTTTTTTAGTGAAATTGTCTAATAAAAAGATAGAATGTTGGATTTCGGTCATGTCCATCATTTTGGCCAACATTTAGTGACATCAAATGGATATTTGGTACTATAAAAAATTCGAACAATTTCTATGTCGTAAACTCAGATCCTTAAAAAATGCATATTTTGGTCATTTCGTTTGAAATTTATCATTTGTTTCCATGCTCGTGGAGGTGGATCATGGGTATGAGGGTACCAAGATGTTGGTGGTTGCTGCGTCACACCCCATTTCGAGGATGCTCTGTGTAGTCCCCATCTCTGGCATGATGCTTTGTTTCTAGTTCCTGCAACTTAAACATTGACTTAGTGCTATTGTTCGTCGTACTCTCGCGGATGTTGATAAATGGTTGGTGGAGTTCCACAATTGTTTCCAATCTCTAGTAAGAGACTCATCTCATCCAAATCCTATAATTCATGGTTATCTTGTCGAGAATTTCATCTCTTGGGCGTCCATGTAGTGAGTACGGAGGTTTCTATTTCTTCTAGTCCATGGTGTTTGTAAACCTTGAGCTTTGAGCAAGAGAGAAATGACTTAGGCAGACTTGAGATTAGGATGAGACTTGGGAAAGAATTCTAGAATGTCGAAGTAAGATCAAATCTGAAGTTTTACTCTAATAGTAAGTTAGGGCTGGTGAAAATTAATCTAGAAGAGGTCTATTGTCAAGGAGAATGGAACCCATCAAGGTTTGGCAAGATTTTAAGTATACATGGGTAAAATAATATAAAATGGAGCTTTGGATGGGGTTTTGAGACGTCTAATTGGAACTAGACTTATAGATGGAAGTAGAAAGTAGTAGGCTAAGATCTAGGTTAAACAACGATTATAGACAAGGTTGTCATATCGTGTATCGTTTTTCCTATTTTGTGTATTGTGTATCGTAAAGTATCGTGTATCGTAAGATACAGTTAAATTTATATTATAATATATATATATATACATAATAAACATATAAAGAACATACTAGAATATTAAATATGAAAAGTCAAGTAGAAGAGTAAGACATTCCCCATGATTTTGCATCAAACATAACATTAGCCTATACAAAAAGTATGATGTGTATATATCTATAAAAAAGAAACCATATATAAGTATTATCTATGTTCTATCAATATATTATTCTCAAAATATTTGAATGGCCAATGAAGATAAAACAAAAACTCAAAAAGTAGGAAGGCCTCATTTTTCAATCTCCACCACATCTACATCATCAATTTGATCATCACCAATATATAATTCATCACCACTTGCTTCTTTATCTTCCTCTCCTGTCTCTTGCACATTCATTCTCATCCTCATGGTCTTCTTCAAAGTCATCCACTTCTTTCCTTTAACCTTCTTTTGTGAACTTAGATCCATTAGCCCTACTACAAACATGTAACACACACACACACACACACACACACACACACATATATATATATATATATATATATCTATTATAGGTAGAAATGGAATCAAATAACTTTTGAAGTTAGAAAAGTTGTAGATATTTGATGCACTAAGCACTATAAAATTTTAAAAAACAAATGGCATTGGGCTCCGACAATTTTAGAGAAAGATTTATAAAAACCTTATAAACTTCTAAAAAAATTAGTCTCTTTACTCTAGGTTAGAAAATGTTATTTAGTATTTTTTTGACTCTATAAGAGACCTATATAGTCCTTTGGGAAACTTAAAAAAAATCATTTTAAAAGTTAAAAAAAAAATGTTTTCACCATATCGGACGTATCGTGTATCGTACGAGACGGTGAAAAAACGATACGTAAACACGATACATATCATTTTTCTTCTGTATCATATCATACGATACATATCGTGTATCGTACGATACTAACAACAGAGATTATAGATACGAAATAAAATATAAGAAGTATAAATTCTGAAATAGACATCAATTGCAAAGAAATCAAGGTAAATGGTAAGTGGAAGCTTGAAGCTTCACACATCTGACCAGTAACTAAGGAGTCACACCTTAGTGTTTCCTAAATATCACACAAAGGAGCTATGGTGCATCTCACTAAGGAAATTGTAGCAGAAGTTGTAGCAAACAAGAGAGGAAAGACTCGTGATTTGATTAAAGTTTGGTGGCCACCTCTTTTCATAGCACATCATATCCCACCAACTTTCATCATCACACCTACCTTTTCACTGGGATTGAATTCCGATCCAAGTTAAAGCACCCGATTCTGGTCCTTCTATTTCTAATTTTCTTTTTTATAGGAAGTTTCCTTTCACTTCCCATGGACTCCGAGTCCAATTGAAGTTGAATTCAGAGTTCAGTTCAATTTGAAACTCTTTAATGCATCTGAAATCGATCAATTTTACATGGTGTTCAATCGTAAATGAAATTGAGCACTTCCATAAGCATTTGGAGCCAAATGAGATGGGCCCATGGTTATTATATATTATAAAATCAAGGGGAGCCCCCTTTTGGGATCTTTTGATGGCTATCTGCCTTTATCTCTTGGCTAAGTATGCCCCTTTCTTTTTCTTCATGTGGAACCATCTGGATCAATGTTATTCATACACTGTTCAATACCGATGTCGGACGTGTCATGGACTTTATCTTCCCTAGTGTGTGCTTTTGTTGAAGGTGGGGCGAGAGCATGGTTTAAAAATTCCCGAAATTCTACGAAATCTTTTTTTTTTTGTCACTCGAAACAAAATGTGGAGGTCAAAAACATTCCAAATATTTTAAAATTTTCCTTAACTGTAAATCTGAAAACCTAAACCCTTTGAGCAGCCCGTTCAACTTTTCCCCACATAAATATTCTTTGAAAGCATTGTTTTTTTGGGCGCTAGACATGCCATCTAACACCAATTTATGATGATCAAATAAAAAAAAAAATCTTAGATTTCTTTCAATTAATTCGTTTCTAGCTATTTTATTGGTAATATAATGGTGTAAGAGGATTAACGCTATTAAGATTTGATATTCTTAAACCTGATTTGGGGATCAATCGCTGAATTTATCAAATATTCCTTTCAAAAATTTGGGTGGTTTGAAAAAGTTAGAAAACCAATTCTGAATATTGATGAAATTATTTGAATTTTTGATACGCCCTAGATATTAAACTGCTATATATCTGCACAATGTGGGGCTCCACCCCTTAGATAATGTAGAAATAAGATTTAAGTGTTCCAAAGTATGCATCTATACTTGATTTATCATTGTCCAGAGTTTTGTTAAAACATTTTATAAAAAAAATCAACATTTGTATAATTTATATAAAACTGCAATATTTCTACACTAGTGAAATATTACCGTGCAATATTCCATATATGTAGTGTCAAAATATTAGTTGAAATCAAAAATTTGAACCTCAGATGGGAGTTTGGTTTAATGTATATTCTCATTATATGGGCTCAACATGGTCTACTTAACACGTGGTGATCATATAATGTAGCTAAATGCTACATGAAACTTCGAATTCTTGTCATGCTTCATTAGGTTCCCTTTATTTGGATGAATTAAATGCATGTAACTACGTAAATATATTGTTATCATGTGATTGTTGGTATATAATCATTAAAAGCTAGTAATATATGGATGATACATGGTGTATTTGCTTGTAGAAATTACTCCGTAGAAATTTGTTCTCTTTTCTTAAGGAATCAATATGTTATATACAACGTTCAAATCTTTATTTGGATCCTAATTTAGGAGAGCGTTAATCATTTAGTTTAAAGATGTAGGTCAATATAGCGATCTAGTATCGAGTTAATCCCCTAGATACTACTGATGTTCATAGTATCATTTAAGGAGTGTTTGTTGTTTGATCTTCGATTAATGATCTATGCTAATCAAAAGGTCAGGTGCAACCCAAACGCAAGAGGTGCGGTTTCGCCCAGGCGCGCTTAGGCGCAAACCTGGGCTTTTAACTGTTTTTTTCCTGGTTTGTAGGGGCCCTAGCGACCCCCTACATCCCCCCTCTCACCATATTAAAATTGATCCATATACGAGATATTTAAATGAAACAAGATAAAAACTACAATATTCAAGCAAATGAAGAGTACTAATATCCTCAAATAACATAAGCATACCATCAACTGAAATCCCCCATAAAAAAACTGATAAATAGTCTAAAGAACTAAAATATCTAGGTTAGAAATTTGAAATAATAAGTTTATAAAATTAAAGATTGTATGTTAGGGGTTTAAATAATAAGTCTACAATTGTCAAGGGCTGTATTTTGAGCTTTATAGTTTGCACCCATGTTGCAAAAGCACTTCTGTTGCATTTAACTATTTAAGGATGAACCCAGATTGGAGAAGATTTGAACAAACCTAGGTTTGGAGATGAACTTAGAGTTTCACCAAATCTAGGGTTTTGGAGGGTCTTTCGGGTAAGAAAGCTAGTTGGGTTGTTTAGGGGGGCTCCTAGGGCATTAGAGAAGAAACGGGGAGGAAAAAATTCAAAGAAAAAAAAAATCTTGGCTTTAAATCGAGTGCCATAGGCCTGCTTGGCCTGGGTGCTGGCCGTGCAGCTAGGCACTCACCTAGGCTTGACTAGGTGTACCTTTGTGGCTTCATCTCAAGGGGCTTGGGCACTGCCTAGGCGAGGCCCCATATTTGCGCCTTGAGGAGCCTGGTGCAGCTGCTTATGAATGCTTAGCTAATGCTTGATGTTGGTACACGATATAATAGAGGATCATATTTGTTTCCCATTTGGGTGGATAAATGGATTGAGACAGAGAAATTGTTAGTCCAGAATGTTGTACTTCTCAATTCCAAGTTTCCAACTTTTGACCAAAGTAAGTTATCCAATCCATGTCTAACGATCGACGCTAGCCCATGGGCAAGATGATTAGTGATTTTATTTATCTTTTTCCTCTTCTACGAGAGATCGTGAGTAGGTGGCTTACGAGAGAAGATATTGTTCTTTCTTTTATGGAGAGAAATAAGTAAAGAGATTAGAAAAAAGACTAATTTTTTGATGTAACATACCATAATTAAATTCTTCTAAATACAACATATCAAATTAAGGTTGACTTTTTGGAATTAAAATGACACCTGAAGTTGAAATTGTCATTTTGTAAAGGAGTAAACTGAAAACATAAAAGATAAGCTGTGTCTTGATAGTTTGGGGTAAGTGTTATGGATCCTTCTTTGCCATTTATTTCTACAAAGGCCCACGGCTAATGTGCTTGCAAGTCTTTCCATATTATATTTCGCAAGTCACAACTTCCATTTTTGTTATTTTAGGTCTTTCTTGCCCCTTTGATACAAACCCTATCCCACCCTCCTTACTTAAGTCCCCTTATCTCCACATGTGTATACCATCTCAACCAATCCTCCCTCACTATGGCCTCAACTAGTACAATCTGTAGAAATTTGCTCATTTCTCATCCTATTCTCTCTATTTTACCCCATATCCACCTCTGTATTCTCATCTCTACCATGCTTATCGTGTGCTACTGTGCTTTTGAACCCTCTTTGTTTCTCAACATCCCAAACCATACTACATTGCTTGCCTTATTGTTATTAAATATTCTGAACCATACAACACTGTAGGCCTAATTTTTACCTTATAGAATTCTTTCTTGTGCTAGGTGCATGCAACTATCACATAACACCCCAGAAGCACCTCTCCATTTCATCCATCTGGTTCTAATTTTATCAGGATTCATTTGCATCTATCTCCACATTCTTTTCCATAGTAGATCCAATATGATTGAAATGATCTTTCTTGGCCATCAATTTTGATTAGGATTTCATTATCTTTCTTATTCATTGAAATTGTATTTCATTTATCTTTCTCTAGTTCAACTAAATTTTTAGCCCTATCCTTCATAATTTTCCTCCACAATTCCAACTTTGGATTCAATTCTATCGTTGTATATCAATCAATATCCACCCTGGTACTTCCGTTTGAATATTGCTTGTCGTTCAAATATGACAATTGTAGACAAAAATAGCCTTAGTATCCTTGATGATGGCCTGCCTTGGTTGGAAATTCATGTGTCTAAAACTAATCACTTTTAACGCCTGTTGATGGTCCCTCTACATATGTTAAATGATTTCGATTATGTACGCCTTTCTCTTAGTGCGCACAATATGCATTTGTTAGTAATTTATCATAGCCTTTCTCCAAGTCTATTATTTGTGTGCAAATCCTTTTTCTTCTCTAAGTCTTTTTAATAGCCTCCATTGTCAACCTTCCTTGGTGAATGTCAATTGTTTCCCTGAAATCCTTGGTATTTTTCTCATTTTTTCCCCCATCAGCCTCTCACATACTTCATGGTGCAACATAGCTTTAATTTTAACACAGTACAGTTTTGTACATCACCTTTATTCTTACAAGTGTGTACATTTTTTCAAGCATTTTAATATATCGCCTGTTATAAAGATTTCACTGATTAAGCTAGCTAAACTGCATTTTTGATACCTATCTGTTCTGGGTCTAGAGTCTTACCCTGTTGCATTCTCATCAAAGCTATTTTTTTTAGTTAATCGAATTAAATGTTGATCTGTGAAATCCCCAATCGTGGCCCATAGAAAAATTCTTCCATTAGAGTATACATTCATAATTTTTTGGAAATAATATTTCTTTCTTTCTTTAATCTCACAATTTTTTTTATCCACACCTTTTTATGTACCTTACTTGACATATGCCTTTAACTTTCCTTCTACTTAACCTAGCTATTTTTTTTTTCTTTCTTTTCCACCTTCTTTTGAGCCCGGTTTAATTTATCATAATCTGCAAATTCAGCCTTATTAAGCTCTTTTTGCATTCTTCTTACCTTTTCTATATCTTTCAAAGTCGTCGGTTTATTTGTTCTCTGAAATTTTTTAAAGAAAGATCTCTTTTCACTGGTTGTCTCTTGGGCCTCATTTATCCACCACAAAATTCTCTACATATCATTTTTTTTTTCCTTCTCCAGAAATCTTATTAATACAATCTGACGTTTGATACCATATTGTGTTTGTTGCCATTTTCAAGTTCCAATTCTCATTCAACACTTTCTCCATAAAGCTTATTGTTTTTTAACTATTTTTACCTTCAAAATTTTTACCAACTTAGATTCTTGGGTATCTTGTAGTTTCTTGTTTTGTATTCTTGTTCCTGGTGTACAATTCCGTAACTATTAACCTAAATTGTGTGGTTAAGCGTTCGTCTGGTTTCACCTTACAATCATTCTATGAAAACATTCTCTCTTCTTGCTTAAGATGCTATAATTGATTTGTTACACATTTTGATGCAACCACAAAAGCTGATTGCTATTTTCAGACTTGCACGAAAAACAATGGAACAAATCTGAATATTTATTCATTCATTATGTTGCATTTCAAATTATGAACAACTTTGGTTCGTATTTCGTGTCGATCAGACACTTGGTTTAAAAGTTACAAAAGTTTTTATTATTAGTTGGCTAAATAATAATATAATAGGCACTGTCGGATGAGTCATCCAAAGGATGAGATCAAAGAGCCTTTAAATTGCCCTCAACGGTTGCGATTAAAGGGCTCTTGAATGGAGGGATCAGATCAAATGAAAATCCCAAAGAAACCCTAATTTCGTCTCCCCAAATCAGATCAGTGATTGGCCCATTTACTGTTCACGTGAACAGTAACTTTGAGTACTATTCACTGATTACCGGTACGTGAATTGAGTCCCTCTCTCTCTCACACACACACACATGTGCACACACACGCACACACATGTGAACCGTGGACCCATCTCTCTCAGTTGCTCTTCCCTCTCTCTCTCACTCTCTCTCTCTCTCTCTCTTCTTTCCACTATAAAAGGGAAACTCAAACCCTAAGAGCAGCAGATTTTGATGATTGAAAACTTTTCAACAAGCTGTTGGTGCTCCGGAAACCCTAATCTCGTCATTGTTCATCTAGCTTCTTCTTCCCTACATCTAATCCATTAGTTCTTATCCCTTTACCATCACAAACTCATCTCTAATCTCCCTCTTCTTAACCCCCCTCTCCCTATCCACAACTTTTCACTATTTCGGGGATTCTTGTGAGGATTCAGCGAGCCAAGGTACTTTCTGGGTTACGATACTAGTATATCTTTCCCAAGGTAGTCATTGGTCTCCACTTTACGTTTTGATCCTTTTGGCCATATTTCCTCTCATTTTTAGCTAAAATCCGCATGCTGTTTTTACATTACAATACCTATTTTCATCCTGAATTGATCCCATATGCTAGATAATTGCTTCATCTTTAGGGAAGATCCATCTGATGCTTTTGTGCCTATCTTAGTTATATATGATTTACTGAATTTTGGCTTTATTTATAGTAAAATCTGTGATGAATTTGTTTTGTTCATGACATTGTGTTCAGTACTTGGTAGCTCTTTTGATAGTCTGACTTGCGAAACTAATAAGTGAATGCATGCCATATTATTAGGATAATATTTACTCGTGTCTAAAGTGTTGAAACTATTAATAGAACATTGGTTTAGTAAGCATGCCTACATCACATTTGATTCACTTTTAAAAGTACATTGGTGCTCATCTAGCATATTAAGGTATGTACTGTGGGTGCAAATTTTGGCATAAATCTACCACGGGACCCACCGGCCCTGCCTGGTGGGCCCACGAGGACTACAGCGGGACCCACCGGCCCTGCCTGGTGGCCCCACGAGGACTACCACGGGACCCACCGGCCCTGCCTGGTGGGCCCACGAGGGCTACAGCGGGACCCACCGGCCCTACCTGGTGGGCCCACGAGGACTACAGCGGGACCCACCGGCCCTGCCTGGTGGCCCCACGAAGACTACCGCGGGACCCACCGGCCCTGCCTGGTGGGCCCACGAGGGCTACAGCGGGACCCACCGGCCCTGCCTGGTGGGACCAAGAGCCAGTGGAATCCCCTAGAAGATGGTAACAGGGCCCACAACTTTACCTGGAGGATCCCCAGATACGATAGCAAAAACCGCAATTCGCCACCCGAAATGTCTATAAATAGCAGAGCCTTCGAATGTAAAAGGATCGAAAATCAAAGATCCGGAATTCTGATTTCCACTCTGTGATCTGACTTTCAGAACCAGAGCTCTGGGATTTCTAACCTCCGATCTACCATCTCTCTTCGATCTTCTTCTCTCTTTCGAAGAGATCAGGAAGCTTTCAGTGATACTCGGCCTGTCGAGGTCACTTCAACATAAGTGTTAGTGAATTCGGGTTGCTCCCTATAGCACGGAGACGTAGGCTTCGGCTGAACTCCGAGATCACTTCTCTTGTGTCAAAATCTCTCTCTCTGATTGCTTTTCTGTTTACATATCAAAAAAGCAACAACTTCAACCAACCAATCGACCAACGATCTTCGACATTAACTTCGACTCCAATTGACTGGTGCTGCGAAGGTCTTCGGGTCGGCACGAAGATTTTCCCCCACATGTACTTGTTATGGCCTATTCTTATGGCATTGCGGACTTTAAGTATGGATTTTCCACCCTCATTACATTTTCCCTCTCATATCCTTTATTGCTTTCAAGTTTCAACATAACTATTAAAATAATTGCCTATACATATCCTTTCTCCCTTCAAAATTCTTGCATTCCTGATTTTTTTTTTTTGTATATTTTATAATCCTACTTATGGTGCATATGCATTAATTGCAATAATAACGTCCCCCAGCTCACCTAACACCAAATATATGGCTATCGGTTTATGGCTACCCTTTATCACCTGCAATTTGTATACATGTCCTTGTCTAATATAGATTATTGAAGGGTTATTCTTTGGTTGCATGAGCTTCAATTGAGTAGCCAATAAGGTAGTTTCCATACCCACCAATTGGCCTTATAAGATTTCTTCGGAGGTGCCTCTCTTGCCAATTATCATTGGTCTTTTTTGGCACCGACCTTAGAGGATTGCAAGTTGGCAACTGTTGGTAAATTATTCTCTATCTTTTTGTGAAGCCTTCCTTGTGAGAGTTGTGCTTTATAGTCGATCCAATCTTAGTGGGATAAGATTTGGGGAGATGATGACAATATTTTTATCCAATAATATTTCAACTCCATTTTGATACAACTAGGTGCACCAAGTTTCAATTAGTGATGTAATAGGAGTCCTTGTGTAAGAATTGATGAACGACTAATGTGTAATGATGATGATGATTTTTGATGTATTGATTTGTTGAGCTTTTCATGGATTTGTGCTTTTCTATATGTTGTCAAGCCAATAAACTTGCTTACATTGACAAATTTTATTTGGATTTGTAATTGAATATTCAAGAATTTTCTCTGTTTGAGGACTTGTGTGTTTGAGGACTTAAAAGTATCAATTTATATTAGTTGTCATTGTTATAGTATGTGTTGTCAAGCCAATAACCTTGCTTACATTGACAAATTTTATTTTGATTTGTATTTGACTATTTAAGAATTTTATCTGTTGAGGACTTAAAGTATCAATTTATATTATTTGTCATTGTTTGAGGACTTAAAAGTATCACTGCTTGTCTCCCATCCAACCTGATTGCGGTATCGCCTAACCCTTCCGCAGTCCACCTTTGTCTCCATCTTGTAGCCAATCCTCCTTTCTTTCTTATCATCAACTAATACCCTTGGATCCTTTTTGTTAACCAAAAAGGAAACATTTCCTTTGGTTTTTATGTTTAATGCCTTCGAGTGTTTTCAAATACATATTTGTGCAAATCGTTGTTTCTATTTTCTTAAGTTTTGTTTTTTATACTCCTGTTGTATCATCTAAAGAAAATGGAAATGGAAATGAAAATTAAAAAATTTAGAAGTCATTGTATTAATCTCTCTCTCATCATGATCATCATCATCAACAAAAACAACTTGAATCCTCGAATTGTTTCTTTCGTCAAAGGAAAAGTTAACATCACTTATTGCTTGCTATCATAGGAAAGTTAGCATCTCTAATTTCTCGCTATCATAGGAAAGTTAACATCAGTAATAGGAAATTACTTAACTACTGGGTATTTAGTGTTGCGGAGCTAATGGAAACGTCTCCCCATTTATTCTCTCTTTAATAAGTCCCCTCTCTCTCTTATGTACCCTTCTCTATCCATCTATTTTTCTTCCTTAAATACTAAAGACATCTATCTCTTACCCGTTCTTTAGCTATTTATTTTTCCCTCTCTCTTAAATACAGGCACGGGGTGGGTCATTGCAGTCGTCCAATGAGGGAATTTTAATTGCACGACTTTGGAGAGCACTATTTATTTTATATTTTATATGTTTTATGAGTTTCCTTCTGTTCGGATTCCAAGCATTTATGGGTATTTGAATGGTCGGGGATTTAAACTGCTGTACCCAATGGGCTGGATCTACTTATAATAACGCAATAGTGGCAATACATGTGATAGTCTCTCTTTAAACCAGTGATTGTGGCACGATTCTTTGCCTTCTCCTTCGTTACTATTACGAGGGATAAAAAGGGTCGCACAGTATTAGGGTCGCACTGTTTTCTCCTCTTCAGTACCTTATCCTTCCCCTCCCTAACCCTGGTGTATGTTGCCGGATCGAGTAGATTGTTCACTCAAAGGAGCCTGGGACAAAGTCTTCCACCGCCGCCACCTCGCTCCTCTGGCCTCGTTTTTGCTTCCTAGGGATTGTTACCAGGAAGACATCTTTTGATCGATTCTTTGTATTTGTTGCTTTTATTTTTTCGGGTTAATTCCAGTTTGTGCAGATCTGGTGAGGGGAGCTAATGAAAAGAGTGTGAATGTTAAGGGCCCAATGAGGATGCCCACCAAGATTCTACATATCAGTATAACACCACTAGGAAGTCGCCACATGGTGTAGGTTAATCTCTCTCTCTCTCAGCTACTATGGGCAACTTCTGGCCATCGAGCATGGCAGATCACTCTACTCACAACTGATAAAACATAGCCTTTGTGCAGTGGCGTATTCATTAGAAACAATATGATCCTAGGATGTTATTCGATGAAATGACTGAGAGAAATGTGGTTTCATGGACTGCTGCTATTTCAGTGCCTACCCATGCTGGCAATTCGGGTGATATGCACTAAGACTCTTCACCCTTATGGTAGATTATAAGTTAGAAGAACCCAATTGCTTCACATTTTTTGTTGCTCTGTAGGCTTGCACCATGGTAGGAAATCGTGAACTGACTGCAAGTGGATCTAGAAGCATGTTTTGACCGTACAAATTCAATTTGATACTGTTTTGATGAACATTGTTCTTGATATATACATTACTTGTGCGAGCTTGGTTGAAGCTTGAAGGGATTTTTATGGGATTTCTCCCATTTAACTCCACCTTATGGAACACTAAAAGTGATATGATTGAGGTGGCGAATCTATTCAGCCAGGTTCCGAACCTGATGTTGTTTCATTTGACACCATGATTGTCGGGTTTGCACAAATAGAGAGCCCAAAGGCATTACATTATATTTATATGATGGCTGAAGCCACTGAACAAGGTGCTAGGATTAATCATTTCACATTTCCTTGTGCTCGAAAAAATTACACTAGCAGAAGATTTGAAAAGGCGGGGAACACTATTTCATTGCTTCGTCAATCAAATCCGGCTTTGACTTGGACCATTTTACTGGGTCTTCACCAAGGAGCAAAAAATCGATATATTTCACGAAATATATCGGAAAAATGAAAACCCGATACAAAATACCACTCGCAATCTTGAGCAGAACTGAAAATGTCAAAATATCGAGCTGTTTCGCGAAATATCACGATATTTCCACAAAATATTTCCATATCCACGAAATATCGCGAGATGTTTTCGAAATTTCGCGAAAATTTCGAAAAATTTTGCGAAATTTATTCGAAATTCTGTGACTGACTGGCTATAAAAGGGGATTGGGGGGCCTGGTTCTCAGCAGCTTATTTACATTTATTTACATATAAATATCGTTTTACTTAATTTTTATTTTCTCCATTTACTTTAAGTTATTATATGTAAATAAGCAAATACCCCCCATTTGATTTCAATAAAAATATCAAAAAAATCAAAAAACAAAGGAATCAAAAAGTAAACTTTCAGTTTTAGTAGGAGAAAACAGTTTTTATGGATTTTTATAAAATCTACATGGTGAGAAAAGTGATTAAATCAACTCATTTTTAGCTCAAAAAATTCCACAAGATGTAGAAGTATGAGTGCATCTAGAAAACCATGGTCTGTCTTAGGAAATTTTGAATGTATAAAAATTTTCTATATAAACTCTTTTTTTCAGACTTAGTAAAAAAACAGTGTTTCACATTTCAGCATAATTTTTGCACAATTTCAAATTTGCATAACTTTCTTGTTTTAAGTCCGCTTTCAAAATCGTTTGAAACATTATTTTAACAATCAACTAATCTTTATTTCAAAAATATTTTTATCCAAAAAAGAGATTAAAAAACATTTGAAAAATATATATCAAAACCGAACCAAATAAGATTGCACAAGACTCACAGACTCAATACATTGAATACATTTTATGTGAAGCTCTACGCCCCTAGATAGGGTACAAATATTATTTGAGTGTTCCAAAGTGTGTATCTATACTTGGTTTATGACTATCCAGTGTTTCACTAAAAAATTCCATCAAAAAATCAATATTTCCACCATTTCTATAAAATTGCAATATTTCCACACTGTCGAAATATTTCCACGAAATATTTCCATATCCCAAAGGTCGAAATTTCCATCGAAATAGAGATTTCAAACCTTGGTCTTCACTCATTGTTTTTTTTATATTGTATATTTTTTGAAATCCTATTCCGTGCATCACACGGGTTCATTACTAGCATATCTATACTAAAACGGAGCCCTCTCCCCTCGTATGACATGTGTACCTATTTTGAAGAGCGTTGTTTCATAGCCGAAATAAAATCATGCAAAACCATGTGACACAACTTTAAATTAAGAAAATTAAATATTGATAAAATTGCACTGCTTATTAGAGAGAGAGAGAGAGAGAGAGAGAGAGAGAGAGAGAGAGAGAGAGAGAGAGAGAGAGAGAGAGAGAGAGAGAGAGAGTTGGAGATGAGAACACATAGAGTTTCAAAAAGAAATAGAAGAAGCACTATATCAACTCCGATGTTGACTAATTCCAATTTTGGATTTCTTTTCTCATCATTGGTTTCCTAGAGCATAAATGCCTTGATTGCTTCCCTTCCTATTCTCGATTTTTAACGCTTAGATCATAAATGGAAGGAAACCCCCAATTCTTTGGATGGCTATAAATGCTCTCATGTATGGTATGTTTTATTCCTCCCTCTCTCTCTCTCTCTCTCTCTCTCTCTCTCTCTCCCCCCCCCCCCCCCCGCAACTCATTTCTCCTGACAGACATAGGTGGCGATGTCATGCAAGGTCTTGCTTTTTCTTTACTTTTAAATAACTTGTAGACTATCTAGTTGAAATCCAACTGTCGCATCATGCGATGTCATTCTGATTTTGAACGACTGATTGGCCACTAGGTGGTTGGCAACCTGACCGGTTGGACGAGCTACGGTGAATCCATTCGGTGGGATGCCAGGTAATCTATTGAGACAAGGCATGGATGCTCAGGGTGGCAGGGTGCTTGCCATCTAAGAAGCACGGACACGGGACACAGACACGACACGACACGACACGGACACGCCGACACGATATTTTTCAAAAAACTAGGACACGGACACATTAGGGGACACGCGGAATATTTTATATATATATATATATATATATATATATATAACAAGTCTTATATTATGATTTATAATCAAACATAATGCTAATAGTTAACTAAAAAAGTCTCCAACAAACATCATAAATGATTCAAGTGTATAGTTTCAAACTTTCAAAATACAAAAAAACAAATAGAACACACATAAAATCATTATCCATCAAGGCCAACATCAAGTGTTACCACATCATCACCATTGACGTGAAGACCACGACCTTCATATCCGGCTCATTGATGGAAAGATTCGCAATCTCAAGAACCCCAACATCTTCAAATGAGAAAAAAAGCCTCTTTGGTAATATCCAACACGCATCCGACATGCTCCGACACGTGTCGAACAACCTTTCTTCATAGAAGACACGTTTTTTGGTGTGTCCGATACGTGTCGGTGTCCGACATGTGTCGGACACGGACACGTTGAGGTCCCGAGAGTGTTGATGCTTCATAGCTTGCCATAGCCATCGGCAAGGAGTGATCGCCTTCTCCTTGGTTATGTTGATTCACAATTTAAGGTTACTCATAGCCTCTTTTTTTTTCCTTTGGTTTAAACAGTGGATGGTTATCTGAAGCCGTTTTGGTATTAGAACCGGACATGATGGTGGCGAAGAGGACGGAGGACGAGTGTCTGATACTTTGACGAGAACATGGTGATTGGTGTCAAACTAGAATGCCTACTACAACGTTAGGATGTGCATGCGATGCAACGAACTGGGCGATGGCAATCACCTAAGATTGGTGGTTGAGGCCTATGGGCTCCGGGCTCGGCAAAGGCTATGCTACTGATGAAGCTGGCGCTTGGCCGAGTTCGAATAATGTGAGTGCGGTCATGTGAGTGTGGTTTCATCGACCTCGGAAAGAAATTGTAGCAGGTGGTAGAGGTGAAAGGGGAGAAGATGAGGGTTAACAAATGAGTGCTCGATTTTATAAAACTTTTTAATAGAATATATTATTTTTGGGATTTTAATTTGATTATTATTACAGCTTCTGTTGATGGCTCATCATCAATATCTAGCTGATGGAAACCTTTCCTTTATGTGCCTTAAAATATTTTATATTTTGTGAAAGAAAATCTATCAACACTACTCAGATAGGTACTGCTGGAATTTGAAACCTTCTTTCTTTAGATCCCGGGCGATGCCCGGGTTCGGTACGAGTACATATATATGCATGCAACATGTGTTAGTTTATTAAGAATCATACAGAGAATTTGCCGCCCTTACATGGAGTATCAGAATGAATTACAAGATACATGATCAAAATTACTAAATAAATGGCTTATCAGAATGAATTCATCATCTTAACTGACCACTCAAACACAAGGGAGGGAGGGAGAGTTATATTCCTTTATATTTTTATGGCTCCTCATGCAACCAATACATGATCAACTTTGTATAATTTTTGTTCATTGAAGTCTGGGGGGTAGCAGTACTTGATATTCTTGGTCTCTCTGTTTCTCCACAACTTTACACATTAAATATTTATTTATGGATCTATTAAGGAAATCTCATCTGAGAAACATGTGCCTTTACACATTAAAACTTCATATAATGCTCCTATTCTCTGTTTTCCAGCTTGATGCTGTTATTGAAGCTGAGAAACAGGCTGCGAGGGACCTGATTCGAGAGAAGAGGAAAGACAGGGCTTTGCTTGCTCTAAAGAAGAAGAAGACCCAGGAAGAATTGTTGAAGCAAGTTGATGCCTGGCTTATAAATGTTGAGCAACAGGTAACACAGTTACATATGAAAATAATGCTTCTTTTGCAATTATGTTTAAAGCAGAAATTCATATAGTGCATGTCATTCCATCTTTAAGTACTCTTTGCAGCAGTGTAATTTTGCTCATCTTTTTCCATACGTAGTAGATCAATAATAAAATTTTCTTTCTTCGTTTATATTTGCTGTTTGCTTTAGTTGGCAGATATTGAATTAACAAGCAAGCAGAAGGCTGTGTTTGAAAGTTTAAAGTTGGGGAACAATGCCATCAAAGCTATACAAAGTGAAATCAATTTGGAGGATGTCCACAAGTTGATGGATGATACAACGGAGGCAAAGGCTTATCAAGATGTGAGTTTTATTGCACATACACTTTACTGTATTTTATTTTGTATGTTATTGGTGCTTCTCTATGGGACTCACCAAGGGTCAGCCTTAAGCCCATATCTTTTTACTCTCGTCATTGATGGAAGTTGTTAGAAAATACATGAAAAATCTTTCATTGACAACATATATAGCCCTAAATAGAAATGAATGGCGAAGAAGGATTTATAAAGCCAACCCCAAGTAGATGAGGCATGGCTTGATGGTTATGGTTATGATTTTATGTTACTGGTGCTTCTAGTTGAACACACGCATGCACGCGAAAATATGCACGCACGCACAAATTATAACTTTATAAATTTGCAGTAAAAAAACTTTATAAATTCTCCCCCGATATACGCATGTTTAATTTGATTTAGTAGCTTTTCAATGGAGCATGAACTAGCCTCTCAATTGCATGTCACCGCTCAAGCTTATTTTTGCGGAAAAGGCATAGAACTTTGTCAAATATTCTAAAGCAACTGCATCATTGTTCAGTATCACAATAGAAAATACAAATTATTCATCATCTGTTTTCACCCTAAATTATTTTATGTACTGAAGCTTATAGCTAGTGCACCAAGGAAAGGTCCATGGCTTACATTTATATTGTTATTGAAGGAAATAAGTGCAATTCTAGGGGAACGCTTATCTGCTGAAGATGAGGAAGAAGTTTTAGCAGAATTCGAGAACTTGGAAACCGAGGTATGTTTGTTGAATTCTTTATGCAATGGTCTTTGAGATTTCTACAATTTTTTTTTTCATATATAAGAACCTGCTTGCATGATTAAAAGTTAAAACATGTTTACTCTACTAGCTGAGAGTCTTGAGACTTTTCGAAATTGGGAAAAATTATATGCCCGCTACAAAAGAGTGCATAATTTATCTGGTAGTGAATGTCAATAGCCTTCAGTTTATCAGATACAAACAAGATCAAATGATTCACAACTCCTTGAATTAGCACACAAGCAGTGCCTCAAGCTGTATTTTAGATAAAGGACAGTCCTGGACTTTGATGCAAATACTGAGATGCTAAGCAATGTCGTGCAATATGCGGTCGTGCAACTCTACATATACTGATTGCATACACGATTGTGGGATCGATATCCCATTTGTGCATTTTTTAATTAAAACAATTTTAAAAACTAAAAAATAATAATTCAGATTTTTTTAAAATATAATTAAAAAACTTAAGAACTAAAAAAATAGATAACACCCTCTTTGTTGGAGCGGTACAAAGTACAAACCACGACAACCATGTTATAATGAAAATTTGGGAATGAAAGGGAGAGCTTTGATCTTGACAAAAAAGAAAGCTTGAGTGTTGAGAGAATGCTTTGACAGAGACCATAAGAGGAAGAACTATTGCGAGGTGAAATGGGGAGGTTTGGGGAATATATATATATGGTGGAAGAGGGAGATTGCGCGGGGGGGGGGGGGGGGGGGGGTAATTTAAATGAACAACCATTGGAGTTGTATGACCATGAGTGATTGCACAATCCTAATGTTTAGAAAAGCAGTCGTTAGGTATCATGCGACCGCACATAGGCTTTCGGACATTTTTTTATTGAAAGTGTATGTTTTTAATGAAAGATATTAGGTATTTAGGGGTAACCTAGTTTAGCTATAAACTAAGCTCACCCCAAATCTACGTTACCAAGACTCTTGGATTTTAGGTCTTTTGTAGTGCGAACACATTTTGGTTACTTGGAAGTTGCATGGGAGATAGTCATTAAGCTTGACGTCGACCATTTCAACTACCAAACAATATTTAATCTCTATAAACGTCGACCATTCCAACTACTAAACAATCTTTAATCTCTAAAATGTCTAGAAGATTCTTGTTTTGGTGCAAATTTACAGAGCACAAACTGTGGCTTTCTCAAATAGATACAAGCTTATTTTCATCTGATGCTGTTATGCTAAAGTCTGCTTCCTTAGCTCCACCGGCTAACAAGTCAGTCGCCCCTTCTAGATGCTCTTAATCGCTACCCTAATATCTTCCTATATTGCCGTCAACTCCTACCTAGAAATTGAATTGCATTCTTGTGGGAACAATCCCGTTTTGGATAACTTTTAGCTTTATCTCATATTTTAAATCCCACATCTGTCTTGCCGCGATACCTTGCCACATTTGCATCAAAATCGAGTTTTAGCTCCCTCGGTTTGGGAGCTATCCATCTAACGCCCATTAGGTTCCTTGAGCGCTGAACTTTGACATATATTTCCTAAGTTCTGCAAATTGCCTTACAAAAATACGATGGTTGACTCCAAAATCCCCATGAAACTTACATTTGCCCATATGTGAAGCCAGATTACCACCGCCTCAGGATAGTTGAAGATAGCATGCTTCACAATCTCCACCTCCTAGTGCATCTGCTACACAGAGGGTTCAAGTTCATCTCCCTCCAATGAAGATCTTTAGCAAGAATTCTCTCTTTGAGAATTTCCACACAAATGATTTGGATCTAGGAGAGTCTTTCATCTTCCAATATGCATTTCAATTGATTTGCAGTGTTGCGAGACTTGCATCATGCTCTTGCTCATTGAGTTTGTTGGCACGTTTGAGGAAAATAGTTGTTCCCTGATTTGGGTCCCAAACCCATTTGCTTATGACAAAATTATTCAAACTAGGGACTTGCAATAAGTGATCAGCTTTGTTAGGGATGAAAATCTGACGGATCAGATGCTCCGTCCATCTGCCATTACCATTCATTAGTTCTTTCAAACTGGAAAGATTGCCCTATATAAATTCAACGAGCCCTATATGCTATCAAAGGCGTTGGTTGTGACATTCATCCCTAGGTCGTCCCGAGCAATTGATACTTCTTTTGTTATTGCCCTCTATGCCCACGAGCTCCTTCTAAGCTTCTCCATGTCCACAAATCTTCATTGAACCCATACTTCTCCTTACAAAATGTCACTCATAAATTATCCAGAACTTTTGGTCCATTAGGGCTATCTTGAAAGACCTGGTCTTGTGGACCCCGAGCAATTGATAGTTTGATACTCCTTTTGTTATCGCCCTCTTGGCCCACGTGCACCCTCTAAGCTTCTCCGATGTCCACAAATCTTCATTGAACCCATACTTCTCCTTACAAAATGTCACCCATAAACTATCTGATGCTTTTGAGTTTTGGCCCATTAGGGCTATCTTGATAGACCCGATCTTGCAGATCCCGAGTCCTTCCACCATTGGCTTGCAAATCTCACCCCAAGTGATCAAATGAATCCCCTCGATTAGAGTGCTGCCGCTCCACAGGAATTGGTGCATTGCCTCTTCTATGGAATTTGTACCACATGTACGAACCCACATGCAGGGCAACAACATTGGCATCGAGTTAAGCACAAATTTGATTAATGTGACTCTACCGACAAAGGATAGTATCCTGTGAGTCAGATCCAAAACGTGTCCCCCATATAAGGACTCCCAAATAACGAAAGGATTCAGAGGATTCTGGGATCCCAAGTCGTTGTGAAACTTTGTGATGCTTATGACCTTTTTACCGAAGACAGTTGAAGATATCCATTTATTGGTTTTTTTACTCAAAATTTTGTAGTGGTTTTGCATTCTATCCATTAAGGTCACAAAATGGCTCAAATCTATCCGGACAAATACCATACAACCATCCGCAAAGGGAAGCATGATAGACTTTCCGAAAGCATTTGTTTTAATGACTTATTCCCCCCTCTAGGCGCCATCCTGTTGCATGGATAGATTCCTGCTAAGGGCCTCAGCACCCAGAATAAATAACGAGAAAGAGGTCTCCCTGACGAAGCCCTCTACTATATGAGAATCATTGTGTGGCCACTCCATTCAGGAGTATAGCAAAGGCCGGGTGTTCAATGCGCACACAGAATCTTAACAGATCCACCTCTCAGCAAAACCAAAATTTTCCAACAGGTTGTAGATAAAGTGTCATGATGAAGTTTCACAACTGTTTTGTTCCTTGGTGTAATACTTGGCAAATGCACACACCAGGCACGTGCTAACTTATTTCTGCCATGGATTCTGTAGTCATACCATGGCGTGCAAAATCCGCAGATAGCATGAAGGCCAATTTTGTCTCTCAAATAGTTTACATTCCCCCTGGTGATAATGATCATAGTTCAAGAGGATCCACACAATGAATCAGGGGACTTGTTGGGGTTGTGCATGGTCTGCATTAAACCATTAAGTGAATCTTATTGTCTGGAAGTTAGAACATTAAATAGTAATAATCTGTTCTACTTGTATCAAATCAGGTAAGGGCACAAAGCATATAGTAAAGATGAGAAGATCAGCACCATCATGAATAATTTACTTCTTCTAGTGTTTTTTTTGGTCAATGACAGCTTATGGATTGTCTGTTTTCATAATAATGTGGCAATTATTTTTGAGAATGTGGGATCAGCTGGGCCCTGTTTGTTTTTCCGAGCAGTAAAGTAAGGTTAAGTAGAATTGAGTGAAATATTAAAAATCTCATCAAATGTGAACCATCCACTCTAGTCTTGTTGCAATGTGTTTGCAGTTTTCATCCAGAGCAATATGAATATCTCTAGCGTTCATCCGTCTGCCTACGTTGAAACTAGCCCAAACACCCTTGCTTTGGTTGGCGGAGACACGGGAGCAGTAGGGCTCTTGAATGCCTTTAGGGCTGCCAACCTATCGCCCCCTGAATTCGCAGTTTTCACCCAAATGTACTTTGTTTTACTGCTGGGAATTACAAACAGGGACTTAGGGCAATGGGAGGCCATCAGTGACGGAACCGTACACTTTTAGGGTTAGCCTGATTGTCTGCATTCTTGGAAGATGTTGATCTTTCCTCTTTGAATCTTTGCTCTACTCTTTCAAAAGGAGCTCAAGCCCTGCATGCATGTGTGAATGTGTGTGCTGCGTTTTAGGTTTAATTCAGAGCAATCTTCTTAGTGTGGAAGGTCCAAGGTGGAGGGGAAGACCTAGAATAACATTGATGGAAGTTCTTTGAAAAGACATGGAAAAACTTTCATTGACAACTTATACAGCTCTAAATAGAAATGAATGACGAAGGTCATAAAGCTGACCCCAAGTAGATGGGGCATGGCTTGATGGTTACTATAATCATTTCACTTTTTTAGTTCAGATTGTTGTGTTATGGTGGCAAAGCCTTGTTTATTTTGATAGTGAAGAGGCTGCCTGTCTAATGCAAGTTGGCTTCCTATCTTGGCAGATCACTCTTCAAGCTATGCCTACAGTTCCTGCTCCATCGGAGCCATCAGCACAAGCAGATAAAAGGGTGACTGATTTGCAGCCGGAGGCCGAAGGGCCCGATGAAGACCTCAAGCTTCCCAATGTACCTACCACAACCCCAGTTGCGCCAGCGGCGGTCGACGATGGTGATGAAACTATTTCAAGCCGAGCACCTGTTCGAACGAAAGGTCTCTCTCTCTCTCTCTCTCTCTCTCTCTCTCTCTCTCTCTCTCTCTCTCTACCCCCTAAACTGTAATATGCGACGATTATGATTGCAGTTTTGGAGGAGCCACTACTTGCTTGATAAGCCAGAGCAGAAACTGGGGTTTGAGATTCGCATTTCCGGAGAAACCATTACCTGCTTGATCAACTGGAAAAGCAAATCCATTTGGATCCTGACTGCAACTGCTTCATGTGGCCACTTCAGATTTGTAGAAAAAGATGTGATTTGTATTCATACTTCTCTGTTTTGCGTCGATATATGCATGTATACTGCTTGCATTTCTTTACGCTGTATAAAGGACGAGGACCATAAAGTATGTAAGCTATATACTCGGACGATTACGAGTACAATGCAACCCCCCCCCCCTTCCCTCACACACACAAACATTTTTTTCACTCGGATCATAGTGTGTCAGCCATATACTCGGATCGAGAAAACTTCACTAACAAATAAAAATTACATGCTTTCAGATCAACGGATCTAGAGCTACAAAAACTCTCTTTCTTGCAACTCACTCCTCTGGTATCTTCACCCGAGTTTCATCAGTCCTCCAAATGAGGCCTTGGCCACCTATTTGTAGGTTTCCCGGGTCAAGGCAGTTACCAGATCCGCTAATCTCGGGGATCGAGTCTGTTAGTATTATAGTCCCACCTCGGTTGTGGTAACACAATGATGTCCGTTCTCCCTCTATATATAGAGAGCTGGTCCTATGTAATGTGTGAATAGAAGAGATAACACAAGGAGTTTTTCTCCCCAAAACCTTCTCTCTTTCCTCTATTTGTAACATGGTATCAGAGCCGGGCTCTTGAGAGCCGGTTCTTGTTCCTCACGTACGCTGAGTTGTTCTTGTTCCTCACGTCTCTCCGAGCACCGTCCGCGTTCTTCTCCCCCGGCCCGGTCGTCCGTCGTCCGTCCGACGACACCGGAGCCGACTGTCGACACCGGAGCCGTCCACAGCGCTTACAGCCGACCATGATCCCCCTCCGGCCCGGCGTGACAGACGGCCACGACGCTGATCCTCCGGCCCGGCGTGACAGGCGGTCACCCGCGTGACAGGAGGCCACGGCGCGGCGCTGCTCCCCTCCGGCCCGGCCGATCGCTGTCCGTCGACCTCGGCCTCGGCCCTGCACCGGAGCCAGTCCCCTGCGCCTTGTCGCCGATCACCGGCCCCGGCACCAGCCCTGCGCCCGGTCCCCGACCACCGGCGCCCGGCACCAGCCCTGCGCCCGGAGCGGCACCAGCCCTGCGCCCGGCACCAGCCTTGGCCCCGATCACCGGCGCCCGGAGCGAGCCCTTCCGCTGCGCCCGTCTCCGGCCTCGCGCCGCTCCCCCCGGCACCGGAGCCGAACACGCGAGTCCGAACCGCACGGTGCTATCCCGCACCGTGCAAATATCCCGCACGGGACACGTATCCCGCACCGGATAAGTATCCCGCACCAGCATCTATCCCGTACCGGACGAGTATCCCGCATCATCCCGCACCGTACGAGTATCAGTGCCTATCCCGCACCTGTGCCTATCCCGTACTGCTCTTCCTACCTGCGCTGCGCCCTGTAACTCATGGCCTTTTCTGATCAGGCCTCTGGAGTGTCCTCAGCCCAGTTCTCGGCAACACCTATCGAGCAAACAAGGGATTTTCTCCCAGTCTCTACAGACTTTCCTCTTGTGACAGTCGTGGATTGGACTGCGTGGTCGGCTACAGTCCAGAGTATTTTGGATGACCGTGCCTTATACGGTCACCTCGACGGCTCAACTCCTGCTCCTACTGCAACCTCTACAGCAACTTCTGATTCTTGGAGTGTTCGTGACCGCCGCGTTCGTGCCTTTCTAGTTGCCTCGGTCGATCGCTCTCTTCGTGCAGATCTTGTCACTTTTTCTACTGCGGCAGAGCTCTGGGCCCACCTTACTGAGCGCTTTGTGGAACAAAGCGGGGCCCGCGAGTATCAGCTCTTATCTCAGGCCCAGTCTGCTCAGCAGGGGGAGCAGACCATTCAGCAGTTTCATAGCCTTATGCGCGGCTATTGGCGTGAGCTCCAGGCCTTGGAGCCCCCTCTGTTGGAGGTCTCTAGAGTCAGTGCCTCCTGGCGTGAGTTACAGCTTTTTCGGGAACGGCGACAACTTTACCAATTTCTGATGGCTCTTCGCCCCGAGTTCTCTCCTCTTGCGGGTCAGCTGATTCATCGAGATCCGCTTCCTCGTCTCGATGCTGTCATCGCTGAGCTTCTTGCCGAGGAGACACGTCTGCGCACCGTGGCTGCACGCCGGGCACCTGTACCCTCTAGCTTTGAGGGGGTTTTAGCGGCCACTCACCCCCCAAAAATTCCTTATTTTCGGGGTGGATCTCGTCTCGCCGGTCTGCCTGATACTCGGCGATGCACCCACTGTGGCAAGACGAGGCACACGATTGACTCCTGTTGGCTTCTCTATCGGATGCGGATCCTCACAGTCCTCCTCGCTACCCCCAGCGCGAGCATCGCCCTCCTGACCGCTTTGGCTACTCCCCTGATCGCTTTGGTTTTGCAGCTGTCACTTCCTACTCGCCTCAGTTCGTTACCTACCTTACTGCCCTTCATACAGATAGAGAGCCTAGGTCTTATAGCGAGGCATTGCAGTACCCTGTGTGGCAGCAGGCTATGGCTGAGGAGTTTCAGGCTTTTGCGCAGACTCAGACCTGGGACGTTGTGCCTCTACCTCCTGGTATCGCGCCCATCAGCTGTAAATGGGTCTTCAAGATCAAGCATCGCCCAGATGGTTTCATTGACCGGTACAAAGCCCGTCTTGTTGCTCGCGGTTTCACTCAGGAGTATGGGATTGATTATGATGAGACGTTTGCTCCAGTAGCTCAGATGACCATTATTCGGACTCTTCTTGCTGTTGCTGCGGCTAAGGGTTGGCCCCTATTACAGATGGACGTGAAGAATGCTTTTCTTCACGGTGATCTCTCTGAGGTTGTCTATATGCAGCCTCCTCCGGGCCTCAGCACACCTCCTCAGCATGTATGTCGTCTTCGTCGAGCTATCTATGGCCTCAAACAGGCTCCTCGTGCCTGGTTTGAGCGTTTCCGTCGGGCGGTTACTGAAATCGGCTTTGTAGAGAGTTTTCAAGACCACTCTATGTTTGTGCGGACTTCCCCCCATGGCCGGGCCATTCTCCTTCTCTATGTCGATGACATGATTCTTACTGGTGATGACACACGTGCCATAGCCTCCCTTCAGGAGCATCTTCGGAGCCACTTTCAGATGAAGGATCTGGGTCCTCTGCGTTATTTTCTTGGCTTGCAAGTTGCTAGGAGCTCTAGGGGGATTCTGCTTTCTCAGCAGAAGTACACAGCTGACATTCTTGCTCGGGCTGCACTATCTGATTGTCGTACAGTCGACACTCCTCTTGAACTTCATGTGAAACTCCGCCCTACTTACGGTGAGCCCCTCTCAGATCCTACCAGGTACCGTGAGATAGTTGGTCAGCTCGTCTATCTCTGCATCACCAGACCGGATATTGCCCATGCTGTCAGTATTCTCAGCCAGTTTGTGGATACCCCTCACTCTGCTCACTACGCTGCTCTTCTTCGGACTCTTAGGTACCTTCGTGGCACTATCACTCGGTCGCTCTTCTTCTCGTCCTCCTCCTCTCTAGCTCTTCGTGCATACTCTGATGCCGACTGGGCAGGGGACCCGACTACTCGGCGCTCGACTACTGGTTACTGCCTTTTTCTTGGTGACTCTCTTATCTCCTGGAAGAGCAAGAAGCAGAAGGTGGTTTCTCTCTCTAGTACTGAGGCCGAGTTTCGTGCCATGGCCACTGCTACAAAGGAGATCGTTCATCTCCGTCGTCTTCTTCGAGATCTCGGTGTTGATACCTCGGGTCCCACTGCTCTTCATTGTGACAACAAAAGTGCTATTCAGATTGTCAGTAATCCGGTGTTTCATGAGCGGACCAAGCACATTGAACTAGATTGCTATTTCTCCAGAGAGCAGTATGAGGCTGGGACCATCTCTTTGCCTTATGTCTCTTCGACGGAGCAGATTGCTGACTTATTCACGAAGTGTCATCCATCTCCTCGCTTCTGGTTTCTTATTCGCAAACTCTCAGTGGTTGACCCACCGTGAGTTTGAGGGGGGGTGTTAGTATTATAGTCCCACCTCGGTTGTGGTAACACAATGATGTCCGTTCTCCCTCTATATATAGAGAGCTGGTCCTATGTAATGTGTGAATAGAAGAGATAACATAAGGAGTTTTTCTCCCCAAAACCTTCTCTCTTTCCTCTATTTGTAACAGAGTCAAAGATAATTATCACGATTACACCTGATTCCGGGCCGCCTGACAGTCATTCTCCTTGCGCCATCGTATTCTTCGAGAGTCCTACTGAGAATCGTCTTCGATGACTTTGTTCCCCAGCTTCGAGAGAAGCCAAAATTTATTAGACATTGGTTCATGGCTTCTTAGAGACATTGGTTCATGGCTTCTTGCTACAACTTTAAGTAGTCCTAATTAAGGGACTAAAAAGTGCAATTTAACCCCAAGTATAGGGAGTGTAGCGAAGTAGTAATCTCGGTGAGTCCGAGGTCGATTCCACAGGGACTGAAGGACTAATTGGAACTAATGTGGTGACAGTGCGTGACGTGAGTGCAAATCAGGGTTTTCCACTGAGAGTGGAGCACGAATGATGAAGCTACGTTACTAATTTAACTAGAACTAAATATTGCAATTAATTAAAGGAGGTTACGATGGAGATGAGGCTAAGGCATCCGGGTTCAACCTAGTAATATCTTATGTATTCTTTTGATCAGTAACTATATATGATGATAGCATGAAAATTAAGTTCGGACGCATGCTACAGGGGTCTTTAAGCATTACACATGCCCGGAGTCGATGTGAAATCAAAAGGACTTGTACACATGTATCGATTTCTAAAGATATGCATCTATCATACTAAAATAGATTAAAAAGCATATGACGAGAGACTCGTGAAGCTCGTGTCATCAAGCCACAGGGATTCGCAAGCATTACGTATGCCCGGAGTCAATACGGAATCAAACGAATTTGCAAGCTAGATGCCATACATCTTAGAATAGTGTCATTCATATAGGATTCAATCATACGAAAATTAAAACTTTATTACTGATCAAAGAAACACATAATAACTACTAGGCATCCCCCATAGCCTTAGCTAGGGGTTTAGCTGTGCATGTTCATAGAGTTTAACATAGAAGCATAAGTGCAAGCAAACTCCATTAAAGAAATACGAAGGATGGCGCTCGTGGATGATGGCTTCCGGCGATGGTGACGACGTGCGATGACGGTGACGGCGTGGATTTGGCGACGGTGAAGCGTGGCTCGGAGACGATGGTGTGTGGCGTTGATGAAGATGGTCCGGCCCGGTTGGTGAAGGAGCAAGCCTCGTGTGTCCGGAGATGGTGGAAGGTGATTATGGTCCGGGTGGTGATGAGGTGATGGTCCGGCTCGTGGTGGATGAAGTTCGGGATGGTGGTGGAAGATGGTGGAGGTCCGAGTTATGATCCGGGTGGTAATAGTGATGAAGGTCCGGGCTTAGATGGTGGAAAAATCCGGCCTTTGTGGTTTGATGAATTTCGGCTAATAGTTCCCCCGTCTCCTCACGTCTTCTTAGGTTCAGCCCCTATATAGAGAAGAGGGAGTCCGGTTTAGGCAAGGAGAGAGAGAGACGTTCGGATGAGAGATCGTGAGGGATCTAGAGAGAGAAGAGAACGGGATAGAGAGAAGATGGGTCGTGGGTCTCGGATATGGTAATGAAGAGAGAGAGAAACGATCGGGTGGAGAGAGATATAAGGAAAGAGAGAGAGACGTCCCGGGTTAGAGAGAAGAACGGAGAGAGAGATCAGGAGAGAATCCGAGAGGACATGAGGGAAGTGCGGACGGCTGTGATGTCAGTTTAGTGAGAGAAGTTCGGGGGGGTGCTCGGGTAGTTATGGAAAGAGAGGGGAGAGAGATGATCGGGTAGAGAGAGATAAGGAAAGGAGAGAACGATGGGCTCGGACGGTTGTGATTGGGGCGGCTGGGTCGGTCTGGAGAAAGAGAGAGGAAGTCGGACGGGACTGGAGAGAGGCTGGGCGCATGGGTCGGGTCCTCGGACGGCTGCGATTTAGTCCGCGGACGGCTGCGAGGGATGGAGCTGGGTGCAATGGGTTTGCACGGGACACCTGTTATCAGGTTTTCCGAGAAGGTGGTTATGCATGGGGTTTAGTTACACGAACGGCTGTGATTAAAGTGGGAAGAAAAGAGGGAGCTGGGTTTGAATGGCTGCATGTGAGGGGGGAAGCACACGGACGGCTGCGATTTAGTCCGGATGGGAAGGAGTAAGGACGTGGGCGATTCGATCTCATGCATGGGATTTTTCATGGATGGCTGCGATAAGACGGATGCGATGCTTATGGAGCATGAGGTTATGAACTAGATGGATGCGATGCGATCGGACGGGTAAGAGTGAATTTATGAGGACGGGCCTCGGCCAGCTGGGCTCATACATGGGTCGCACATGGCTCGGGGACGTGCTTGGATATCATGATGGCCGGGTCAGATATTATCAGGTTCGGGGTGGTCATGGACTCCGAAAATTCGACCGAAACCCGAACCGCAACATTGGGCATGGGTATGCATGGATCTCGGGTTTGTGCGAGGGATTTACTAAAGAGATTGGATATCAAGGGTTTTCACGACGTGCATGTTTTGGAGTTGAAGTCGGGTCGGATGCATGGGTGCCATTGGATGGTTGCGATAGGTGTGGTGGTGAAATAAGAAAGAGCGAAGGACGGACCCGGGTTGTCTGGTTTCAGGTCAAATGGGTCACGTGGGAAACGTAATCACCATCATCCAAACTCATCATCAAATCCATCATCGCTCCTTTGCATTCATGTAGTCATCTTCTGATGCGAGTCGTGCGTTGCAGCGGCTTGTTGAAGTCTTCCATTGGCTAGACTCTTCCAAGTACCCTTTTCCTTATCGTTCTTCAGCATAGGCCTCCAAACGAGCTGTGCGACCTCCGTTGACTCGTCGTGAGAATGTCCACCATACTATCATGATGTCCTTTATCCAACTATGTCGAGTATCGGGTCAATTCCCTGAAAATCACATATGAAATGACGCGTGTAAGGATCCAATATGATTATCGATAAAAATGATAATTTGAACTACCGAGCTCCGTATTTTTCATGCATGTATCGTATAAGTGCGAACCAATATACCGTTATGTCCGTATTAAAGTCTACTATGCATTGGTGCAAAGAAAATAATGCGCTTTACGAGTATATGAAAAGTTTTACGTAGAAAAGCGATGATAATGCAGTAAGAAATAAGCGATAAAATGCATTATTTGGAGACTTAACACACCCCCCAACCAGCTTTTTGCTAGTCCTCGAGCAAAATAAGCGAGAATTCAATGCAAAGATTTTCGATAATAATGCATGATTTCTATCCCCAAAAAGTTTTATTTTATTTTATTTTATTTTATTTTATTTTATTAAATGGTTAAACAACATAAAGCAATATATATTTTTTTTATTTAAACGGAAAGTTTTGATGAATAATTTAAAGTACTCAAGACTAGAGATTCTACGGCACAAAGCTCATAGATTAATATTAGCTAACTTCTAGTTTACCGAGTCATCGATTGAGTTCCGGTTATTAACCCTCCGGTAGGAAATATCAAACTGACTGTACTCGAGTGCTCGGTGATATCTGGACTTAACACGACTAGAGATTTGGTTTTCAAGGATGCATCAATACTAATAAGCACCAAGAACAGTCGAACGACCTTAAACACTGATTCAAAACCCCGCTGTCTGTCCAGGTTTACGAGAGGTGTAGATGTTCACTTTAATACCACAAGGGCTTTATATGTGATATTCCATGCTTACTCGTGTTTTTACAGCGACGGCTTTCACACTATCTCTTTTCTTTTTTCTTTTTTTTTTTTTTTTTTTTTTCAGGTCTCCTTTTTTAAGGATCTAACTATGTATCCCTTCCTAATTTACACCATGGTAGCTGCACTCTGTGCCCATGACACGCTGCCAACGCTCTCATAAGTCAGGTAGCCATCCCCATGTTGCTTCTACATTAGATTCACTATGTGTATATAGGATCATTCTCATAACCCTATACACCATGCTTCACTAATATAGTTGCATGTAAGTTAGGACTTCTACATAACTCGACCCTAGACCTTGTAATAGGTAGCCCTTTTCGCTGTACCTGGTCTAATCCACTAGTTGCCCTTTTTTTTTTTTTTTTTTTTTTTTTTCACCCTATCTCTCCATAGAGCAAACTAAGTGAACAAGACAGTCGTGGTTCATCAGGCCTCTAAGTATTATCAGATCAACAACAACCTATCGAACCTAGACTCCAAAGGTGCAAGCCAGAAGTGTAGTAAAGTTTTCAAAGTATAATTAACCTGACACTCCATAAGAAGGAATTAATAAAGGGAGCTCAACGTCAACACCTTTCGACCAGAACTTAAGCCTTTTATAATCTATGTCACTAAGTGTCATATAATTCTAACAAGAGTACACAAAATTATACTCCAAAACTTCCAGAGTAAATAATAAATTTTTTTTTATATAGTCGACAAGAAATTAAAAACTAACAAATTTTATAATCATATGCAAGAAAAGAAAGTTTTTTTTTTTTTTTTTTTGAAAAATAAATAAACATAATAAATAGGTATTTGGAGAAGTAGAAAAAATGCACAAAATTAGAATTCGTCAGGATTCTCACCCCCCAACCTAAATATGACATTGTCCTCAATGTTTAAATAATAATGCACATAATGATATTTCATGGAGATTCAAATATAGAAACATGAAGGATATATCAGTTTGCAAGAAAAACATGGAGAAGGGTTAGAGATTACCTGAAAAGAAGATTTCACATATTTCTACTGCTTTCCAAGGACATTTACTAGAAAGAAAATAGAATAACAAGAAAAACAAAACTAATATACAAGCAAAAGATCTCTAGCAGATATAGAGATCAATCTTTATAAATAAGATCTTTTGGAATTTTCAAAAAAAATAAAGAGTAGTCATGCATAAAGAAGGCATATCCGGAGATATAATATGGCTGCTTATATTCTCTCACCACATCCTTTCTATTAGGGGCAATATTACATTGTTGTGTATGAGCTGAATTTGTATTCTCTTCAAACTGGAGAATATAAATTTCATTTATATTCCACCCTATATTTTCTTTATGTTCATCCATTAATTTAGTTTCAAAATCCATATTCGATTTATAGGAAATCATCATAGAACATCTTTCTTGGCCCAAATATATATCCTCTGACTCAGGTGATTGAATTTGCAAGTTAGGTTTTGATTCTTCAATATCAGAATGGAGAGTAATAATATCATTATTGAGTTTAGACATAGAAAATTTGGTATTTTCAATAATAATATCATCATCAATATTACATGGGAGACAATTAACTTCTGCAAAATTCACATCCTTATTAATGTCATCAATATTAAGTAGAAGAGCAGTTTTTTTCTCAGAGATCTCATCCTCATTGATGTCATCAATGTTAATTAGAATGACATTGTTTTCTCCAAAATTCACGTTATTATCAATGTCATCAATCTTGGTTAGACAAGCTTCCAAAGGATTTAGAAAATCAAATTCAGAAAGCTTGCCTTCTATGGGGATGCCACTTGTGCTTTCCTCATTGCCCTTATCCTCATCATTCATGGGGTTAAATTGAGGTGGAGAGATCAAAATCTCTTCCTCGTCATTGTCAAGATAAGATTGATCACTTCTGTTAATTGGTGTTTGAAGATCTTGAATAATTTGTGTGGAATTCTTTAAAAATGATTGCAATGTATCTTCAAGGGATTTCTTATATGGTGGAACATAAGTATCATGCATAGAATGCTCACGATAATATTGCAGAGTATGTTGATTAGTTTGCAAGCGTTCTTTACATGTATCATTAATAGTCTCCATATGTAAACTCACATAAGGAGCATAAGCAGAAGGCACGTGATAATTATTCGTATTAGATTTATTCCACCCATTCGAATCATACATGTCTGAATAAGTTGAGCCATTTTGCAAGTAATCACGTAAAGTCCTAGTCATGATTTCAAATGAATTAGGATTTAAGCATTCAGAATGAACAATTAGAAATGAACAGGTGGCCTAGTATAATCACAAAACAATGTATGCACCACCTAAAGCCTTCTATACGAACGCTTTCGTTTGAAGGGGATAACAGACTAGACACACATACGCCTACACCGAGACGTATGTGCCGAGCTTTCCCACGAGAGCGTAAGTTGATGCGAGATAGCCAATACAGAGAATTTAAAGAACGAGTGTACCAGGAATAAGCAGATCTTTATTCAGGCAAGTGCGTAGTACTCCTCCTTCGCAATCAACAGTCTACTGTGCTTCAGATCTTTTTTTTTTTTTTACCTGAAAAGAAAGAAAAGAAGTACTTAGTATATTGAATGTACAGAAAAAACAAAGACTAAAAAGAAAAACGTGGATGCGAAGTTCCTATTCGTCCGTTACAATCCCCGGCAACGGCGCCAAAAACTTGCTACAACTTTAAGTAGTCCTAATTAAGGGACTAAAAAGTGCAATTTAACCCCAAGTATAGGGAGTGTAGCGAAGTAGTAATCTCGGTGAGTCCGAGGTCGATTCCACAGGGACTGAAGGACTAATTGGAACTAATGTGGTGACAGTGCGTGACGTGAGTGCAAATCAGGGTTTTCCACTGAGAGTGGAGCACGAATGATGAAGCTACGTTACTAATTTAACTAGAACTAAATATTGCAATTAATTAAAGGAGGTTACGATGGAGATGAGGCTAAGGCATCCGGGTTCAACCTAGTAATATCTTATGTATTCTTTTGATCAGTAACTATATATGATGATAGCATGAAAATTAAGTTCGGACGCATGCTACAGGGGTCTTTAAGCATTACACATGCCCGGAGTCGATGTGAAATCAAAAGGACTTGTACACATGTATCGATTTCTAAAGATATGCATCTATCATACTAAAATAGATTAAAAAGCATATGACGAGAGACTCGTGAAGCTCGTGTCATCAAGCCACAGGGATTCGCAAGCATTACGTATGCCCGGAGTCAATACGGAATCAAACGAATTTGCAAGCTAGATGCCATACATCTTAGAATAGTGTCATTCATATAGGATTCAATCATACGAAAATTAAAACTTTATTACTGATCAAAGAAACACATAATAACTACTAGGCATCCCCCATAGCCTTAGCTAGGGGTTTAGCTGTGCATGTTCATAGAGTTTAACATAGAAGCATAAGTGCAAGCAAACTCCATTAAAGAAATACGAAGGATGGCGCTCGTGGATGATGGCTTCCGGCGATGGTGACGACGTGCGATGACGGTGACGGCGTGGATTTGGCGACGGTGAAGCGTGGCTCGGAGACGATGGTGTGTGGCGTTGATGAAGATGGTCCGGCCCGGTTGGTGAAGGAGCAAGCCTCGTGTGTCCGGAGATGGTGGAAGGTGATTATGGTCCGGGTGGTGATGAGGTGATGGTCCGGCTCGTGGTGGATGAAGTTCGGGATGGTGGTGGAAGATGGTGGAGGTCCGAGTTATGATCCGGGTGGTAATAGTGATGAAGGTCCGGGCTTAGATGGTGGAAAAATCCGGCCTTTGTGGTTTGATGAATTTCGGCTAATAGTTCCCCCGTCTCCTCACGTCTTCTTAGGTTCAGCCCCTATATAGAGAAGAGGGAGTCCGGTTTAGGCAAGGAGAGAGAGAGACGTTCGGATGAGAGATCGTGAGGGATCTAGAGAGAGAAGAGAACGGGATAGAGAGAAGATGGGTCGTGGGTCTCGGATATGGTAATGAAGAGAGAGAGAAACGATCGGGTGGAGAGAGATATAAGGAAAGAGAGAGAGACGTCCCGGGTTAGAGAGAAGAACGGAGAGAGAGATCAGGAGAGAATCCGAGAGGACATGAGGGAAGTGCGGACGGCTGTGATGTCAGTTTAGTGAGAGAAGTTCGGGGGGGTGCTCGGGTAGTTATGGAAAGAGAGGGGAGAGAGATGATCGGGTAGAGAGAGATAAGGAAAGGAGAGAACGATGGGCTCGGACGGTTGTGATTGGGGCGGCTGGGTCGGTCTGGAGAAAGAGAGAGGAAGTCGGACGGGACTGGAGAGAGGCTGGGCGCATGGGTCGGGTCCTCGGACGGCTGCGATTTAGTCCGCGGACGGCTGCGAGGGATGGAGCTGGGTGCAATGGGTTTGCACGGGACACCTGTTATCAGGTTTTCCGAGAAGGTGGTTATGCATGGGGTTTAGTTACACGAACGGCTGTGATTAAAGTGGGAAGAAAAGAGGGAGCTGGGTTTGAATGGCTGCATGTGAGGGGGGAAGCACACGGACGGCTGCGATTTAGTCCGGATGGGAAGGAGTAAGGACGTGGGCGATTCGATCTCATGCATGGGATTTTTCATGGATGGCTGCGATAAGACGGATGCGATGCTTATGGAGCATGAGGTTATGAACTAGATGGATGCGATGCGATCGGACGGGTAAGAGTGAATTTATGAGGACGGGCCTCGGCCAGCTGGGCTCATACATGGGTCGCACATGGCTCGGGGACGTGCTTGGATATCATGATGGCCGGGTCAGATATTATCAGGTTCGGGGTGGTCATGGACTCCGAAAATTCGACCGAAACCCGAACCGCAACATTGGGCATGGGTATGCATGGATCTCGGGTTTGTGCGAGGGATTTACTAAAGAGATTGGATATCAAGGGTTTTCACGACGTGCATGTTTTGGAGTTGAAGTCGGGTCGGATGCATGGGTGCCATTGGATGGTTGCGATAGGTGTGGTGGTGAAATAAGAAAGAGCGAAGGACGGACCCGGGTTGTCTGGTTTCAGGTCAAATGGGTCACGTGGGAAACGTAATCACCATCATCCAAACTCATCATCAAATCCATCATCGCTCCTTTGCATTCATGTAGTCATCTTCTGATGCGAGTCGTGCGTTGCAGCGGCTTGTTGAAGTCTTCCATTGGCTAGACTCTTCCAAGTACCCTTTTCCTTATCGTTCTTCAGCATAGGCCTCCAAACGAGCTGTGCGACCTCCGTTGACTCGTCGTGAGAATGTCCACCATACTATCATGATGTCCTTTATCCAACTATGTCGAGTATCGGGTCAATTCCCTGAAAATCACATATGAAATGACGCGTGTAAGGATCCAATATGATTATCGATAAAAATGATAATTTGAACTACCGAGCTCCGTATTTTTCATGCATGTATCGTATAAGTGCGAACCAATATACCGTTATGTCCGTATTAAAGTCTACTATGCATTGGTGCAAAGAAAATAATGCGCTTTACGAGTATATGAAAAGTTTTACGTAGAAAAGCGATGATAATGCAGTAAGAAATAAGCGATAAAATGCATTATTTGGAGACTTAACACTTCTCAGGGACGGAATCAAGGGGGAGCCATCCCCCCCCCCCCCCCCGCCCCCCCCCCCCCCCCCCCAAAGTTGAAAAAATTCCTTAGGGCCCCCTTTTAAGTTTTAATTTTTTTTTTAATATTCACAAATGGCCCCCTGAAGTTTGTAATTTTGAAGTTTCTGGGTCCGTCACTGCACGCCAACCAATGACATAGTCTCTCTACTCACAATGCCGCTATGTAGTGACGATGTTGATTTTTTTGGCTATCATATGCATGCTTTGCTAGCAAATCTATGATTATTTTTGAATAAGTTACTGTTTTAGTCGCGACTTATTGAATAAAAGTCTGCTTTGCAGTCCTTCACATTTTTTTTGAAACAGACATGCTTTTTTAAAAAAAATTATGCTTGCAGTGTTTTAATCCTGATTAATTGCGTTTCTTTCACTTCATGCCCCGCCATGATTTTTTGCCTATCATATTCATATGCATGCTTTGTTAGCAAAGGTTATGAATTTTTAAATAAATCATGTTTTAGTCATGACTTATTCAGTAACCGTTTGCTATGTAGCCATTTTTTGATTTTTTTTAAAAAGATGATTTTTTCAAAAAACCCTGATTTTAGTTTTTTAATCCTGATTAATTGTGTTTCTATCCCGTCATATACTTCTAAAAAAAATCAGTTCGAGCTTCTATTTTTATATATAAATTTTAATGTTCTTCCCTAACTCTTTCTTGAAATTTTTAACTTCGATCTCACCCGTAGCCGGATTTTCCCGACTTCGACTAGGTAAGAATGTATGCAGAAGATCGATGAGGAGTGAAATAGAGAATTGCCATGCTGATGTGGATTGGATACTTATTACTGTTTTAGGCTGACTGTGACAGCGAGAGAGTCTTGTTCTGGCGATCTCGAGTTACCTTGATCCCCAGAACATAACTCGCTTCACCCAGGTCTTTCATGTCAAATTGAGAGGATAACCACACCTTCACTGTAGACAACGTTCCAACATCGTTTCCAATAAGCAGGATATCATCTACGTAAAGCACTAGAAAAACTACTGCAGTCTTATCGCTCCTTTTATAAACACATGGTTCATCCACGTTCTGCTCAAATCCATAAGACTGGATAGCATGATCAAAACGCATGTTCCAACTTCTGGATGCTTGCTTCAGTCCATAAATGGACCTTTGCAACTTGCACACCAGACTTTCCTGACCTTTTGCGACAAAGCCTGAAGGCTGAGACATGTAGATGTCTTCTTCCAAATCCCCGTTGAGGAATGCGGTCTTGACGTCCATTTGCCAGATCTCCCAATCATAATGGGCTACAATGGATAAGAGAATCCGGATAGACTTAAGCATAGCCACTGGCGAAAAGGTTTCGTCATAGTCGATCCCTTCTCGCTAGGTATAACCCTTAGCGACTAGTGTCCAGACAGAGTTTTGGGACATCGATGTCAATTCTGCCTCTATGGCTTTCTGCCATGCTGCATGGTCAGAGGATACCATCGCTTTGTCATAGTTCAGATGATCATCCTCCTGAAACTCTGGATCCACCATAAAGGTTTTTTTAATGTATCTATCAGGAGCACTTGTGGTCCTCCCACTGCGATGAGCCTGCAGTGGTTCCATAGGAATCGATTCTACAATATCATTTATCTTAGTGGTATCAACTCCCACTATGTTTTCTGTCTGCGTACTCCCATTAGTATCAAGCAATTCTTCAAGAACTACTTTACTGGTGGGCTTATGGTCTATTAAATAATTCTGCTCCAGGAATACGGCGTTTGTCGAGACGACAACCTTTCTATCCTCAGGATCATAAAATAAACCACCCTTTGTCTCTTTTGGATACCCAACGAACGGATATACCTTAGTCTTTGACTCCATCTTATCTCGCTTGTCCTTCCGCACATGTGTTGGACAACCCCAAATCCTAAAGTGCTGTAGGCTTGGCTTTCGCTTCAACCACAGCTCCCAAGGAGTTAGGGGTATTGACTTTGATGGAATAAAGTTCAAAGTATATGCTGCCGTCTCTAGGGCATATCCCCAAAAACTAGGTGGCAATGTGGCATAACTCATCATAGTCCGATCCATGTCTAACAAAGTTTGGTTTCTCCTCTCAGATACACCGTTTTGTTGCGGTGTCCCTGGTGCAGTCAACTGGGATACGATCCCATGCTCACGCAGGTACCCAATAAATTCATCCGATAGGTATTCGTCTCCTCGATCCGATCGAAGAGACTTGATATTTTTATCCGTCTGTTTTTCTACTTCAGCTCTGAACTCCTTGAACTTATCAAAGGATTCAGACTTCTGTCGCATTAGGTATATGTATCCAAATCTCAAGTGATCATCTGTGAAGGTGATGAAATACTCGAAGCCTCCTATGGCACGGACACTTATGGGCCCACATACATCAGTGTGTACTAACTCTAATACCTCCTTAGATCTGCTACCTTTGACTCAGAAAGATCTTTTAGTCATCTTGCCTTCCAGGCAAGACTCACACGTCGGTAGGCTTTCTGAAATATCTGGACTTAAAAGTCCTACCTTAACCAACTTGTGAATCCTGTCTGAGGCTATGTGTCCAAGCCTTAGATGCCAAAGGAATGTTGGATTATCTGAGGGATTTTTCCTTTTAGATAAATTAATCACACAAGCTTCAGTTATGTTATCCTGCTTATGATTGGAGTTAATTACATAGAGACTATTCTGTATCTTTCCCTTACAAACAAAGAAACCATTCAATTTAATTGACACACCAGAAGCATCAAATAAAACTGAAAAACCTTCATTATTCAATAAGGAAACATAAATTAAGTTTCGTCTCAAGGATGGTACATAAAGTATGTCTCTAAGTAATAAACTTCTTCCATCAAGAAACTGCAAGACGACATCTCCAACTGCTTCAGCCTCTGCCACGGTCTCAGTTCCCATGCTTAGGATCATCTCCCCATCACCCAGTTTTCTTGTCTCCTTGAACCTCTGTAAATTATTGCAAGCATGGTTAGTGGAACTAGAATCCACAATCCATGAAACTGGAGAATAACTGGATGCTAAAAGGGATTTCACTATATGGATTTGAGATATACCTGTCTCAGCCTTCTTGAGAGCCGCGCGGCAGTCGCCCTTCCAGTGCCTCTTCTTGCCGCATCGAAAACATTTTCCTTTGAGCTTCGCCGAACCATTCTGCTTAGGAACCTGCAACTGCACCTGGCCCATCTTCACGGGCTTCTTAGACTTTCTTTTCTGAAACTTGCCCTTGGCTTTTGAAGAAGAGTTCCACTCTACGTTCAGGGATTGGGCTCCTGCCTTCATCCTGTCCTCTGCCGCCTGGAGCACCGCTAGGAGCTCTGCGTTAGACATCTCCAACCGGTTAAGGTTAAAGTTGGTAACGAAGCCCTCAAACACTCCTGACAGAGACGCGAGGAAAATGTCGGTCTGGACCTCTTCATCCAAGATGACATCAAAGGAACCAAGCTTGTTCACATAGCCAAATAATTTCAGCATATGATCCCGAACTAAAGTCCCCTCTGCCATCTTCGTGGACACCAATTTCTCGATGGTCAGGTAACGAGTTACCCGACTACGACCCTCGAACATTTCCTTTAGGTAGAGCATTATGTCTGAAACAAAGGCCATGTCTTCGACTTGCTTCTGAAGGACGGTCTGCAAGGATGCCACTATGTAGCACTTGCACATCTCATCAGCATCTAGCCAGTCTTTCCATTCCTTCAACTGGGCCTCATTTGCACTTGGTCTCGGCATGGCCGGTTGAGGGGTACTTAGGGTAATTGTGTGTTTCCCAACCCTTAGGACGAGCATCAGGTTACGCTTCCAGTCCTCGTTGTTTGGTCCCGTAAGTTTGTTATCATTAAGTATGGAGGCAAGGGGGTCGAGCTTGTTAATGATTTCTGTAAACAATGGTTCAAAGCAAAATTAGGGTTTACTACAATCTATTTTATGAAATTTAGAAATAGATAATGTTTACTCCAGCCGCTATGTCGTCACTACCTCAAGTGGAGACATCCAGGAATCTAAATTCCCTGGGCTCGAGCACTGAGACTATCGGCCTTGAATTGGAGACAACATCTCGGTGAGAGCATGCAACCGCTTCTGCCAACGGGGTTTTTACGACCCAGTCTTCATCAGAATTGCCCATGGCAAACTGAAAGACCTCCCAGTCTCCTTTTGGCTAGCTTTATGTGACCCGCGTGCGCAGCAACGACGGCTTCACACAAGCTTTCGGATGCTTCCCATAAATCTAGGTGGTGTCGGCAGGGGGGTTCATAGGCTCCCGCGGTGCAGAAAAAACCGTCACCCACTGCCACCGGCATCCTCCATGTCCCGAAGGAAACCACTAGGCGAACCAGCATGGAAGAAAACATAGCTCTCACCCGGTGGGAATATCAAACTGCGTACCTCCCACCCAGACCCTTAGCCGGTTGATTGTGGAGGCCAGGGGCTCTCCTATGGAGGGAACCTCTTACACATCCCTTCTTTATGAGGTTTTATGCATATCTAGAAAGGTCACGACCTTCTCGACTTAGACCCTAGTCTACCGTGCTCCCACTAGGATTACAAACCCTCCCGCAAAGCATTAGTATCCTCAAAAAATATCATAGTTTCTACCTTGAATACTCAGCTTTCACCTTTCTTGCAAGGATCACATTACAGAGATTCCAAGGATCCTGATATTTTACTAGTTTGCCCATAATCCTAAGATCTAGAGCCTAGCCTAAGGTCAACGTGGAAAGGACTCCCACTACGATGACGTCTCGTTCACAATTTAATGCCTGATGTCATAGTAGATATCATCTTATTACAGGTTTCGATGCTGGACAAATAGGGACATCCGACAACCTCCGTCGGACCTCAACCTAATGGTGGCATAACCAAATCGTGATGAGTTCATACTACCATCAAACGTCATCTAGAAACGGGTATCACACAGTGAAATCCTAACCTAACTTGGTCGCTAGGACCATGTGGGGAAAGGGCATCCCACTAGGGTTATCATACTTCTTATGGAGACATTAGTTAATAAACTTTAAACAAATCTAACACTGTGTCTATCTCGGTGCACAGTACTTGGCTACCTGAACTACCATGAGGGCGGTTACCACCTTTTCTTTTAGCTAGCCACCGGATTCGCACGTGTTAGAACCATATAGAGACACCGATGAATCCATAAGCTTAGTACTAACCCTAAGCCTGATCTAGAGACTAACTCACAAGCAAGATAGATAATCACAATTATCATCGGGGTTCTCTAAACACTAAGTAAAGAGAAACAACAGAAAACATCCAAACTGAATCAAGTCCAGGGTCCGACCCCTGAACCTAAATAGCAAAACCAAGATATCTTGCTCTTCTGTTCTGAACGATCTCTGATGACGATCCCCATCATCGCCAACGTGCACGCTTTCGCCAGATCTTTGCATGCCATGGTACCGCTTGCCCGAACCGTGGATGAAGCATCATCTCCTTCTTCCTGTGATCGAAAAAACAAATACGCTTCGAGCAAGTGCTCGTTCGTGTACAATTTCGCTAGAAAGAAAAGGAAACAATCCTAGAAAATATGGCCAGGGAACCGAGGATGGTCAACCCCCACCCCCGCCCATCTAGAGCCTTAAAATCCACAAGCACAATAATAATCAATGCAAAATTAAATCCGGGGTCTGACCCCCGGAAGTATGCAATCACAGATTATTATTCAGCATGACACCTGCAAAGAGACGATACATAACACAATCCATATGCATGATCTACGCCGAACCCCGACGAAAACATATGTCATCATATATTCACATGATGTTTTCACGAATTCATGCATGAAACACACACCAAAGCATGGCTTGATACCAATTGTTGGAATTGGATCCGTTTATCAGAGTCGCAGCGGAAGCAAAAGATAGATCCGAAGATCATACGGTGTATGTTTCATTATAATTAATTCTACAAAACAATCTACATGCAAATCTATAATCTTAGCATATGTGCGGACACTCTAGAGGCATACTACGATCTACGGAAGACATGCATGCATCTAGTTAGATGTTTAGAATCATCATACCTTATGGATCTATGATCCGGAGATGACGGAACGATGAAGTACCGTACTTGAATCGCAAGGAAAACTGTCGGATAGCACCTTGTTCTTTGCGAATTGAGGAATCCTCGAAATCCCGTCTCTGAGTGCAAGGATTACGAGCCGACGGAGGAATCCGTTGCGAAGACGATGGCAAGCCGTGAGATTTCCTCCTTATCTTTCTCTCTTCTTCCTTCTCCTTCCTTTATCTTTCTTCTCCCTTCTTCTTCCTCTCTTTTCCTTGGCCGAAACCACAAAGGAGGAGGAGAGGAACCACAAAGGAGGAGGAGAGGAGGGGGTTCGGATTTTTGGAGGAGAGGGAGCACTAGGGCCGACCCTCCCTCTCCCTATTTCTCTTATAGGGCCGGTCTCCCATGGCTTCAAGGAAGCTAGGGCCGGCCCTAGATAGATTAGGATAGAGGGGGGGGGGGGGGGGCGGTTTTTAGGGATTCCAAGTGTCTATCGTGAAGCCTGGACGAAAACGCCCTTCACGAAAAGTGGAAAACTGAAAGAGAGACTGAGTGAGGTGCGCTACTCGGAATCGAGTTCCGTCAGCGCCTGTGAGCTCCTGGAATTATTTCGCTCATTCTAAGATCCATATTCAATGTGTTCTGAGCCATATTTCAGTATTTACAAAAATACCCCTACGGCCCGTAACATATGTGAATTAGGTTCTTAGGCTCCGGGCTAGCGCTCCATCACGCTACTTCGCATCCAACGTATCCAACCAGGTCGGGAACAATTCCTATATGTAACGATAGGGTGGAACCTTCAGGGTTCGGGATCTCTAGCTCCAACCGGATCCCTGATTAACTGTTCCGGTGACATACTGAAAGTTCCGTTAATCAGCCCTAATCCGATTAACCCGCGTAGCCACCCAAAGTGCGACGCAAGTTGAACTCTAGTGATCCTAAACTTATGTTACTCCCTCGTAACCCTGTTCTCTACTATACTCCGATAATTCTCAGTCCCTCCTATTACTGGTGCCATGATACGACTCGGGCGGTGGGGAGCACCGTCAGATCCCGATCGATCATCTGACTAGGGTTTGATGACTTGTCATCTATAACACCACACACATTCTGGTGCTATGCCTAGCATCCGGAACATCGTCAGTCATACTGACAACCACCAGGCCTGGGTTAACTGTGTGGACAGATAGACTCATCAAAACATACCCATCCAATACTGGACGTCGGATAACCTGTAGGGATTACATGTTCGGATAACCTGTAGGGATTACATGTCACTCCAGCGCCAGCCGGGTAACCCAACGTACCGTGGTATTGGACTATGGAAGGTCCGCACACGTTGGCACATCAAAGTACCACACAACTGGTTGGCCCAGTGTACATGGTCCCTCAGGGTTCAGGACAGATTATCTATAGTAGTAAGACGGTTTCTGCACCAGTGTCTGAATCACTGAACTGTGCACCATCTTGGTTCCTGTTCAACACGATCATCATGCTTGGTTAGGTGAATGGAAATCCCACGTTCCCGTGGTAGAGACTTCACCACATCCTCTACCTGCCAACAACTTATTCTCGGTGAAGCGACCGGCATCGCCTAAGCTGTGAACTAGTTCTAGGTCTACACATAACTGGTCCACTGAGTCTCCCAAGCATGGATCCACCATGCGCCTCAGTGGCCTAATGTGTTCCCTAGGGTCCTTTATTATATGTGTATTAACATATACCATAGTAGTATTCTAATTAAAGCAATAACCAAAGACATCTTTATTAATGTTAATACAGAAATTCCACGCTAAGGACACACGAGCTACAAGAGTAGCTCCTAGTAGGACCTATGAGTTGTGTATCCGAGTCTGTATATGTGCCTTTTATTTTAGTGGATTGCTCACCATTTGCTGGCTTGCTGTGGTGTAAGTATGGTTTCAATCCTTGTATATTTATACCAAAATTCCAGTATTTGCCTATTCTCTCAATGATTATCCAAGGGAGGTTTGTGAGATAGTAGGTTCGTAGGGAGAGTAGAGGAGTTCAAACTTGATTATATCTTCAACTAATTGTATGTACTTTTCACCGACAACTCCAGTCGTGTCCCTGTTACGATCCTATCTCAAATTTTTGAGAAATTAAAAGTTTGATCAGTACGTGTGAAAATTGGAGTGGGAATCATGTCATACTCCTGTCTAATGCTGTTGGCCTCACCTATGTCTCCACTACCAAGTGTTGGACTTAGGTGATTTCAATTGATATCAGAGCAGGTCAATTAGTTTGTTCAAAATGAGTTCCTCAAATTCGAAGAGTCCTAGTAGAGAGGAGGGCCTGGAAAGGTAGAAGGTGGGTTTGAGAAGAAATTAGGGTAGAAGCAAGATGGACAAAGGCGGAAGAGGATATAAAGAGGTATCTTCTCTTTCGTACGGTTTTCTTCTCAAAATTCTAAACTAACTCTCTCATCAGAAGGGACAAAAGAGGAAAAGGGAGAGAAGGAAAGAAGAGAACAAAGGAAAAAAGGGGGCTGCGGTCTTCTCACACGAAAACAGGGTTGTGTGGCCTCCTTTGGGGAGCCGTACAGTCGTCTTGTTTTGCGTGCCACATGGTGCGGGCACGGGTGATGACGACTAGGGTTTTTTGGAGCCTCTTTTGGGATGGTTTCATCCCATCCATTGGTTCTTTTATTAGATCCAATGGTTCATATTGATTTCCTACGGATAACATAAGTGAAACCGACTAATGTTATAGTACACTAACCCTTTAATCGGGTGGACACAACTCATGCACTTAGGTTAACATAAATAAAAGAAAGTCTATAAGTTTTGATCCAGCTGTCCATCGACGCAAAACTCGAACCAAATGAAAGCTAATAAATAGTACATCATTTTTTTTTTGATAGTGAATCTAAAACATCCTTACCGAACATAATTACAACTGACATCCACAAGCCGTCCATCGATGCAAAACTCGAACCAAATGAAAGCTAATAAATAGTACATCATTTTTTTTTTTGATAGTGAATCTAAAACATCCTTACCGAACATAATTACAACAACTGACATCCACCCTGGCAATAGCTAAGATTGTCAGGTCAAAATTCTTCAAACAAAATAAACTCGTCGTAGAATTCTTCGCCAGAGTTGCTAGATAGTCGGCCACCTGATTACCCTCGCGAAGGATATGTGATATCTTCACATCCCTAAAAAGGAGTAGTAAATTGGCACAATCACATAACAGGACATCATCAAAATATCCTCTTTGAAGCTTTTGAATTGTCGATAACTAGCCCCCTTCTAGCCATATGTTGATAGATACAGTAATTTAAAATTAAGTAACGTCCTGGGCCCGCCACCAGGTCATGGGTCTCGATGTCAAAGTTTTTGTCGATGGAGATTGTTCCAATAGCATTACTCTTTGAAATTTGAATTTATATGAAGCGTCATTTTCTCTCAGATTGACATCCTGGTTTTGGCACCTGATCACTGCCGCCCGTTACACCGTTTCTTTCGCGAGTCGCGACTCCATTAGGCGTCCCCTACCGTAAGGTGGCGGGGCATATGCATCTAGAGCCATCAACTGAGGAATGAGTGCCATTCACCTCTCGGCTTGCCTGCCATCGGATGGCTCTGAGGGACGACACCTTACGTACGGGACGCCTTATCCCCTCAAATGTTAACCGAAAACCCTAACGGGAAAAAGACAGGAACCTTCTATCACGGTTTAACTGCTCTTATATACTCCACGATCCCCACGCCCCCCTCGTCTCTCTCAGTATTTGGGTTCTCGTCCTCCGGCGATCACCGGCGATCAAGATGGTTCGGCTGAGCAACAACGTGATCGGCGTCCTCAACGTGCTCACCCTCCTCCTCTCGTTCCCCATCATCGGCGGCGGCATCTGGCTGGCCACCCGGTCGAGCACCGCCTGCGAGAAGTTCCTGGAGCGGCCGGTGATCGCCATCGGCGCCTTCCTGCTCCTCGTCTCCCTAGCGGGGATCATCGGCGCCTGCCGTCGCGTCTCCTGCCTCCTCTGGCTCTACCTCCTCGTCATGTTCCTCCTCATCGTCATCCTCTTGTGCTTCACCGTCTTCGCCTTCGTCGTCACTAACAAGGGCGCCGGGGAGGTCGTCTCCGGCCGCGGGTACAAGGAGTACCGCCTCGGCGACTACTCCAACTGGCTGCAGAGGAGGGTCGACAGCACCAAGAACTGGGCCAAGATCAAGAGCTGCCTGCATGACAGCAAGGTCTGCCGGAGCCTGCAGCAGAGGAACCAGACCGTCAATCAATTCATCAACGCCGACCTCTCTCCCATTCAGGTATTATGAATGACTTTTTTTTTGCCCCCCCATTTATTTTGGCATTGACATCTAGGGTTTCTTCTAATCTGATGCAATTACGCAATTTTTATGAAAATCTATGTTTTCTCTGAGTCATGGCCCTCATGGGTTTTGTTTTATTGACATAATGTGATATGTTTATCTTTTTTTTTTTTTTGATAATTTCTGCTGAATTTTTTCCCCCTTTATGATTTATAATGGATTTTGAGACAGGGGTTTTGTGTTTATCTTGTAATCCGATGTATTATATTTATTTTTGTTTGTTTGTTTGTTAGAGATCTGATTTCTTTAAAAAATTCTCGGGTAAATTACTCCTTACCCCCCCTGAAGTTTAGCCCAAAATCACTTAACCCTCCAGTACTTTATTTTGTTCCAAATAGGTCCCTGTTGTTTTAAATGTTAGCACAATACCCCATTTTGTCAACTGCTGAATTTCCTCTTTTGGTAATCTCTATCTAATCAAAACTGAATTGAAAGGGGTAAAATGTAGTTTATTGACTATAGGGTGGTTAAGTGATTTTGGGCTAAGCTTCAGGGGGGCAAAGTGTAATTTACCCTAAATTTCTTTCATAATGGTATATTTTTTCTTCAAGTTGATGATTTTTGGGACATGGATATTGTGTTTCATGTTGTAATGTATTTTGGGATGTTTTAGTGTGTAGGTAGATCCGTGCGCCTTCCCCCTCTCTGGCCTACAATCAGGTAGTTTGATAAGGTTTTGGAAGAGAAGACCTATTGATTCAGTGGTTTCTTGATGGATTTTATTGGGATGCATATATTATTTGGTTTTAGGTTATTTAACCCGCTTGCGGTTTTGGTTTGGGATGCTTTTTGTGATGTTTTCTAACATTTGGATGGATTTCACAATCTAGATTAGTGAGTTCTAGGAATTTCAGTTGTGGCTCTTATGTTATTTGGTTTGAAGTATTAATATTGATTCTGCCATGCATTCTCGCTGTATGTTACTTTTGTCATTTCTCTGCTTAGTTAGTTTTTATTGAATTTGAACATTACAGAACTCGGTATATTCTATTTCCAATAGGTACTCAGAAGTTTTCTTCTTGATCTTGAGTTTCTGACAGTTAAAAGAAATTTTGTCCATGATATTCGTTTCACTGTTCCATGTTCAGATCTTTTAGTGACTAATTTTACCAAGCAATGATGAAATTTATGTGTGTGAGAGGGTGTTTCGTTTTGTAACCTCCACTTGTCTTATTTGTTGTGTGAATTCACTCTTGCCTTCTTTAGTCCAGATTTGTTGACTTGGCATGATGGATTTCTTTGCGTTCTATATATCGTTGCATTCTGTGGAATTTCTTTGATTTGGGTTTATAGCTTATGCCACTTATCTAATATAATTGATTTATATATTTATGTTGAGCAATGTTTAATGAACATACATAGGGACACAAAATTGGGCACAATGCCGATGTGGTGTGTATAGGTCGCAGTTTGATGTTCAGATTATTAGTGATTTGCTGCTATTTAAATCAGGCGAGAGGAAATTAGGGTTTTTTTAGGTCTATTGATTGCCGGTAAAGATCAGAGAGTTGTATAGTTTTATTTTCGTAACCATCAAATTTGTTCTGTTTTCATCGTTCTTTTCCTTTCGGGTGTGTTCTTTTGGGCGGAAAGGATGCCAGGTGGAAATGTATATATCCTGCCTACTGACTTCATTTTCGTTTTCATTGTTATTTTCATTTGAAGTCGTTGGAAAATGAATCCACGTGTGACCTTCATTTCCTCCCAACGGGCCTAAATCATTTCCCCTCTAAATTGGATGGAAACCTCATTTACTAACGTTGTGTGGAAATTAACTGATAAAATAAATTTCCTTCCTCTCTATTACTCACTTATCCTTCCTCTTAAAGGAACGGGGAGTGGAAATGAACAGATGAAACAAATGTCCTCAATTTATTTTCTCTCAAAGAACAAGAGAAAGGAAATGAAGCAAATGGACATATAAGTAAGTGGAAATCAGTTCCATTTCCTTAAGTGAGGGAAAATGAAAAGTACACACCTTTAATTATCTGATCCAACTTAATGGTTTCATCATTTTGTTTCTTTGTTCCAACTCTACTGACCCTGATTAATTTGGCTATTATTCTTTTCACATATAGGTACAGACTACAGACATTGTTCTCCTTTTGAATCTTTATTGGCAAGTCTGCATAAGTTTCACATTCCATAGCCCTGACTAAGATGATGTTCTGGACTTGAAGTATGTTAGGGCTTCTCCAAGGGACTCCTCAAGCCACTCCCTATTATACGAAGCCATACCACCAAAATAGAGTCACTTTTTTAACCCAACTCCAAGGGACTCCCTACTATAGAGAGCCATTGAATTTTTTTTTTCACAATTTCTTTGGACCGTTTAACCAACTAATGGTGTGTGTGGAGCTTGTTGGATAGCGATGGACACTGCTAGCCACATTTGGCTCACCAAATAGGGAAGAGTTATTTTAGGGAGCAGGTGGGGGGGGGGGGTGTTTGGTGGTCTGGCTCCCTATTATGGCGAAGGAGCTCCTTTAGGGAGTCCCTTGGAGATGTTTTTAGTGTAGGTGATGATGTTCTGCACTCAAAATTATAGATGTGTTCGACACGTTCTTTGATTCTTTTGGGGCTATGATTATTTTGATAATATAATTTTAAATAATTAAATAGTTAGGTAAATTACACATACACCCCCTGCAGTTTGACCGATTATCACATACACCCCCTCATGTTTAAAACCCTTCAAATGTCTCCCTATAGTTTGAAAAACCATACACATAGACCCCATCTGAAGTGATATGTTTTTCAAACTATAAGGGGGCATTTGTAGGTTTTTAAACATGAGGGGGTGTAAGTGATAATCGGTCAAACTACAGGGGGGTCTATGTGTAATTTACCCTAAATAGTTAGATACAAAAGGAAGTGGACCAACTTCTCTTCAGTGCAGCACTGCAGCTTATCATTTGTTGGCCATTTCAGTTATATTAGTTTATCAGATAGCAAGCATTTGGACCTTTGTTTATTCCAAGATTAACATACACTAATCTTTTTTCTTGCCCACCTTTATGCAACTCAACTTCTCTTTGTTTACTTGTGTTAATGCAGTCCGGATGCTGCAAGCCCCCCACCGCGTGTAACTTCACCTACCGGAGCGAGACCGCTTGGGATAAGCCCGCTGGATCCGCCTCCTCCAACGTCAGCGACTGCAATGCGTGGAGGAACGATCCGGCGGTCCTCTGCTTCGATTGTCGGTCCTGCAAGGCGGGGGTCCTCGCCAACCTCAAGAACGACTGGAAGAAGGTGGCCATCGTCAACATCGTCCTCCTCATCATCCTCATCGTCGTCTACTCTGTCGGATGCTGCGCCTTCAGGAACAATAGGGAGGACAACTCGTACTCGAGATGGAAAGGACACCCTTAGAGAGAGCGAGAGCAAGCGAGGATGTGCTACTCCCCTCCTTCCTCTCTTCCCTGTCCTTACTCCGGATTCTTTTTTTTTTTCTCTCTTTGGTACTTTTGCTTTGATTTTCTATTGGGTATCTTAAATTTTTTTTTTTTCTATGTTAGAATATATGGTTGTATGTACAAGAATTTTTTGTTTGCCATCACATGCTCTTTGGTTCTGAAATCCTTTTTGTCCAAACATCTACTATGAGGCTTCTTTATCTTCATGACTGTTTGGATAAGATGCCATTTCTGAAAAGAACGTCCTAATGATTATGATATATTCTTGGTGGAAGTGGAAGTTGAGGCAGATGTACTCTTCTCGATTCTGTCCTTTCTTGTAGTCTTTGGAGTCGGGCCTCGGATGAGCCATGCTCATGGTTCAATGGTGGAGATCAACCTTTTCGATCTCAGTGCGCTGACAAATGAGTCGAGGCCCTTCCACATCGAGCCGTGGATATCAAATCTCCCAAATCAGGGGAGGTTACCGAAACGGCTTCCCTAAATCCCGACGCCTCCAGCTTATTTGAAGGGCCTTTGCCTCCACTAAGGGTATGCAGTCTCCTCTCTCCTTGTCCACTACCTTGTTGTTCTTGAGGCTGACTTGAGCGTCAGGGGCTCGACACTAGGGACCAAATCTCCGGTTTCGTTGAGTTGTTTTGCAGGTGCGTCGGCGGATCTACCTCGGCATGAAAGCCTCTCCCGATATTAGCTTCTACAGCCAGGACTGTGTTGGATCACATCAAAGATTCTATCTTCCTGGATTGATTCGGACGCTGATATAATAATCGAAACCCTCTCCACAGTGTCTATCATCATCGCTAGTTCATCTAGGGTTTTGTGCACTGTTGTGCAAATATGAATGAAATTTCAATGGAAACATGCTGTCTTTATGATCATGATCGTTGCTTTCGCTGCGGGACTCTGGTCCGAGTGCTTGATTTCCAACACCCCAATGTCCCAACTACTTTACGACATTTTTTTGGGGTTTTTTTTTCAAAATAACATTAAAAAATTAAATATTTAATTAAATAGTGGTTAATCAAAAGTATTACTAGCGTTCTGACATTTGCGTGGTCTGTTAATGTCATAAAGTGCAGGACACGTCGGAATTTTTTTCTTATGGTGCTTGAGAAACTCGACACCTGGGTTGCTAGGTTTAAAATCAATATTTCAGATACAGGCTTTAATCGAAAATCCTATGCTCCTTAAGCTGTAGTTTCAACACTTTGCCAACTTAGAAAAAGGGGTGTTTGCTTAAAGCCGGTATCTGAAATACCGAGTATAAGAAGAAAAAAAAAATCTTGACGCGGCCTCGGCTTTACGACGTTGACAGATAACTCCAATGTGACCAATGGCCCTCATGTAGGGCTGCAAACGAGCTGAGCCGCACTTTGGTCTGTTTGAGCTTGTTCGTTTAATAAACGAACCCAAACTTCAGGCCTGCGCTTGGCTTGTTTAATAATCTTGCCGAGCCGAGCCTAGCTTTAGTCTGCTTGAGTTTGGTCCGTTTATTAAACAAGCCTAAACTTCATGTTAGACTTCGCTTAATTAGTGATCGAACGGTCCCTTATCGATCAAGCTTGTTCCCGAACTTGAAAAGCATAAACTATATATGCAAGGTCTATTCAAGCTATTTCTGAGCCTATTCATGGGTCCTAAACAAGTATGTTCGTGAGTCCAATCGAGCTAAGGGGGTATTAGTCAATTAGGATTTGGTGAAGAGTTTCTTGTATTTAGGATTGCATCAGTAGTGGTTATGAACTTCTTTGCGGTATTATAGATTCAGGCATTAGTGGTTGCAGAGTCCATAGTGTGAACTCTTGATCAATGTGTTAGTCAATATTTCAAATGAGCTTGGACTCCTAAGCTAGGCGTTAGTCAATAATAATGAGATAAGTCCATGACTTCATAATAAAAGGATTCACAAATCCTAGTATATATACTTTTTGCCCGTCAAAAGTTCCACCTCAAATGTGGAATTTTGAATCCCGATCTCTCTCTCCCTCCTCTTTGTACCCATCGGGAGACCCAACCCCTCTCGGCCGCCCTCTCCATTCGGGCCCCCGGTTCGAGCACAGCCAGCGACGGTGGTGCCACCTCCAACATCACGGCGGCCATACTCAGCCGCTCCACGGCCATGGATGGTGGCGCCACCGCCAGCATTACAGCGGCCCTGCTCGGCCGCTCTGATCGCGACGCGCTGTGGCTCCATCCCGGCTCTCGGCTCGACGAGGGTTTCGAGCCCCCCCGGCTCGTTTGGCTCCACGAGGGCACCACCAGGGACCTCGTCGTCCCAGATGTCTCCGTCGAGGTCGATGTCTGCAGGGATGAGACCAGGCGACCAACCTTTTGATATTGGGAAATGCTAGGTAGTTGGCTACTCAAAAGTTTGCCAACCAATGAGGACCTGCCAGCACTCCACATCATGTAGAGTTGGCAACAGAGGTTGGCTGTATAGCATTACTCTGATATTTGTACAATCTCCATTAACAATTACAATAACAAATCAGAGCCATGAAAAATATTTCAAAAAATATAAGCTTATTTATGAAAAATATTTCAATTTCTATATGTAAAATTACTAAATCTTTGATATTAAGTATTTTTACCATTTGGCATATGTAAAAATCTATCTTTTTCTAATGAGGTAACATGTTCTATCTTTTATGTATAACTTATTAATTATTTTGATTTTCAAGTTGTTTTTTATTTTTTGTAGGTTTATAATGGCTTCTAGAAAAAAATTGGTCAAATTATTTATCCAACGTGGTGAGGCAATCTTGGATGGCAGAGGCAATGTTGATTAAAAATCGAGCCTAATTTTATTTCATTGTTCTTGTACATATTTTTAATGAACATATTAATACTTTTCGTATTGAGCCTTCAAAATTTGTTAAAATAGTTCTTCAAATGTGTTAGTCAAATGAGATTTTATGTCCAAGCCCACAACAAAAATCCCATGTGAACTCCTAAAAAAGTGATTTCTGAGACCGTGGACTCTCAAAAAAGTCTGCAGACTCCTAAAGAAAACCCACAGACTCCTAAAAAAAAGTCCACGAAATCTCAAAGACCGCAAGTCCACGAACTCCTGAACAATGATTTTAAAATCCTAATTGACTAACACCCCCTAAGCTTTAGTCTGCTTGAGCTTGGTGAACTAGATTGGCACGAGAAGGCTTCTTTAGTAAGGCATATAAATATAAATTTAAATTATGTAATAAAAAAATATAAAAAAATTTTGATAAAAAAATACAAAAATCTTTTTTATTGAATTTATCAGCTTATTTAAATGATAATTCAATGGAAATGAGACCAAACTTTTGACTTGGGTTAGAATTGCTACATATGTACATCGATCCTCGGAAAGGAAACGAAACCGACAGAAACCCATTGTGTTAGCTTAGCCATGTAGTCCTTATGATTAGAACTATGGCCCTTTTACACGTGTTAATGTATAGAGATGGGTCGGGTTACATGTACAGTCGGGTCGGGTTGTATGGTCATACATGTACATATATATTGGGCTTGAGTCCCTCAATAGAGAGCATTCCATTCCTCTCCAAACCCTAGCCGTCATCTCCTAACATGGTATCAGAGCTCTAGGGTTCTCCCGCGCGGTGACGTCGACGACGGTCTTCTCCCTCCGGCAGCACCTCCCCACCGGCCTCCGTTCAACCGATCGGCAGCCCCCCCGCACCTCCTCCTCACCCACCCGATCGGCAGCCCCCTCCCCTTCTTCCCTTCTCCACCCGACCACCCCGCCCGACCCCCCCGGCCCCCTCCTCCGCCCTACAGCCCCCCGCCGACCCCCCTCATCCACCCGACCACCCCGCTGGCCCCCCTCCTCCACCCGCCCGGCCCCCCCTCCTCCGCCCTACAGCCCCCCGGCCCCCCATCTCCACCCGCCCACCCCCCTGGCCCCCTTCTCCGCCCTACAGCCCCCGCTGGCTCCCCTTCTCCACCCGCCCACCCCCCCGGCCCCCTCCTCCGCCCTACAGCCCCCCGCCGACCCCCCCTCCTCCACCCGACCACCCCGCCGGCCCCCCTCCTCCACCCGCCCGGCCCCCCCTCCTCCGCCCTACAGCCCCCCGGCCCCCCATCTCCACCCGCCCACCCCCCCGGCCCCCTCCTCCGCCCTACAGCCCCCTGCCGGCCCCCCCTCCTCCACCCGACCACCCCGCCGGCCCCCCTCCTCCGCCCGACAGCCCCCCGACCCCCCTCCTCCAGCCCCCCGACCCTCATCGTCACCCGACAGGCCCCCCGCCCCCACCCGACCACCCCCCCGACCCCCTTTCTCCACCCGACCGCCCCCCGCCCCCTTACCTTAGCCCACCCGCCCCCTCCCCTGCCCCCCGCCCCCTCCTGCAGCCCCTGAAGCCCCCCCGCCCCCCCTTCTCCTCTGTACTGAACTGCCCGTCTCCTCTGTACGGACTGCCTCAGACCTTCCTTGTGTCGGCTCGCCCCTGTACTTCAGGGGTATGGATTTTTACAGAATCTCTCGGCTCCCATACTGCCTGCACACCGTCGCTGATCGTCAAGTCCCTCCGTCTACTCGTTTTGATGGTATTCTCGGGCCACGTCCCTCCACCACATCAGTCGACTGTGGATGTCGTCAGGGTCTCCTCCGCCATGATGGCGAGACTGCTGCTGTTGCTGATCTCCCTACTCCAGCACCGCCTGCCACCACTCCTGCTCCGTCTCGGTCTTACTCCGACCGCCTCCAGTGCTTTGAGGAGTTACTGTTGCGATACCTCGCCTCCACCAGCTCTTCGATAGATCACGGTCTCTCTGCCACTCCGGGTACTTCTGCTCAGTCTCGGTCTTACTCCGACCGCCTCCAGCGCTTTGAGGAATTACTGCTTCGGTACCTCACCTCCGCCAGCTCTTCGACAGCTCACAGTCTCTCTGCCACTCCGGGTACTACTGCTCCATGGATCTTCGACTCGGGTGCCTCCTGTCACCTCACCTTTGACTCCACTGTTCTCACTGACTGTTCTCCCACTACCACCCACCAGGAGGTTCACACTGCGGATGGGACTCTCATCCCTATTCCGCAATGTGGATCCGTCACTACTACCTCTGACCCTTCTGGTCGCTTGATCCTACCCCATGTCCATCATGCCCCCCGTCTTAACATTAATCTGATCTCTATCAGTTCTCTTTGTGACTCTGGCCTGACTGTCACCTTCACTCCTTCTGTTTGTGTTGTGCAGGATTCGCGGACGGGTTAGAGGATTGGGCTGGGCCGTAGAGCAGGAGGCCTTTACCAGCTGGACCATCTCCATGTGTCTTCCGTTCCTGTTGCATCTGTCATGTCTGTTACCTCCGATGCCGACCTGTGGCACAAAAGGTTAGGTCATATATCGAGTGATCGACTCAAAAGCGTATTCCGTTCGGGCGCTTTGGGTCGAGCGTCCTTCTCCCCTCTCTCTGTTTGTACGGGTTGTAGACTAGCAAAGCATCTAGCTCTTCCATTCTCTGCTAGTGCTTCCCAATCTGATGCTTTATTTGATTTAGTACATTCGGACATTTGGGGTCCTGTACCTGTTGCATCCATTTCGGGTTACATGTACTATGTGTGTTTTATCGATGACTACTCTAGGTGCACCTGGGTTTATCTTATGCGTCATCGGTCTGAAGTCCCTCACATCTTTAGGAGATTCACCACTATGATACACACTCAGTTTGGTTAGCACATCAAGACCTTTCGGTCTGATTGTGCCAAGGAGTATCTCTCCTCTGAGATGCGTGAGATTCTTCAATCTCACGACACTCTTCACCAGCAGTCCTGTCCCCACACCCATGAGCAGAACGACGTTGCCGAACGCAAGCATCGTCATGTCCTTAAGACCGCATGAGCCTTGCTTCTCTCTGTGTCTGTTCCTCACTCTTACTGGGCTGAAACTGTCATGATAGCTGTCCACCTCATCAATATCACTCCGTTATCTGCTCTGTCCGGTGCCACCCCATATGAGAGCCTCCACTCCAGCCCACCTGACTACTCTCTTCTTCGCACGTTTGGCTGCACGTGCTTCGTTCTTCTTCCTCCCCATGAGAGCACCAAACTCTCTGCGAGATCTGTTAGGTGTGTTCACTTGGGGCTCAGTCAGGAGCATAAGGGGTATCGTTCTTATGATCCCTTGGCTCGCCGGATCCGTGTCTCCCATCATGTTTCCTTTGTTGAGGATGTCCCGTACCTTTCCCCTGAGTCTCAGGATATTTCCTTGCCTTCTGCGTCACCCTCCTCGCCTTCATGACCTCTCCACATCCCCGTTCTACCCCTGTTTTCTGTTGCCCCACCCACGCCTACTCCACCTCCATCTTCTCCGCCACCTCCAACACCACCACCACCTCCTCAGTCTCCCTCGCCACCTCCACTACCACCCGTTACTTGTGTTTATGTTCGTCGGTCTACAGCTCCTCCTCCAGAGTCGGTTCACACTGGTACTCCCTCACCTGATGCTGCTGCCCCCTCTTCCCCGGTCGTGGATCCTGCTCCTGTTCGGCGCTACCCAGCACGCGAACATCACCCTCCTGACAGATATGACTACTCTCCGGGCAGGTTTGGCTACTCTACCTTTACCTCTGACTCTCCTGACTCCTCTGGCTACTCTGCCATTACCTCCTATTCTCTAGATTATCAAGCTTTTCTTACCGCACTTCACACCTACCGGGAGCCCCAGTCGTACCGTGAGGCAGCTTTACACCCAGAGTGGCGGCAGGCCATGTCAGTTGAGCTTGAGGCTTTTCAGCGGACCCAAACATGGGATTTGGTGCCTTGTCCCTCAGGTGTGGTGCCTGTTAGCTGCAAGTGGATATTCAAGGTCAAGACTCAACCTGATGGATCCATTGAGCGGCACAAGGCCCGCCTCGTTGCTCGTGGCTTCTCCCAGGAGTATGTGATTGATTACGAGGAGACGTTTGCTCCAGTTGCTCGGATGACTACTGTACGCACCCTCTTAGCTGTGGCAGCTACTCGAGGGTGGCTCTCTCCATCAGATGGATGTCACCAATGCGTTCCTCCACGGTAACCTCTCCGAGGAAGTCTATATGGCTCATCCTCCGGGCGTTTCAGTTCCTCCAGGGCACGTGTGTCGTTTGCGCCGAGCCATCTATGGGCTCAAGCAGGCCCCTCGTGCCTGGTTTGAGTGATTCTGCAGTGCAGTCCTGGCCGCCGGGTTTGTTGAGCGATACTCCGACTATGCCCTGTTCACTCGCTCCTCCAGTCATGGTATTGCAGTTCTTCTTCTCTATTTGGATGATATGATCATCACCGGGGATGACAGTGCCACCATAGCATCCCTTCAGCGTCACCTCCAGAGTCATTTTGAGATGAAAGATCTGGGCTCTCTTCGCTACTTTTTAGGCCTCGAGATTGTTCGGTCAGCTCGTGGTCTGTTGGTCTCCCAGCAAAAGTACATCTCCGACATCTTTGCTGATGCTGCTCTTACTGACTCTCGCATTGCTGACACACCCATGGAGCTCAATTTGAAGCTTCTAGCTACAGATGGTGAGCCGCTACAGGATGTCTCCCGCTACCAGAGGCTGGTTGGGATGCTCGTCTACCTCACTATGACCCGGCCAGACATTGCCCATGCTGTTGGCATTGTCAGTCAGTTTGTTCAGGCTCCACGTTCAGTTCACTATGCAGCTGTTCTTTGGATTATCCACTACCTCCGAGGCACCGTCACCCGCTCACTACTGTTTCCCTCCACCTCTCTGTTGGTGCTGCGTGCCTACTCCGATGCAGATTGGGCAGGAGTTGTAGCCACTCGCCGCTCTACTACAGGATATTGTGTGTTTCTGGGTGACTCGCTTATTTCGTGGCGCAGCAAGAAACATGAGTCTGTTGCTCGCTCTAGCATCGAAGCCGAATACAGGGCTATGGCTTCCACCACCGTAGAGATTGTCTAGCTTCGCCGCCTTCTGCTCGACTTGGGAGTTGTGATATCCAGGCCCACGCCTCTCTTCTGTGACAACTGGAGTGCTATTCAGATTGCTAGCAACCCGGTCTTCCATGAGCGAACAAAACATATTGAGGTTGATTGTCATTATGTTCGCCAGGAGTTTCTCGACCACACCATCTCCTTGCCATTCATTCCATCATCGGAGCAGACGACTGATTTAATTTCTGACGAAGCCCCTTACGATTGCTCGCTTCCGGCACTTTATCGGCAAACTCTCGGTTCATGATCCACTGTGAATTTAAGGGGGAGTGTTAATGTATTGAGATGGATCGGGTTACATGTACAGTCGGGTCGGGTTGTATGGTCATACATGTACATATATATTGGGCTTGAGTCCCTTAATAGAGAGCATTCCATTTCTCTCCAAACCCTAGCTGTCATCTCCAAACATATACGTACACGTACGAATTAAAATAATCATTTTAGTATAGAGTATGGACACATTAAATAATGATAGGGGCATATTGATAATTTTTATAGGGCCGCAATGGGAAGTGCAAGAATACAACATTTTCTTTTTTGCTTTTGTACATAGGATCCAAATATGGGATATATGTACACTATATATATGTACGTAAAACTGTATTATCTACACAACTTAAAGAGACAATTGGGTTTCGGGTGTCAAATATAGGTATTGAGATACCTATACCTATATCCATACCTGACAGTTAATCAGGTAGAGTTCCTATACCCATATATTACCCAAGCTTTGTAAAAAGTATTAAGGTATCCACACCCATACCCATACCTATACCCATGCACAAAAGTTAATAGGGTAGAGTTCCTATAATATCCATATGTAACCTATCAGGTAGAGTTTCTATACCCATATCCTATCCAAACCTTGTATAACCCATACACATATCATACCCAAACCCTGTAAAAATCTTGTACAACCCATACCCATACTTGAAAGTATATTTGTACCCATACCCGTTCCAGATGTTTCAGGTCGGGGTCGGGTCACAAGTTAGAAGGGTAATTGGGTTTCAAGTATGGGTATTTGGGTATTCATACCCATACCCGAAATCTAATCGGGTAGAGTTCCAATGTCCAAACCTACCCAAACATTTCCCTTGATGTTGTTTTAAAACATAGGATTGAGAAAGGTAAAATGAAAAACAAAATGTAGGATGGATGGAAGAATGTGTTGGTGGATTAGTGGAATTGCCCTTCCCATTATAGCCCTTATTTTTTTAATAAAAAAATAAGATTCAATTGATTAGTGGCAAAGAAGAGAAAGACATAATGAGAAACAAAAAGTAGGATGGAAGGAAGAATGTGTCAGTGGAATTTATTTCCATAATAGCACTTGGTTTTTTAAATGGATAAATAAGACTCAAATGACTAGTGGCAAAAGGGTAATATTCTTGGATGGTATTTTAGATAGTGTTGGTATAGAACGGAAATGGTAAAAATGGTATATTACAGTCCTAACGCAACCCTTGTGTTTGTTTTTATGACATAGGATTCAAAATACTGGGTATGGATTAATGGATAAGGTGAGGGGTAAAATGTGAACTCATGCAAAAGTATGGCAGGCTGTAAGGATCCAAAAGTGCGGATTTATCTGGGGAGGTATGGATATGGATACACTTGTGTTAATCATTATTTAAGGAAAGAGGACAACAAAAATGATTTAGTATCTAATACCTAGAGGAGAAAATTTTTTGGGGTAATGTGTGATAGATCCCTCTAACAGATCGTATTTAGAGATAAATATGGCCAGCATTATTAATTAGCATTAAGTCCTCTCGATAGAAAAATATTCTTTTATCTCTACGGCCAGCTGTACACATGAGCAGACTGTACATGTACATGTGGACACTAATCTTGTAGCAAAAAGAGTAACAATCTTCAAAAATTGCCACTCTTTTGCTACAGTGAAATAGCCGTAGCAATTTTTTTTTGTAAAATCTTATCATTTTTTTGCTACAGTGAAATCACTGTAGCAAAAGAGTAACACTTTGCTCAGATTGAGTAACAATCTGTGCAAATTGTTACTCTTTTGCTACAATGAAATCACTGTAGCAAACGAGAAACAATATTTGCAGATTGAGTAACAATCTTTATAGAGCAACAATCTGTGCAGATCGTTACTCTTTTCCTATAGTGAAATTATTGTAGCAATATATTTTATGTGAAATCGTGCTAAGAAAAATTGCTACAGTGAAATCACTGTAGCAAATCCACGGGTTGGAGTCCTGAAGCGGCAAGGACGGAGGGGCATGCACTAAGGGATAATTTGATCATTACAAAGGGATAATAGTCACGTGTTGGACTTGCTCTAGCTAGATTCTTTTCGGGAGGAACCTGCTGTAACACTATCTTTTTGGGTGTCCTTACCCTTAAAACAATCTCTTGTCAGGGACATCTCACTAAATTCCCCAAAAATTTGTCATCCACATTGCAGACCCGAGTTTTCTTGCACAAAGCAAACCCCTACCCTTCTCCTTTGTATGCGGGAAAACGGGACCGTGACGTGCATGCAAGCACAAGAGAAAAAACGTCAGATTCGAAGGTTCGTGCTTACCTGTGTGCGAGTAGGTGAGAGAGAGTGTGAGGTGAAGGAAGAGAGGGAGGAACCACTGATCGCGGCCGCCCGGGGTGGTGGCTGGGGGCTGCCACCCGAAACCTTAGCACCGTGAGAGAGAAAGAGGGGTAGGGAGAGAATGAGGGAGGGGAGGAGGGCCTGACCCCACTTGTCGGAGGCCACCCATCTACTTCCTTCTTGTGCTCAGATAGTGGGACGAGAGAGGGTGTGAAAACAGTGTGTGTGTGTAAGAGAGAGAGAAAGAGAGAGAGAGAGAGAGCTCGAGGTGTGATCAGATGGGGGATGAAGGGGGTTTTTAAAGAAAGGGGGTGGAATATGGGCTGTTGGATCCCATGGTGAGGTGCTGCCTTTGGGTGGTTGTGATTTGAAGGAGGTGGGCTGACGTGAGGCTGGGACCTATGGTCCTCTTCCTCGAAGCTAGCTTGCTTTTCCCCACATGCCGTTTGTTTTGTTTAGTTTTTTATTTTTTTAACCTATAAACAATAATTATACCCTAATAAATCCATATCTCCTTTGAATTTTTTTTTCGAGAAATTCTAGAAAATAAAATCATTTATCATGTGCCAAACTCTGCTGTGTGGCGAACGAGATATTGTGTAATTAATGACAAGTGCGTGGCGGTAATTATAAATGTCGTGGTACTTATAAATATATTTCAAAGTCATAACAAATACATTTGTAATTTATTACAAATGAGTTAGCAGATGTATTCAATGATGTTGCGAAAGTAACTAGATTATATATACCAGCTATGAATGTACTTGCTAGAATTGATATTCCAAATAAGAATAATATATCAAATGAATAGATCTATGTCAGAAGCAGGCGGACCAATAGGTTCCAAAGATTTAGCTCTCAAGAAAAGAATATTAAATAGTATATGACATCCTGAATCTTCTGAAGAAGCTGCTCTTGATGTAATATCTTTTGTAGAGAAAATTCATAACGATGGTCCGACAGATGTCATGAATCAGAGATCCAATTATTTCAAAGGAATAAACCTTGTAGGCTTCAAATAAGTGTCTATTAGAAAAAGAAATAAAAAGAATAAAGTCCAAAGATATACAGCATGCTTAGTTGCTCAAAGATTCTTGCAAATACCTGAGATAGATTATGAAGAAACCTACTCTCTAGTTATGGATGCCATCGCATTCTGATACTTTATAAGTTTCGCTGTTTTTGAAAGTTAAGCATGAGACTCATAGATGTGATTACAACCTACCTATATGGTAACATAGATAGTACGTAAAATATATATATGAAGATTCTTGAAGGACTTAATTTACCAAACTCTAAATCTAGAAATATGCACACAATAAGATTAAAACGAGCATTGTATAGTCAGAAACAATTCCTGAAGAATATGATATAATTGACTTAGTGAATATTTGTCTAGGAAAGGGTATAAAAATTACCCTATATATCCATACGTATTTATTAAAAAATCTTAGAATGGATTTACTTTTGCAGTAGTATATGTAGATGATATATACCTAATAGGATCTAGGATCTTCCGAAGTGATTGAGAAGACTACTAGCTATCTTTAAAAGGAGTTTGAAATAAAAGACCAGAGTGAGACAAAATTTTGCCTCAATCTACAGATGCACGTAACAAGGATGAGGAGCCAAAATCCCTACTCATTTTCTCAGGAGTTGGAAATAAAAGACTAGAGTGATATGTATCTATTTTTTAAACGCTATTAGACTCTATATTTGAGGAGCCAAAATCGCTATTCATTTTCTCAGAACCCATACGCGACAACCATAAGTAAATTATATACAAATCGAGTGCCCTCTCCAAAATAGCATCCAAGAGCATGGGCATATGCCTTCGTTTTAGGGATGGCAATTAACTAGGGTTACCAGGTTACCCGACCCGACCCGACCCGACCCTATTGGAACAGGTATGGGATGCTAAAAAACGGGTCTGGGGCGGGTTTGGGATTTGAATTAAAAACTTGATCGGGTTCGGGTCGGGTTTTACTCCAACCCGCTCCGACCCGACCTAGTTATAGATCTTATATTAGTTATATAATTCCCTGGCATCCTTGCAGAACTCAGAAGTGCAGACTGCAGAGCGCATAAGTGACGAGTTGCATGAGTGACGAGTTGCATGAGTGGCAGTGAAGTGCATGGGTGTGAAGCACACAGATTTCTCGCACAAGATGGGAGATCCGAACAATAGTACGATCAAACGGTGGTATGAACTCATCGAGTTGTTGCTCGTGCTAGAGTTCGGATCTCCTATCGTGAGGCTGTGAATGCATGGGTCCACCGACCGGGGCCGACTAACTGGAGAAGATCTGAAGACTAGCTGGGCCCAAGAAGCTAATATGCAGTTTTTTATGAACCCGACCCACAAAGCATAAATGGCGCGGGGCGGGATAGGCACGGGTCTTCCCAGTGCTAATTGGGACGGGTTTGGGAATTGCCTCAAAAATCCGATGTGGGTTTGGACAGGGTAAAATATAACGGGGTGGGTTCGGGATAAGGCCGACCCGTCCCAATCCCGACTCGTTGCCATCCCTACTTCTTTTTTTTGGGAGCCAAAATCGTCCCTCTTTTCTTATGATAGTCCTCTGACAATCATAAGTAAATTATATAGAAACATAGCACTCCTACCCAAATCACCTTCTAAGAGCCTTGGCGGTGACAACGGAAGGGAGCAACATCGGTAGTACGAGGCATAGCTACTCGCTGCCACTGCCTCAAAGGCGATTAGCAGTAGAGACGAGAGTCGACGGTGGTGAGTAGGTTCAGTCTAGTTCGGATTAGGTTTAGGATTATATCTCAGACTCTAGGGTTTATCCCATGGCCTGTAGAACTTAGGTTTTAGGAATCAGATTAGATTTTAGGGTTAGATCTAGGGTTTAGGTTTTAGGATTAGGTCTAGGGTCCACCCCATGGCATGTAGATCTTAGGTTTTAGGATTAGGTTTAGGTTTTAGGTTTAGTTTAGAGGTGATGGCGTGCAAATAAAAATTTGAAGTGATGACATCTATGAGTAAATTATATACAAAAAGAACATTCCTCTCCAAAACACCCTCTAAGAGGCTCTCTATATGCCTATCTTTTATTGGGATCGTTACAAGCCTCCCTATATTTAGGGTGCTAAAATCAATCCCTATTTTCTCAGGACCCCCACCGAACAACCATAATTAAATTAAATATAAATCACATACTATTTTTGGGATCACTACCAGACTCCCTATATTTGCCTCACTAATTTGGAGATCGCTACCAGACTCCTTAAAATCATAAATAAATTATATACAAATCAATCACCTTTCCTAAAATACCCTTCAAGAGCCTCGATAAGTGCCTCCCTACTTTGGGATTGCTATCAGACTCTTTACATTAGGGAAACCAAAATCGCTCCCTATTTTCTTAGGAACCCCACCCGATATCCATATTAAATTATACACAATCAAGCTTTTCTCTCAAAAATACTCTCCAAAAGCCTCGCCATGTGCCTCCCTATTTTTTCGATTGCGACCAGACCCCTTACATTTAGGGCGCCAAAATCGCTCTCTATTTTTTCAGAACCCTCTCCAGACAATCACCCTCCACAATACTCTTTCTAAGAGCCCCGTCATGTGCCTCCCTATTTTAAGGATCGCTACCAAACTTTCTACCTTTTGGGAGCCAAAATCATTTCCTATTTTCTTAGGACCACCACCCGATAAGCATAAATAAATTATATACAAATCGAGCACTCCTTCTCAATATACCTTCCAAAATCATCGTTATATGCCTCCCGAGTTTACGGATTACGATAGACTCCATATATTTGGGGTGTCAAAATCACTCTCTATTTTCTCAAGATCCCCACAAGAGTACCATAAATAAATTATATTCAAACCGAGCACTTATATGTAAAACACCCTTCAAGTGCCTCGCTATTTTTGGGATCGTTGCCAGACTCCCCATGTTTAGGGAGCCAAAATCTCTTTCTATTTTCTTCGAAAACCCACATGACAACTATAAGTAAATTACAAACAAATTAAGTACTCTTCCCTAAAAAAGTCTCCAAGTGTCTTGTCATGTACTTCCCTCTTTTTGGGATCACTATCAGACTCCCTATATTTGGGATGCCAAATTCGCTTCTTATTTTTTTAAGACCTCTACATGACAACCATAAGTAAATTACATACAAATTAAGCATTTTTTTTCAAAATATATTCCAAGAGCCTCGTCATGTGCCTTCATATCTTTGGGATTATTACTAGTCTTCCTGTATTTGGAAAGACAAAATCATACCTTATTTTCTCAGGATCCTCACCCGACAACCAAAAGTAAATTATATACAAATTGTGCACTCCTCCCCAAAATACCATCCAAGAGCCTCGCCATATACTTTTTTAGTTTTAGGATCCTTACCAGACTCCCAATATTTAGGGAGCCAAAATTGCTCCCTATTTTCTCAGAACCCTTACTCAAAAATCATAAGTAAATTATATATATATATCGAGCACTTCTCCCCAAAATATCATCAAAAAGTCTTGCCATGTGCCTCCCTATTTTTGGGATTACTACAAGATTTCTTACTTTTGGAAGCCAAAATCGATCTCTATTATTTTATACCCCCCACCCGACAACCATAAGAAAATTATATACAAATTGACCACTCCTTAAAATACCCTCCAAAAGTCGTGCCAATTTTGTTATCACTACCATACTCTCTATATTTAGGGGGCCAAAACCGACCATTATTTTCTCAGGATCCCCACCCAACAACCATTAGTAAATGATATACAAATCGAGCACTACTGTCCAAAACAACCTTCAAGAGCCTCACTATTTGCTTCTTTATTTTTTGCATCACAACCAGACTCCCTATATTTGGGGAGCCAAAACCGCTCTTTGTTTTCTAAGGATTCCCACTAGATAACTATAAGTAAATTATATACAAATCGAGCACTCCCTCCTAAAATACCCACTAAAAGCCTCACCATATGCCTCTTTATTTTTGTGATCGCTACTAGACTTTTTATATTTAGAGAGCTAAGAAATCGAACACTCCTCCCTAAAAGACTATCAAAGATCCCCACCAGGTGCCTTCCTAATTTTGAGATCGCTAATATACTCCCTAAATTAGGGGAGCCAAAATCGATCCCTATTTTCTCAGGGCCCTTACTCGACAACCATAAGTAAATTATATACAAATAAAGCTCGCCTCTCAAAACACCTTTCAGAAGCCTTACCATATGCATATCTATTCTTGGGATCACTACCAGACTCCCTATATTAGGGGAGCCAAAATCACTCTCTATTTTTTTTTGGATCACCTATATAAATCGAGCACTCCTCTCCAAAATACCCTCCAAGAGCTTCGTCATATGCCTCCCTATTTTTAGAAGCACTACCAGACTCCCTATATTTAGAGAGCAAAAATCGCTCACTATTTTCTCAGGACTCCCACCCAACAACCATAAGAAAATTATATATATATATATATATATATATATATATATATATATATATATATATATATATATATATATATATATATATATATATATATATATATATATATATATATATATATATATATATATATATATATATATATATATATATATATATCGATCACTCCTCCCTAAGAGCCTCGTTATGTGCCTCCCTATATTTTGGATCACTACCAGGCTTCCTATATTTGAAGAGCCAAAATCACTATCAATTTTCTCAAGACCTCTACTCGATAACTATAAGTAAATTATATACAAATAGAGCACTCATCCCTAAAACACCATCAAAGAGCTTTATTATGTGCCTTCTTATTTTTATGATAATTACTAGACTCCCTACTTTTGGGGAGCCAAAATCGCTCCCTATTTTCATAGGTCCCCATCTAACAATAATAAGTAAATTAAATAGAAATCGAGTACTCATTTCAAAAATATCCTTCAAGAGCCTCGTCATATGCCTCTTTATTTTTAGGATCACTACCAAACACCCTTTATTTAGAGAGCTAAAATCGCTCTCTATTTTCTCAGGATCCCTATCTGACAACCATACATAAATTATATATAAATCGAGTACTTCTACCCAAAACACCCTTCAAAAGTCATGTTATTTGCCTTTTTTTTTTTGCGATCACTACTAGACTTTCTATATTTAGGGAGCCAAAATCACACCCTATATTCTAAGGACCACTACCCCCCAAAAATAAAAAAAATTATATATAAATCTATTTCTCTTCCAAAAACCCCCCACCAAAAGCTTTACCATATGCCTTCCTATTTTTGGGATTACTACCAGACTCCCTATATTTGGGGATCCAAAATTGCTCCCTACTTTCTCAAAACCCTACCTGATAACCATAAGTAAATTATATACAAATTGACCACACCTCTCCAAAACACATAACAAATGCCTTGCTATATGCCTCCTTGTTTATTGGATCGCTACAAGACTTGAAAAACTTGGGGAGCAAAAAATGTTCCATATTTTCTTTGGACGCCCACCCAACGACCATGAATGAATTATATATAAATCAAATACTTTGCTCCGAAACATCCTCAAAGAGCCTCGCCATGTTCCTCACTATGTTTGGGATCGCAATCAAACTTTGTATATTTAGGGAGCTAAAATCGCCCCTTATTTTTTTTAGGACAACTTCCCGATAACCATAAATAAATTATATATAAATTTAGCACTCCAACCGAAATCATCCTCTAAGCGCCTCATTATATGCCTTCCAATTTTTTGGATAGCTACTATACTCCTTATATTTAGGGAACCAAAGTCACTTTCTATTTTTTAAGGATCCCCACTCGATAGCCATAAATAAATTATATCCAAATCGAGCACTTCTTCCCAAAACACCTTACAAGTGCCTCGCCATATGCCTCTCTAATTTTGGGATCGCTACCAAACTCCCTATACTTGGGAAGCCAAAATCGTATTGTATTTTCTCAAGACCACCACCCGACAATCATAAGTAAATAATATACAAATCAAGCATACCTCCCTAAAACGCCCTTTTATTGCCTCGCCATATATATGTTTGCCTATTTTTAAAAACACTACCAGACTTCCAATAATTTGGGAGATACAATCGCTTCTTATTTTCTCAGTACCCCTTCTTGACCACTGTAAGTAAATTATATACAAATCGAGAACTTCTTTCCAAAACACCATATAAGAGTCTAGCCATGTGCCTCTCTAGTTTATGGATCGATACCAGACTCCCTATATTTGGGGGACCAAAAATCCTATTTTCTTAGAAGACCCTCCAGACAACAATATGTAAATTATATACAAACCATGCTTTCCACCCCAAAACACCCTCCAAGAGCCTCCCCATGTGCTTTGCTATTTTTGGGATCGCTATTAGACTTCCTATATTTGGTGTGCCAAAATCGCTCCCTATTTTCTTAAGAGCCACACCCGACTAACATAAGAAAATTATATACAAACCGAGTATCGCTCTCCAAAACATCATCCAAGAGCCTCGCTATGTGCCTCGCTATTTTTTGGGACAGGTACCAGATTCCCTATATATAGGGAGCTAAAGTTACTTCTTATTTTCTCTGGACTCCTACCCGACAACCATAGGTAAATTATATACAAATTGAGTATTTCTTCCCAAAAGACCCTTCAAGAGCCTCATTATATACCTCTTTATTTTTGGGATCACTTTTAGAATACCTATATTTGGGGAGCCAAAATTGTTCTTTATTTTCTCAAGATCCCTACACGATAGCCGTAAGTAAATTATATGCACATCGATCATCCCTCCCCAAAACACCCTCTAAGAGCCTCACCATATGCCTCCTTATTTTAGGGATCACTACTAGACTTCCTATATTTGGGGAGCCAAAATTACTCTTTATTTTCTCAGGAATACAACCTGGCAACCATAAGTAAATTTTATACAAAATGATCACTTCTTCTCAAAATACCCTACAAGAGTTTCGCAATATGCCTCCCTATTGTGAGGATTGTTATCGGACTCTCAATATTTGAGGAGGCAAAATCACTAACTATTTTCTCAGGAACCCGACTTGATAATTACAAATAAATTATATACAAATCAAGCATTCTTCTTCAAAGCATCCTTAAAGAGCCACGCCATAAGCCTCCCTATGTCTGAGATCACTTCCAGACTCTATACATTTCGGGAGCCAAAATCTCTCCCTATTTTCTTAGGACCTCCACCTGACAAACATAAGTAAATTATATACAAATCGAGTACTCCACCCCAAAACACCCGCTTAGAGCCTTGCCATATGCCTTTCTATTTTTGGGATCGTTACCAGATTCCTAATATTTGGAGAGCCAAAATCGCTCTATATTTTCACAAAACAACTACCCAAGAATCATAAGTAAATTATATACATATCGAGTATTTCTCCCAAAAATATCCTCAAAAAGTCATACCATGTACCTCCCTATTTTTTGGATTACTGCCAGACTCCCTAAATTCAAGGAGCCAAAATTGATATCTCTATTATCTGAAAACCCTAACCCAATAACTAAAAATATTATATACAAATCGAGCACTCCTTTCTAAAATACTCTTTAAAAGTCTTGCTATGAGACTTCTTAATTTTGAGATCGCTACTTGACTCCCTATAACTAGGGAGCCAAAATCGTACATTATTTACTCAGGATCCCTACCCAACAATCATAAGTAAATTATATACAAATCGAGCACTCCTCAAAACATCCTCTAAGAGCCTCGCTATTTGCCTTCCTATATTTTGTATCGCCTCCAGACTCCCTATATTTGGGAAACCAAAATCGCTCAGTACTTTCTTAAGACTCCCACCAGACAACTATAAGCAAATAATATATAAATCGAGCACTCATTCCTAAAACACCTTCCAAGAGCCCTGCCATATGACTTCCTAATTTTAGGATCACTACCAAACTCTCTACATTTAGGGAGTTAAAACCGCTTTTTATTTTCTAAGAACTTCACCCGATAACCATAAATAAATTATATATAAATTGAGTACTTGTCCCAAAAACACCCTCCAACAGCCTTGCCATATGCCTCCCTATTTATTTTCAAGATTGCTACCAGACTTCTTATACTAAGAGAGCCAAAATTACTCCTTATTTTTGCAGGCCCGTCACCTGACAACCATAAGTAAATTATATACAAATCAAGCACGCCTCCCTAAAACTTATTCCAAGAGTCTCAGCATATGCCTCTCTAATCTTGGGATACTACCAGACTCCTTATATTTAGGCAGACAAAATCACGCCCTATTTTTTTAGGACCACCACCTGATAACCAAAAGTAAATTATATAAAAATCGAGTACTCATCCCTAAGACATCCTCCAAGAGCCTCATCAAGTGCATCCCTATTTTTCAAATCACTACCAGACTCCCTATATTTGGGGAGCGAAAATCGATCCTTATTTTTTTTAGAATACCTACCCAGCAACCAAAAGCAAATTATATACATATCGAGCACTCCACCCAAAAATATTATCTAAGAGACTCGCCATGTGCCTCTTTATTTTTGGGATCACTACTAGGCTCCCAATATTTAGAGAGCTAAAATCACTCCATATTTCATCAAGACTCCTACAACCATAAGTAAATTATATACATATCGAGCATTTCTTTCCAAAATACCCTCAAAGAGCTTCCCCATATGCCTTCTTATTTTTGGGATCGTAACTAGAATCCATACATTTGGGATGCCAAAATTGCCTTTTATTTTCATAAGACCCCCATCTAACAATAATAAGTAAATTATATACAAATCGAGCCCTCCATCCCAAAATACCCTCTAAGAATCTTATCACGTGCCTTTATTTTTGGGATTACTACAAGACTTTCTATATTTGGGGAGTCAAAATTGCTTTTTATTTTTTCAGGATCCTTTTTTGATAACTATAAATAAATTATATACAAATCAAGTCCTCCTTAAAATACCCTCTGAAAGTCTCATCATTTGTCTCCATTTTTTTTATGTTCATTACTAGACTCCCTATATTTAAGGAGCAAAAAACATACCCTATTTTCAAAGCCCCCATTCAAAATCAAAAATTTTTTTTATACGAAATGAGGTCCTCCAAAAAAACACCAACCAAAATTCTTACCATATGCCTCCCTATTTTTGGGATCGCTAACATACTACATATATTTAGGGAAACAAAATGACGCCTCTCGCTATTTTCTAAGGAGTCCCACTCGATAACTATAAGTAAATTATATACAAATCGAGTACTCCCTTATAAAATACCCACTAAGAGCCTCGCCAGATGCCTCTCTGTTTTTGCGATAGCTACTAGACTTCTTATATTTAGAGAGCTAAGAAATCGAACACTTTTTTCTAAAATACCCTTAAAGATCCCCGCCATATGCCTTTCTAATTTTGAGATCTCTAATAGACTCTCAAAATTAGGAGAGCCAAAATTGCTCCCTATTTTCTCAGGGACCTCACTCGACAATCATAAGTAAATTATATACAAATAATACTGGCCTCTCAAAACACTTTCCAGAAGCCTCACCATATGCATCCCTATTCTTGGGATCACTACCAGACTCCCTATATTAGGGGAGCCAAAATCACTCCCTATATTCTTTGGATCACCAATATAAATCGAGCACTCCTCCCCAAAATACACTCCAAGAGATTTGTCTTATGCCTCCTTATTTTTAGAATCACTACTAGACTCCCTATATTTAGGGAGTAAAAATCGCTCGCTATTTTCTCAGGACTCCCACCCAACAACCATAATAAATTATACATATATCAACCACTCCTCCCCAAAATACTCCATAAGAGCCTCGTCATGTGCCTCCTTATTTTTTGGATCAGTACCAGACTTCCTATATTTGGAGAGCCAAAATCACTATCAATTTTCTCAAGACCCCTACTCGATAACTATATATAAATTATATATAAATAGAGGACTCATCCCCAAAACACTCTCAATGAGCTTTATTATGTGCCTCCTTATTTTTGTGATAATTAGTAGACTCCCTACTTTTGGGGAGCCAAAATCGCTCCCTATTTTCTTAGGTCCCCATCTAGCAATAATAAGTAACTTATATACAAATCGAGCACTCCTTTTGAAAAATATCCTTTAAGAGCCTCGTCATGTGCCTCTTTATTTTTGAGATCACTACCAAACACTATTTATTTAGGGAGCTGAAATCACTATCTATTTTCTCAAGATCCTTATCTGACAATCATAAATAAATTATATACAAATCGAGTACTTCTACCCAAAATACCTGCCAAAAGTCTCATTATTTGTCTCCCTTTTTAGCGATCACTACTAGACTCCTAATATTTAGGGATCCAAAATCACACCCTATATTCTAAGGACCACTACCCTCAAAAATAAAAAACTACCCCTAAAAAAAAAAAATGATTTCCCTTCCAAAACCCCCCACCAAAAGTTTTACCATATGCCTTCCTATTTTTGGGATTACTACTAGACTCCCTATATTTGGGGATCCAAAATCATTCTCTACTTTCTTAAAACCCCACCTGATAACCATAAGTAAATTATATACAAATTGACCACACCTCTCCAAAACACATAACAATTATTAGATCGCTACAAGACTTCAAAAACTTAGGAAGCAAAAAATGTTCCTAATTTTCGTTGGACGCCTACCGAACAACCATGAATGAATTATATATAAATCAAACACTTCTCTCCGAAACACCCTCAAAGTACCTCGCCATGTCCTTCACTACGTTTGGGATCACTATCATCCTTTGTATATTTAGGGAGACAAAATTGCCCCCTATTTTATTCTAGGACAACCTCCCGATAACTATAAATAAATTATATATAAATTTAGCACTTCAATCGAAATCATCCTCTAAGAGCCTTGTGATATGCCTTTCAATTTTTTGGATAGCTATTATACTCCTTATATTTAGAAAACCAAAGTCACTCTATTTTTTAAGGATCCCCACTCGACAGCCATAAGTAAATCATATACAAATCGAGTACTTCTTCCCAAAACACCTTACAAGTGCCTCGCCATGTGACTATCTATTTTTTGGATCGCTACCAGACTCCCTATACTTGGGGAGCCAAAATCATACCCTATTTTCTCAGGACCACCACCCGACAACCATAAGTAAATAATATACAAATTAAACATACCTCCCCAAAACGCCCTCTAATTGCCTCGCCATATATATGTCTGCTTATTTTTAAAAACACTACCAGATTTCTAATAATTGGGGAGACAAAATCGCTCCCTATTTTCTTAGGACCCATCTTGACTACTGTAAGTAAATTATATACAAATCGAATATTTCTTTCCAAAACACTATATAAGACTCTAGCCATATGCCTCTCTAGTTTATGGATCGATACTAGACTCCCTACATTTGGGGGGCCGAAAACACTATTTTCTTAGAAGACCCTCCAGACAACCATAAGTAAATTATATACAAATCAAACTTTTCACCCCAAAATACCCTCCAAGAGCCTCGCTATGTGATTTGCTATTTTTGGGATCGCTACTAGACTTTCTACATTTGGTGTGCCAAAATCACTCCCTATTTTCTTAAGAGCCACACCCGACTAATATAAAAAAATTATATACAAACCGAGCATTAGTCTCCAAAACATCATCCAAGAGCCTCGCCACGTGCCTCACTATTTTTGGGATCGCTACCAGACTCCCTATATTTAGGGAGCCAAAATTACTTCTTATTTTCTTTGAAGTCCCACCCAATAACCATAGGTAAATTATATACTAATTGAGTATTTCTTTCCAAAACACCCTTCAAGAGCCTTACCATATACCTCCTTATTTTTTGGATCACTTTTAGAATACCTATATTTGGGGAGCCAAAATCCTTCTCTATTTTCTCAGGATCCCTAGACGATAACCATAAGTAAATTATATGCACATCAAGCACCCCTCCCCAAAATACCCTCCAAGAGCCTCACCATATGCCTCCTTATTTTAGGGATCATTACTAGACTTCCTATGTTTGGGGAGCCAAAATTACTCTTTATTTTATCAGGAACACCACTTGGCAACCATAAATAAATTTTATACAAAACAATCACTTCTTCTCAAAATACCCTACAAGAGTTTTGCAATGTGCCTCCCTATTTTGGAGATTGTTATCGGATTCCCTATATTTGAGGAGGCAAAAATCGCTAACTATTTTCTCAGGAACCTGACCTGATAATTATAAATAAATTATATACAAATCGAGCACTCATCTCCAAAGCATCCTCAAAGAGCCACGCCATAAGTCTCTCTATGTCTGAGATCACTTCCACACTCTAAATATTTCGGGTACCAAAATCACTCCCTCTTTTCTTAGGACCTCCACTTGACAAATATATGTAAATTATATACAAATCGAGTACTCCTCTCAAAAATACTCGCTTAGAGCATTGCCATATGCCTTTCAATTTTTAGGCTCCTTACCAGACTCATAATATTTGGAGAGCCAAAATCACTCTCTATTTTCACAGAACAACTACCCAATAATCATAAGTAAATTATATACATATCGAGTACTTCTCCCTAAAATATCCTCCAAAAGTCACACCATGTACCTCCCTATTTTTGGGATCACTACCAGACTCCCTAAATTTAAGGAGCCAAAATTGATCTTTATTATCTGAAAACCCCAACCCGATAAGTAAAAAAATTATATATAAATTGAGTATTCCTTTCCAAAATACTCTTCAACAGTCTTGCTATGAGCCTTCTAAATTTTGGGATCATTACTAACTCTCTATAATTAGGAAGCCAAAATCGCACATTATTTTCTCAGGATCCCAACCTGACAACTATAAGTTAATTATATACAAATCGAGCACTCCTCCTCAAAATATCATCTAAGAGCCTCGCTATTTGCCTTCCTATATTTTTTATTACCACCAGTCTCCCTATATTTGTGGAACCAAAATTGCTTCCTATTTTCTTAAAAATTCCTTTAGACAACCATAAGAAAGTAATATACAAATCGAGCACTCATTTCTAAAATACCCTCCAAGAGCCCTGCCATGTGGCTTCCTAATTTTGGAATCACTACCAAACTCTCTACATTTGGGGAGTTAAAACCGCTCCTTATTTTCTAAGGACTTCACCCGATAACTATAAATAATTTATATATAAATCGAGTACTCGTCTCGAAAATACCCTCCAAGAGCCTTGCCATATGCCTCCCTATTTATTTTTAAGATTGCTACCAGACTTCTTATACTTAGAGAGCCAAAATTACTCCCTATTTTTGTAGGGCCCTCACATGAGAACCTTAAGTAAATTATATATAAATCGAGCATGCCTCCCAAAAATACCTTCCAAGAGCCTCACCATATGCCTCCCTAATCTTGGGATACTACCAAACTCCCTATATTTAGGTAGACAAAATCACACCCTATTTTCTTAGAACCACCACCTGATAACAAAAAGTTAATTATATACAAATCGAATACTCATTCCCAAAACATCCTCCAAGAGCCTCATCATGTGCATCCCTATTTTTAGAATCATTACCAGACTCCCTATATTTGGGGAGCAAAAATCGATCCCTATTTTTTTTAGGATACCCACCCAACAACCAAAAGAAAAGTATATACATATCGAGCACTCCACCCCAAAATATTATCCAAGAGACTCGCCATGTGGCTCCTTATTTTTGGGATCACTACCAGACCCCCAGTATTTAGAGAGCTAAAATCATTGCATATTTTATTAAGAATCCTACAACCATAAGTAAATTATATACCTATCCAGCATTAATTCCACAAATACCCTCAAAGAGCTTTGCCATATGCCTTCTTATTTTTGGGATCGTAACTAGAATCCATACATTTGGGATACCAAAATTGCCTTTTATTTTCATAGAACCACCATCCAACAATAATAAATAAATTATATACAAATCGAGCCCTCCACCCCAAAATACCCTCCAAGAATCTCGTCACGTGCCTCTATTTTTGGGATTACTACCAAACTTTCTATATTTGGGGAGCCAAAATCAATTTTTATTTTCTTAGGATCCCTATCCGACAACTATAAGTAAATTATATAAAAATCAAGTCTTTCTTTTTAAAATACCCTCTGAAAGTATCGTCATTTGTCTCTATTTTCTTGTGTTCACTACTGGACTCCCTATATTTAAGAAGCAAAAAACATACCCTATTTTCAAAGCCCCCCATTCCAAATAATTTTTTTTTATATAAATCGAGTTCATTCCCAAAAAACACCAACCAAAATTCTCACCATATGCATCCCTATTTTTTGGATCGCTACCATACTCCATATATTTAGGGAGCCAAAATCGAACCTCTTTTTGGTTTTTAAAGAGTCCCACTTGTTAACTATAAGTAAATTATATACAAATCGAGTACTCCCCCCTAAAATATCCACTAAGAGCCTCGCCATATGCTTGTCTATTTTTGCGATCGCTACCAGACTTTCTATAGTTAGAGATCTAAGAAATCGAATACTCCTCCCTAAAACACCCTCAATGATCCCTGCCATGTGCCTTCCTAATTTTGAGATCACTAATAGATTTCCTAAATTAGGGGAGCTAAAATCGCTCCCTATTTTCTCAGGGCCCTCACTCAACAACCTTAAGTAAATTATATATAAATAAAGCTCGCCTCTCAAAACACCTCCCAAAAGCCTCACATATGCATCCCTATTCTTGGGATCACTACCAGACTCGCTATATTAGGGGAGCCAAAATCACTCCCTATTTTCTTTGGATCACCTATACAAATCGAGCACTCCTCCTTAAAGTATCCTCCAAGAGCTTTGTCATATGCCTCTCTATTTTTAAAATTACTACCAGACTCCCTATATTTAGGGAGGAAAAATCGCTCGCTATTTTCTCAGGACTCCCAACCAATAACCATAAGTAAATTATACGCATATTGACCACTCCTCCTCAAAACTCTCCTTAAGTGCCTCGTCATGTACCTTCCTATTTTTTGGATCACTACCAGGTTCCCTATATTTGGAGAGCTAAAATCACTATCAATTTTCTCAAGACCCCTACTCGATAACTATAAGTAAATTATATATAAATAAAACACTCATCCCCAAAATACCCTCAAAGAGCTTAATTATGTGCCTTCTTATTTTTATGATAATTCCTAGACTCCCTACTTTTGGGGAGCCAAAATCGGTCCATATTTTCTTAAGTCCCTATCTAATAGTAATAAGTGAATTATATACAAATCGAGCACTCACTTATTTCCAAAATATCCTTCAAGAGCCTTTTCATGTGCCTCTTTATTTTTGAGATCACTACCAAACAACCTTTATTTAGGGTGCTAAAATCACTCTCTATTTTCTCAGGATCCCTATCTGACAACCATAAATAAATTATATACAAATCGAATAATCCTACCCAAAACACCCACCAAAAGTCTTGTTATTTGTCTCTTTTTTTTGTGATCACTACTAGACTCCCTATATTTAGGGAGCTAAAATCATATCCTATATTCTAAGGACCATTACCCCCCAAAAATAAAAAAATTATATATAAATCAATTTCTCTCCCAAAAACCCCCACGAAAAGCTTTACCATATGCCTTTCTATTTTTGGGATTACTACCAGACTCCCTACATTTGGGGATCCAAAATTGCTCTCTACTTTCTCAAAACCCCACCTGATAACCATAAATAAATTATATATAAATTGACTACACCTCTCCAAAATACCTAATAAATGCCTTGCTATATGCTTCCATGTTTAGTGGATTGGTGCAAGACTTCAAAAACTTGGGGAGCAAAAAATGTTCCCTATTTTCTTTGGATGCTCACCCAACAACCATGAATGAATTATATATAAATCAAACACTTCTTTCTGAAACACCCTCAAAGAGACTCGCCTTGTCCCTCACTATGCTTGGGATTGCTATCAAACATTGTATATTTAGGGAGTGAAAATCGCCCCCTATGTTTTTTAGGACAACCTCCCGATAACGATAAATAAATTATATATAAATTTAGTACTCTAACCGAAATCATCCTATGAGAGCCTCGTTATCATCTGATAGCTACTATACTCCTTATATTTAGGGAACCAAAGTCACTCTCTATTTTTTAAGGATCCGTACTCGACAGCCATAAGTAAATTATATACAAATCGAGTACTCTTTCCCAATATACCTTACAAGTTCCTCGCCATATGCCTCTCTATTTTTAGGATTGCTACTAGACTCCCAATACTTGGGGAGCCAAAATCATATACCTTATTTTCTCTGGACCACCATCCGATAACCATAAGTAAATAATATATAAATCAAGCATACCTCCCGAAAAATCCCTCTAATTGCCTCGCCATATATATGTCTGCTTATTTTTAAAAACACTATTAGACTTCCAATAATTGGGAAAACAAAATCGCTCCCTATTTTCTTAGGACCCCTTCTTGACCACTGTAAGTAAATTATATACAAATCGAGCACTTCTTTCCAAAACACTATATAAGAGTCTATCCATGTGCCTCTCTAGTTTATGGATTGGTACCAGACTCCCTACATTTGGGGGGCCAAAAACTCTATTTTCTTAGAAGTCCCTCCATACAATCATAAGTATAAATTATATAAAAATCAAGCTTTCCACCTGAAAACACCCTCCAAGAGCCTTGCCATGTACTTTGCTATTTTTGGGATCGCTACTAGACTTCCTACATTTGGTGTGCCAAAATTGCTCCTTATTTTCTTAAGAGCTACACCTGACTAACATATGAAAATTATAAACAAACCGAGTATTGCTCTCCAAAACATTATCCAAGAGCCTTGCTATGTGCCTTGCTATTTTTGGGATCACTACCAGACTCCCTACTGTGGGGGAAATTTTTGAGTCACCTTGATCGGGAACCCCGCCCTACAGCCTTGATTGAAAATGGATGTTATCGGTGATGTAGAGATTAGAGTGTAGAGTAAGTATAAGAGGGAGAGAGGTGACACAGTGAATTGTTATCGAAGTTCGGTCTTACGACCTATATCTCCGGGTGTGAGGTGCCATATAATCTTCACTATAATATAAGTAAGAAGGGGGAAGTATTCTCTCGACAGGCCGAGAGAAGCTTTGTACAGTGGGGTTGCACGGAGCAACTAGAAAAGAACAAGAAAGGGAGAATGAGACTCTCGCACTTGCTCTGGAATCCTCCTCCCTTGATCGAATAACCAATCCCTTTTTTGAATACCATGGGGGTCTTTTTATAGCATAAGCATGTGCCCTATATGGCACTGACAACGTGGTAGTGATGATATGACACTAGTTCTGGGCCTCCTTGCTAGGCCCTTATTGGGCCGTTGTTCTAGCCTAATAAGAGGGAGGGATTGACCTGCGTGCCCTGCAGAGTAGGCCTATAAGCCCGGGCGGGCTTACCCAATTGGGCCGTTGCACGGGCCCATATGGCTCTGATCCGGTTCGATATAATTTCTGCACCCACAGCCCTCACCTTATAATTATAAGTAAATTATGTACAAATCGAGCATGCCTCCCTAAAACACCTTCCAAGAGCCTCACTATATGCCTTCCTAATCTTGGGATACTACTAGATTCCCTATATTTAAGCAGACAAAATCACACCCTATTTTCTTAGGACCACTACGTGATAACCAAAAGTAAATTATATACAAATCGATTACTCATCCCCAAAACATCCTCCAAGAGCCTCATCATATGCATCCCTATTTTTAGAATTACTACTAGACTCCCTATATTTGGGGATCAAAAGTCGATCTCTATTTTTTTTAGGACACCCACCCAACAACCAAAAGCAAATTACATACATATCGAGTACTCTACCCCAAAATATTATCCAAGAGACTTGCCATGTGCCTCTTTATTTTTGGGATCACTACCAGACTCACTATATTTAGAGAGCTAAAATTACTCCATATTTTATCAAGACTCTTACAACCATAAGTAAATTATATATATATATATATATATATATATATATATATATATATATATATATATATATATATATATATATATATATATATATATATATATATATATATATATATATATATATATATATATATATATATAGCATTCCTTTCCAAAATACCCTCAAAGAGCTTCGCCATATGCCTTCTTATTTTTGGGATCATAACTAAAATCCGTATATTTCGGATACCCAAATTGCCTTTTATTTTTATACGATCCCTATCTACCAATAATAAGTAAATTATATACAAATCGAGCCCTCCACCCCAAAACACCCTGCAAGAATCTCGTCACATGCCTCTATTTTTAGGATTACTACCAGACTTTTTATATCTGGGGAACCAAAATCACTTTTTATTTTCTCAGGATCCCTATCCTATAACTATAAGTAAATTATATACAAATCAAGTCATCCTTCTTAAAATACCCTCTGTAAAATATATATAAATCGAGTTCCTCCCCAAAAAATATAACCAAAATTCTCACCATATGCCTTCATATTTTTGGGATCGCTATCATACTCCATATATTTAGGGAGCCAAAATCGCTCCTCTCTCTTTTTTCTAAGGAGTCCTACTTGATAACTATAAGTAAATTATATATAAATCGAGCACTCTCCCTAAAATAACCACTAAGAGTCTCGCCATATGCCTCTCTATTTTTGCGATCGCTACCAGACTTCCAATATTTAGAGAACTAAAAAATCGAATACTCCTTCCTAAAACACCCTCAAAGATCCCCGCCATGTGTCTTCCTAATTTTGAGAATGCTAATAGACTCCCTAAACTAGAGGTGCCAAAATCGCTCCTTATTTTCTCAGGGCCCTCACTCGATAACCATAAGTAAATTATATACATATAAAGCTCGCCTCTTAAAATACCTTCCAGAAGCCTCACCATATTCAACCCTATTCTTGGGATCACTACCAGACTCTTTATATTAGAGGAGTCAAAATCACTCCTTATTTTTTTTGGATCACCTATACAAATCGAGCACTCCTTTCCAAAACACCCTTAAAAAGCATTATTATGTGCCTCCTTATTTTTGTGATAATTACTAGACTCCCTACTTTTGGGACACCAAAATTGCTTACTATTTTCCTAGGTCTTTATCTAACAATAATAAGTAAATTATATACAAATCGAGCACTCCTTTCTAAAATATCCTTCAAGAGCTTCGTCATGTGCCTTTTTATTTTTGGGATCACTACCAAACACCCTTTATTTATGGAGCTAAAATCGCTCTCTATTTCCTTAGGATCCCTATTTGACAATCATAAATAAATTATATACAAATCGAGTACTCCTACCCAAAACACCCTCCAAAAGTCTCGTTATTTGTCTATCTTTTTTGTGATTACTAATTGACTACCTATATTTAGGGAGCCAAAATCACACCCTATATTCTAAGGATCACTACCCCCCAACAATAAAAAAATTATATATAAATCGATTTCCCTCGCAAAACCCCCCACCAAAAGCTTTACCATATGCCTTCCTATTTTTGGGATTACTATCAGACTCCCTACATTTGGGGATCCGAAATCTCTCCCTACTTTCTTAAAACCCCACCTGATAACCATAAGTAAATTATATAGAAATTGACCACACCTCTCCAAAACACATAACAAATGCCTTGCTTTATGCCTCCTTGTTTATTGGATTGCTACAAGACTTCAAAATCTGGGGGAGCAAAAAATATTTCTTCTTTTCTTTGGACGCCCACCCAACAACCATGAATGAAGTGTATATAAATCAAATACTTCCTTCTGAAACACCCTCAAAGATCCATGCTATGTCCCTCACTATGTTTGGGACCGCTATCAAACTTTGTATATTTAGGGAGCCAAAATTGCCCCCTATTTTTTTTAGGACAACCTCTCGATAACCATAAATAAATTATATATAAATTTAGCACTCCAACCGAAATCATCTTCTAAGAGCCTCGTTATATGCCTTCTAATTTTTTGGATAGCTACTATACTACTTATATTTAGGGAACCAAAGTCATTCTCTATTTTTTAAGGATCCCTATTCGACAGCTATAAGTAAATTATATACAAATCGAGCACTTTTCCAAAACACCTTAAAAGTGCCTCGCCATGTGCCTCTCAATTTTTGGGATCGCTACCAGACTCCCTATACTTAGGAAGACAAAATCATACTCTATTTTCTCAGGACCATCACCCGATAACCATAACTAAATAATATACAAATCAAGCATACCTCTCCAAAATGCCTTCTAATTGCCTCACCATATATATATGTCTACATATTTTTAAAAACATTACCATATATCCAATAATTGGGGAGACAAAATCGCTCCCTATTTTCTCAGGACCCCTAATTGACTACTATAAGTAAATTATATACAAATCGAGCACTTCTTTCCAAAACACCATATAAGAGTCTAGCCATGTGCCTCTCTAGTTTATGGACCGATATCAGACTCCCTACATTTGGGAGGCTGAAAACCCTATTTTCTTAGAAGACCCTCTAGACAACCATAAGTAAATTATATACAAACCAAGCTTTTCACCCAAAAACACCCTCCAAGAGCCTCGTCATGTGCTTTGCTAGGTTTTGAATCGCTACTAGACTTCCTATATTTGGTGTGCCAAAATCACTCCCTATTTTCTTAAGAGCCACTCCCAACTAACTTAAGAAAATTATATACAAACCGAGCATTGCTCTCCAAAACATCATCCAAGAGCCTCGCCATGTGCCTTGCTATTTTTAGGATTGCTACCGAACTCCCTATATTTGGGGAGCCAAAATTACTTCTTATTTTCTCTGGACTACCACTTGACAACCATAGGTAAATTATGTACAAATTGAGTATTTCTTTCCAAAACACCCTTCAAAAGCCTCACCATATACCTCCTTATTTTTTGGATCACTTTTAGAATACCTATATTTGAGGAGAGAAAATCGTTCTCTATTTTCTCAAGATACCTACACGATAACCATAAATAAATTATATGCACATCGAGCATCCCTTTCCAACACACCCTCCAAGAGCCTCACCATATACCTTTTTATTTTAGGGATCATTACTAGACTTTCTATATTTGAGGAGCCAAAATTACTCTTTATTTTCTCAAAAACACCACTTGGAAACCATATATAAATTGTATACAAAATGATCACTTCTTAAAATACCATACAAGAGTTCGCAATGTGCCTCCTTATTTTGAGGATTGTTACTGGACTCCCTATATTTGAGGAGTCAAAATCACTAACTATTTTCTAAGGTACCCGTCCTGATAATTATAAATAATTTATATACAAATCGAGCACTCTTCTTCAAAGCATCCTCAAAGAGCCACGCCATAAGGCTCCTTATGTTTGAGATCACTTCCAGACTCTATACATTTTAGGAGCCAAAATCACTCCCTATTTTCTTAGGATCTCTATCCGACAAACATAAGTAAATTATATATAAATTGAGTACTCCTTTCCAAAACACCCGTTTAGAGCCTTGCCATATGCTTTTCTATTTTTGGGATCGTTACCAGACTCCTAATATTTAGAGAGCCAAAATCGCTCTCTATTTTTACAGAACAACTACTCAATAATCATAAGTAAATTTTATACATATCGAGTACTTCTTCCTAAAATATCCTCCAAAAGTCTCACCATGTACCTCCCTATTTTTGGGATAACTACCAGACTCCCTAAATTTAAGAAGCCAAAATTAATCTTTATTATCTGAAAACCCCAACCCAATAACTAAAAGAATTATATATAAATCGAGTACTCCTTTCTAAAATACTTTTCAAAAGTCTTGCCATAAGCCGTCTTAATTTTGAGATCACTACTTGACTCCCTATAATTAGGGATCAAAAATTGCATATTATTTTCTCAGGATCCCAACCCAATAACCATAAGTAAATTATATACAAATCAAGCACTCATACTCAAAACATCCTCTAAGAGCCTCGCTATTTGCCTTCCTATATTTTGTATCGCCACTGGACTCCCTATATTTGGGGAACCAAAATCACTCCATACTTTCTTAAGACTCCCTAAAATACCCTCAAAGATCCCTACCATGTGCCTTCCTAATCTTGAGATCGCTAATAGACTTCCTAAATTAGGGGAGCTAAAATCGCTTCCTATTTTCTCAGGGCCCTTACTCGATAACCATAAGTAAATTAAATACAAATAAAGCTTGTCTCTCAAATCACCTTCTAGGAGCCTCTCCATATGCATCCCTATTCTTGGGATCACTACCAGACTCCCTATATTAGGGGAGCAAAAATAATTTCCTATTTTCTTTGGATCACCTATACAAATCGAGCACTCCTCCCCAAAATACACTCCAAGAGCTACATCATATGGCTCCTTATTTTTAAAATAACTACCAGATTCCTTATATTTAGGGAACACAAATCGTTCGTTATTTTCTCAGGACTTACACCCAACAACCAAAAGTAAATTATACGCATATCGACCACTCCTTCCCAAAACTATCCCTAAGAGCCTCGTCATATGTCTCCCTATTTTTTGGATCACTGCCAGATTCCCTATATTTGGAGAGCCAAAATCATTATCAATTTTCTCAAGACCCCTACTCGATAACTATAAGTAAATTATATATAAATAGAACACTCATTTCCAAAATACCCTCAAAGAGCTTTATTATATGCCTCATTATTTTTTTGATAATTGCTAGACTCCCTACTTTTGGGGAGCCAAAATCACTCCCTATTTTGTTAGGTCCCCATCTAATAATAATAAGTAAATTATATACAAATCGAGTACTCATTTTTAAAATATACTTCAAGAGTCTCGTCATATACCTCATTATTTTTGGGATCACTACCAAACACCCTTTATTAAGGGAGCTAAAATCGCTCTCTATTTTCTCAGGATCCCTATCTAATAACCATAAATAAATTATATACAAATCAAGTACTTTTACCCAAAATACCCTCCAAAAGTCTCGTTATTTGTCTCTATTTTTTGCGATCACTACTAGACTCCCTATATTTAGGGAGCCAAAATCACACCCTATATTCTAAGATCCACTACCCCCAAAAAATAAAAAAATTTATATATAAATCGATTTCCCTCCCAAAAACTCCTATCAAAAGCTTTACCATATGCCTTCCTATTTTTGGGTTTACTACCAGACTCCTTATATTTGGGGATCCAAAATCGCTCCCTACTTTCTCAAAACTCCACCGGATAACCATAAGTAAATTTTATACAAATTGACCACACCTCTCCAAAACACATAACAAATGCCTTGCTATATGCCTTCTTGTTTATTGGATCATTAGAAGACTTCAAAAACTTGGGGAGCAAAAAATGTTCCCTATTTTCTTTGGATGCCTACCTAAAAACAATGAATTTAGCACTCCAACCGAAAACATTCTCTAAGAGCCTTGTTATATGCCTTTTAATTTTTTGGATAGCTACTTATATACTTCTTATATTTAGGGAACCAAAGTCACTCTATTTTTTAAGGATCCCCACTTGACAGCCACAAGTAAATTATATATAAATTGAGCACTCCTTCTCAAAACACTTTACAAGTGCCTCGCCATGTGCCTCTTTATTTTTGGGATCGCTGTCAGACTCCCTTTTCTAGGGGAGCCAAAATCATATCCTATTTTCTCAGGACCACTACCCGACAACCATAAGTAAATAATATAAAAATCAAGCATATCTCCCCAAAATGCCCACTAATTGCCTCGCTAAATATATGTCTGCTTATTTTTAAAAACACTTCCAGACTTCCAATAATTGGGGAGATAAAATCACTACCTATTTTCTCAGGATCCCTTTTTAACCACTATAAGTAATTATATATAAATTGAGTACTTCTTTCCAAAATATCATATAAGAGTCGAGCCATGTGCCTCTCTAGTTTATGGATCGATACCAGACTCCCTATATTTGGCGGTCCAAAAACCCTATTTTCTTAGAAGAGCCTCCAGACAACCATAAGTAAATTATATACAAACCAAGCTTTCTACCCCAAAACACCTTCCAAGAGACTAGCCATATGCTTTTCTATTTTTGGGATCGCTACTAGACTTCCTACATTTGGTGTGCCAAAATCGCTCCGAATTTTTTTACGAGCCACACCCGACTAACATAAGAAAATTATATATAAACCAAGCATTGCTTTCTAAAACATCATCCAAGAGCCTCACCACGTGCCTTGCTATTTTTGGGATCGTTACCAGACTCCCTATATTTGGGGAGCCAAAATTACTTCTTATGTTCTCTAGACTCCCACCCGACAGCCATAGATAAATTTTATACTAATTGAGTATTTATTCCCAAAACACCCTTCAAGAGCCTCACTATATGCCTCCTATTTTTTGGATCACTTTTAGAATACCTATATTTGCGGAGCTAAAAACATTATGTATTTTTTCAGGATCCCTACACAATAACCTTAAGTAAAATATATGCACATCGAACACCCTTCCCCAAAACACCCACCATGAGCCTCACCATATGCCTCCTTATTTTAGGGATCACTACTAGACTTCCTATATTTGGGGAGCAAAAATTAATCTTTATTTTCTCAGGAATACCACTTGACAACCATAAGTAAATTTTATATAAAACGATCACTTCTTCTTAAAATACCATATAAGAGTTTCATAATGTACCTCCCTATTTTGGGGACTGTTATAGAACTCTCTATATTTGAGAAGGCAAAATCACTAACTATTTCCTCAGGAACTCGGCCTAATAATTAAAAAAAAATTATATATAAATCAAGTACTCATCTCCAAAGCATCCTCAAAGAGCCATGTCATAAGCCTCCCTATGTTTGAGATCACTTTCAGACTCTATACATTTTGGGAGTCAAAATCACTCCGTATTTTCTTAGGACCTCCACCCGACAAACATAAGTAAATTATATACAAATCGAGTACTTCTCCCTAAAACACCCACTTAGAGCCTTGCTATTTGCCTTTCTATTTTTGGGATCATTACCAGACTCCTAATATTTGGAGAGCCAAAATTGCTCTCTATTTTTAACGAATAACTACCCAACAATCATAAGTAAATTATATACATATCAAGTACTTCTCCCAAAAATATCCTCCAAAAGTCTAACCATGTACCTTCCTATTTTTTGGATCACTACCAGACTCCCTAAATTTAAACAGCCAAAATTGATCTTTATTATCTTAAAACCCCAACCCAATAATTAAAAAAATTATATTCAAATCAAGTACTCTTTTCCAAAATACTCTTTAAAAGTCTTGCCATAAACCGTCTTAATTTTGGGATCACTACTTGACTCCTTATAATTAGGGAGCCAAAATCATACAATATTTTCTCAGGATCCCAACCCGACAACCATAAGTAAATTATATACAAATCGAGCACTCCTCCTCAAAACATCCTCTAAGAGCCTCGCTATTTGCCTTCCAATATTTTGTATCGATCGCCACCAGACTCCCTATATTTGGGGAACCAAAATCGCTCTATACTTTCTTAAGATTCCCACCAGACAACCATAAGCAAATAATATACAAATCGAGTACTTATTCCTAAAACACCCTCCAAGAGCCCTGCCATGTGGCTTTCTAATTTTGGGATCACTACAAAACTTTCTATATTTGGGGAGTTAAAACCGCTCCTTATTTTCTAAGGACTTCACACGATAACCATAAATAAATAATATATAAATCGAGTACTTATCCCAAAAACATTCTCCAAGAGCCTTACCAAATGCCTCCCTACTTATTTTTGAGATCGTTACCAGACTCCTTATACTAAGAGAGCCAAAATTACTCCCTATTTTCACAGGGCCCTCACCTGATAACCATAAGTAAATTATATAAAAATCGATCACGCCTCCCTAAAACACCATCCAAGAGACTCACCATATGCCTCCCTAATCTTGAGATACTACCAGACTCCCTATATTTAGGAAGACAAAATCACGCCCTATTTTTATAGGACCACCACCTGAAAAACAAAAGTAAATTATATACAAATCCAGTACTCATCCCCAAAATATCCTCCAAAAGTCTTATCATATGCTTCCCTATTTTTAGAATCGCTACCAGACTGCCTACATTTAGGGAGTAATAATCGATCCCTTTTTTTTAGGACACCCACCGAACAACCAAAAGCAAATTTATATACATATCGAGCACTCCACCCCAAAATATTATCCAAGAGACTTGCCATGTGCCTTTTTATGTTTGGGATTACTACCAGATTCCCTATATTTAGAGACCTAAAATCACTCCATATTTTATCAAGATTCCTATAACTATAAGTAAATTATATACATATCGAGCATTTCTTCCCAAAATACCCTTAAAGAGTTTCACCATATGCCTTCTTATTTTTAGGATTGTAACTAGAATTCGTACATTTGGGATTCAAAAATTACCCTTTATTTTCATAGGACCCCCACCCGATAATAAGAAGTAAATTATATACAAATTGAGCCCTCCACCCCAAAACACCCTCTAAGAATCTCATCATGTGCCTCTATTTTTGGGATTTCTACCTGACTTTCTATATTTGGGGAGCCAAAATCACTTTTTATTTCTCATGATCCCTATCCGATAACTATAAGTAAATTATATACAAATCAAGTCCTCCTTCTTAAAATACTTTATGAAAGTCTCATCATTTGTCTCCCTTTTTTTGTATTCACTACTAGACTCCCTATATTTAAGGAGCAAAAAACATATACTATTTTCAAAGCCCCCTCTACTAAATTAATTTTTATTTTTTTATATAAATTGAGTTCCTTCCCAAAAAACACCAATCAAAATTCTCACTATATGCCTCCCTATTTTTGGGATCACTACCATACTCTATATAGTTAGGGAGCCAAAATTGCTCCTCTCTATGTTTTCTAAGGAGTCCCACTCAACAACTATAAGTAAATTATATACAACTTGAGCACTCCTCCCTAAAACACCAACTAAGAGCCTTGCCATATGCCTCTCAATTTTTGTGATCGCTACCAGACTTCCTATATTTAGAGAGCTAAAAAATTGAACACTCCTTCCAAAAACACGCTCAAAGATCTCCGCCATGTGGCTTCCTAATTTTGCGATCACTAATAGACTCTCTAAATTAGGGGAGCCAAAATTGCTCCCTATTTTCTCTGGAACCTCACTCGACAACCATACGTAAATTATATATAAATAGAGCTCACATCTCAAAACACCTTCCAAAAGCCTCACTATATGTATCCCTATTCTTGGGATCACTACCAGACTCACTATATTAGGGGAGCCAAAATCACTCTCTATTTTCTTTGGATTACTTATACAAATCGAGCACTCCTCCCCAAAATACCCTTCAAGAGCTTCGTTATATGCCTCCAAAAGCCAAAATCGCTCTCTATTTTCATAATCCAAGAGCTTCGTTATATAAGAGTCTAGCCGTGTGCCTCTCTAGTTTATGGATCGATACTAGACTCCCTATATTTAGGGGACTAAAAACCCTATTTTCTTAGAAGACCCTCCAGACAACCATAAGTAAATTATATACAAACCAAGCTTTCCACCCCAAAATACCCTCCAAGAGTCTTGCCATTTGCTTTGCTATTTTGGGATCGCTACTAGACTACCTACATTTGGTATGCCAAAATCGCTCCTTATTTTCTTAAGAGCCACACCCGATTAATATAAGAAAATTATATACAAACTGAGCATTGCGCTCTAAAATATCATCTAAGACCCTCACCACGTGCCTCGCTATTTTTGGGACTGCTTCTAGACTCCCAATATTTGGAGAGCCAAAATTACTTCTTATTTTCTCTAAACTCCCACCCGACAACCATAGGTAAATTTTATATAAATTAAATATTTTTTCCCAAATCACACTTCAAGAGCCTCACCATATACCTCTTAATTTTTGGGATCACATTTAGAATACCTATATTTGGGGAGCCAAAATCATTCTCTATTTTCTCAGGATCCCTACATGATAACCATAAATAAATTATATGCACTTCGAGCACCCCTCCCCAAAACACCCTTCAAGAGCCTCACCATATGCCTCTTTATTTTAGGGATCACTACTAGATTTCTTATATTTGGAGAGCCAAAATTACTTTTTATTTTCTCAGGAACATTACTTGGCAACCATAAGTAAATTTTATAAAAAATGATCACTTCTTCTCAAAATACCCTACAAGAGTTTCGCAATTTACATCCCTATTTTTGGGATTGTTACCGGACTCCCTATATTTAAGGAGGCAAAATCGCTAACTATTTTCTCAGGAACCTGAACTGATAATTACAAATAAATTATATACAAATTGAGCACTCTTCTCCAAAGCATCCTCAAAGAGCCATGCCATAAGCCTACCTATGTTTGAGATCACTTCCAGGCTCTATACATTTCGGGAGCCAAAATCACTCCCTATTTTCTTAGGACTTCCACCCGATAAATATAAGTAAGTTATATACAAATCGAGTACTCCTTCCCAAAACACCCGCTCAGAGCCTTGCCATATGTCTTTATATTTTTGGGATCGTTACCAAACTCCCAATATTTGGAGAGCCAAAACCGCTCTCTATTTTCATAGAACAACTACCCAACAATCATAAGTAAATTATGTACATATCGAGTACTTCTCCCTAAAATATCCTCCAAAAGACTCACCATGTACTTCCCTATTTTTGGGATCACTACTAGTCTCCCTATATTTAAGGTGCCAAAATTGATCTTTATTATCTGAAAACCCCAACCCGATAACTAAAAAAATTATATACAAATCGAGCACTCCTGTCCAAAATACTCTTCAAAAGTCTTGCCATGAGCCTTCTTAATTTTGGGATCGCTATTTGACTCTCTATAATTAGGGAGACAAAATCGTATATTATTTTTTCAGGATCTCAACCCGACAACCATAAGTAAATTATATACAAATCGAGTACTCCTCCTCAAAATATCCTCTAAGAGCCTCGCTATTTGCCTTCCTATATTTTGTATCGCCACCAGACTCCCTATATTTGGGAAACCAAAATCGCTCCATACTTTCTTACGACTTTCACCAGATAACCATAAGTAAATAATATATAAATCAAGCACTTATTCGTAAAACACACAATAATAGCCCTACCATGTGGTTTCCTAATTTTGGGATCACTACCAAACTCTCTATATTTGGGGAGTTAAAACCGCTCCTTATCTTCTAAGAACTTCACCCGATAACCATAAATAAATTATATATAAATCGAGTCCTCGTCCCGAAAACACGCTCCAAGAGTCTTGCCAAATGCGTTCCTATTTATTTTTGAGATCATTACCAGACTCCTTATACTAAGAGAACCAAAATTACTCCTTATTTTGGTAGGGCCCCTTACCTGACAAACATAATTATATACAAATTAAGACGCCTCCCTAAAACACCTTCCAAGAGGCTCACCATATGCCTCCCTAATCTTGGGATACTACCAGACTCCCTATATTTAGGCAGACAAAATCACGCCCTATTTTCTTAGGATCACCACTTAATAACCAAAAGTAAATTATATACAAATCGAATACTCATCCTTAAAACATCATCTAAGAGCCTCATCATGTGCATCCCTATTTTTAAAATCACTACCAAATTCCTTATATTTGGGAAGCAAAAATCAAACCTTATTTTTTTAGAACACCCACCCAATAATATATATATATATATATATATATATATATATATATATATATATATATATATATATATATATATATATATATATATATATATATATATATATATCGAGCACTCCACCCCAAAATATTGTCCAAGAGACTCGCCATGTGCCTCCTTATTTTTGGTATCACTACCACACTCCTTATATTTAGAGAGCTAAAATCACTCTATATTTTATTAAGACTCCTATAACCATAAGTAAATTGTATACATATTGAGCATTCCTTTCCAAAATACCTTTAAAGAGCTTCGCCATATGCCTTCATATTTTTGGGATCGTAAATAGAATCCATACATTTGGGATACCAAAATTGCCCTTTATTTTCATAGGACCCCCACCCGACAATAATAAGTAAATTATATACAAATCGAGCCCTCCATCCCAAAACACCCTCCAAGAATCTCGTCATGTGCCTCTATTTTTGGGATTTTTACCAGACTTTCTATATTTGAGTTGCCAAAATTGGTTTTTAATTTCTCAGGATTCCTATCCGATAACTATAATTAAATTATATACAAATCAAATCCTCCTTCTTAAAATACTCTCTGAAAGTCTCGTCATTTGGCTCCCTTTTTTTGTGTTCACTACTAGACTCCCTACATTTAAGGAGCAAAAAAATACCTTATTTTCAAAGCTCACCCTCCTAAATTAATTTTTTTTATATATAAATAGAGTTTCTTCCTAAAAAACACCAACCAAAATTCTCACCATATGCCTCCCTATTTCTGGGATCACTACCATAATCCATATATTTCGGAAGCCAAAATTGCTTATTTCTTTATTTTTTACGGAGTCCCACTCGATAATTATATGTAAATTATATATAAATCAAGCACTCCTACCTAAAATACCCACTAAGAGCCTTGCCATATGCCTCTCTCTATTTTTGTGATCGCTACCAGACTTCCTATATTTAGAGAGGTAAGAAATCAAACACTCCTGCCTAAAACACCCTCAAAGATCTCCGCCATGTGCTTTCCTAATTTTAATATCGCCAATAGACTCTCTAAATTAGAGAAGCCAAAATCGCTCCCTACTTTCTCAGGGTCTTCACTCGACAACCATAGGTAAATTATATACAAATAAAGCTCGCCTCTCAAAACACCTTCTAGAAGCCTCACCATATGCATCCCTATTCTTGGGATCACTACCAAACTCCCTATATTAGGGGAGCCAAAATCACTCTCTATTTTCTTTGGATCACCTATAAAAATCGAGCACACCTCCCCAATATACCCTCCAAGAGCTTCGTCATATGCCTCCCTATTTTTAGAATCACTATGAGACTTCCTATATTTAGGAAGCAAAAATCGCTCGCTATTTTCTTAGGACTCCCATCCAATAACCATACGTAAATTATACGCATATCGATTACTCCTCCCCAAATCTCTCCCTAAGAGCCTCGTCATGTGCCTTTCTATTTTTTGGATTATTACCAGACTCCCTACATTTGGAGAGCCAAAATCACTATCAATTTTCTCAAGACCCCTACTCGATAAATATAAGTAAATTATATATAAATAGAGAACTTATCCTCAAAATACCCTCAAAGAGCTTTATTATGTGCCTCTTTATTTTTGTGATAATTACTGGATTCCCTACTTTTGGGGAGCCAAAATCACTCTCTATTTTTTTAGGTCCATATTTAACAATTATAAGTAAATTATATATAAATCGAGCACTCTTTTCCAAAATATCCTAGCCTCGTCATGTGCCTCTTTATTTTTGGGATCAGTACCAAAAGTTCTTTATTTAGGGAGCCAAAATCGCTCTCTATTTTCTTAGGATCCCTATCTTACAACCATAAATAAATTATATACAAATCGAGTACTCCTACCCAAAACACTCACTAAAAGTCTTGTTATTTGTATCTCTTTTTTGCGATCACTACTAGACTCTCTATATTTAGGGATCCAAAATCATACCATATATTCAAAGGACCACTACCCCCTAAAAATAAAAAAAAATTATATATAAATCGATTTCCCTCCCAAAAACCCCCACTAAAAGATTTACCATATGCCTTACTATTTTTGGGATTACTACCAGACTCCCTATATTTGGGGATGCAAAATTGCTCCCTACTTTCTCAAAACTCTACCTGATAACCATAAGTAAATTATATACAAATTGACCACATCTCTGCAAAACACATAACAAATGCCTTGCTATATGCCTCTTTGTTTATTGGATCGCTACAAGACATCAAAAACTTGGGGAGCAAAAAATATTCTATATTTTTTGCGGACACCCACACAATAACCATGAATGAAGTATATATAAATCAAACACTTCTCTCCGAAACAACCTCAAAGAGCCTCGCCATGTTTCTCACTATGTTTGGGATCGCTATTAAACTTTGTATATTTAGGGAGCTAAAATCGCCACCTATTTCATTTAGGACAACCTTCTGATAGCCATAAATAAATTATATATAAATTTAGCACTCCAACCGAAATCATCCTCTAAGGGCCTATTTATATGCCTTGCAATTTTTTGGATAGCTACTATACTCATTATATTTAGGGAACCAAAGTCACTCTCTATTTTTTAAGGATCCCCACTCGACAACTATAAGTAAATTATATACAAATTAAGCACTCCTTCCTAAAACACCTTACATGTGCCTCGTAATGTGCCTCTTTATTTTTGGGATCGCTACCAGACTCTTTATACTTGGGGAGCCAAAATCGTACCCTATTTTCTTAGGACCACCACTCGATAACCATAAGTAAATAATATACAAATCAAGCATACCTCCTCATAACGCCTTCTAATTGCCTCGCCATATATATGTTTGCCTATTTTTAAAAAGACTATCAGAATTCCAATAATTAGGGAGACAAAATCACTCCCTATTTTCTAACGACCCCTTCTTGACTACTGTAAGTAAATTATATATAAATTAGACACTTCTTTTCAAAACACTATATAAGAGTCTAGCCATGTGCCTTTCTACTTTATGGATCGATACTAGACTTCCTACATTTAGTGGGCCAAAAACCCTATTTTCTTAGAAGACCCTCCAAATAATCATAAGTAAATTATATACAAACTAAGTTTTCCACCCCAAAACATCCTCCAAGAGCCTCCCCATGTGCTTTGCTATTTTTGGGAATGCTACTAGACTTCCTATATTTGGTGTGCCAAAATCATTCCCTATTTTCTTAAGAGCCACACCCGACTAATATAAGAGGAATTTATACAAACCGAGCATTACTCTCCAAAACATCATCCAAGAGCCTCACTATGTGCCTCACTATTTTTTGGATCACTACCAGACTCCCTATATTTGGGGAGCCAAAATTGCTTCTTATTTCTCTCTGGACTCCCACCAGACAACCATAGGTAAATTATATACAAATTGAGTATTTCTTCCCAAAACACCCTTTAAGAGCCTCACTATATACCTCCTTATTTTAGGGATCACTTTTAGAATACCTATATTTGGTGAGCCAAAATCGTTCTCTATTTTCTTAGAATCCCTACACGATAAACTTAAGTAAATTATATCTACACCGAGCACCTCTCTCCAAAATACCCTCCAATAGCCTCACCATATGCCTCTTTATTTTAGGGATCAGTACTAGACTTCCTATATTTGGGGAGCCAAAATTACTCTTTATTTTCTCAGGAATACTACTTGGCAATCATAAGTAAATTTTATACAAAATGATCACTTCTTCTCAAAATACCCTACAAGAGTTTCACAATATGCCTCCCTATTTTGAGGATTGTTACCGGACTACCTATATTTGAGGAGACAAAATAGCTAACTATTTTCTCAGGAACTCGACCTGATAATTACAAATAAATTATATACAAATTGAGCACTTTTCTCCAAAGCATCCTTAAAGAGCCACGCCATAAGCCTCCTTTTGTTTGATATTACTTCCAGACACTATACATTTTGAAAGTCAAATCACTTCCTATTTTCTTAGGACCTCCACTCGACAAACGTAAGTAAATTATATACAAATCAAGTACTCCTCCCTAAAACACCTGCTTAGAGTCTTGCCATATGCCTTTCTATTTTTAGGATCATTACCAGACTCCTAATATCTGGAGAGCCAAAATCGCTATCTATTTTTATAAAATAACTACCCAACAATCATAAGTAAATTATATAAGTATCGAGTACTTCTCCCTAAAATATCCTCCAAAAGTCTCACGAAGTACCTCCTTATTTTTGGATCAGTACAAGACTTTGTAAATTTAAGGAGCCAAAATTGATCTTTATTATATAAAACCCCAACCCGATAACTAAAACAATTATATATAAAATGAGCACTCCTTTCTAAAATACTCTCCAAAAGTCTTGCCATGAGTCTTATTAATTTTGGGATCGCTATTTAACTTCCTATAATTAGGGAGCCAAAATTGCACATTATTTTCTTAGAATTTCAACCCGACAACCATAAGTAAATTATATACAAATCGAGCACTCCTCCTTTAAAAATCCTCTAAGAGACTCACTATTTGCCTTCCTATATTTTGTATTACCACCAAACTCCCTATATTTGGGGAACCAAAATCGCTCCATACTTTCTTAAGATTCCAATGAGACAACCATAAGCAAATAATATATAAATTAAGCACTCATTCCTAAAACAAGCTCTAAGAACCCTGCCATGTGGCTTCCTAGTTTCTCTCCATATTTTATCAAGACTCCTATGACCATAAATAAATTATATACATATCGAGCATTCTTTCACAAAATACCCTCAAAGAGCTTCACCATATGCCTTCTTATTTTTGGGATCGTTACTAGAATCCATACATTTAGGATGCCAAAATTGCCCTTTATTTTTATAGGACCCCCACCCGATAATAATAAGTAAATTATATACAAATTGAGCCCTCAATCCCAAAAGACCATCCAAGAATCTCGCCACGTGCCTCTATTTTTGGGATTACTACCAGACTTTTTATATTTGGGGAGCCAAAATCATTTTTTATTTTCTCAGGATCCCTATCCGATAACTATAACTAAATAATATACAAATCAAGTCCTATTTAAAATACCCTATGAAAGTCTCGTCATTTGTCTTCTTTTTTTTGTGTTCACTACTAGACTCCCTACATTTAAGGAGCAAAAATATACCCTATTTTCAAAGCCCCCCTCATAAAATCAAATTTTTTTTTATATAAATTAAGTTTCTTCCCAAAAAACACCAACCAAAATTCTCACCATATGCCTCTCTATTTTTGGGATCGCTACCATACTTCATATATTTAGGGAGCCAAAATCGCTCCTCTCTCTGTTTTCTAAGGAGTTCTACTCGATAACTATTAATAAATTATATACAAATCGAGCACTCCCACTTAAAATACACACAAAGAGCCTCGCCATATGCCTCTCTATTTTTGCGATCGCTACCAGACTTTCTATATTTAGAGAGCTAAAAAATCGAACACTCCTCACTAAAACACCCACAAAGATTACCTCCATGTGCCTTTCTAATTTTAAGATCGCTAATAGACTCCCTAAATTAAGGGAGCCAAAATCGCTCCCTATTTCCTTAGGGCCCTCACTTGATAACCATAAGTAAATTATATACAAATAAAGATCACTTCTCCAGAAGCCTCACCATACTTGGGATCACTACCAGATTCCTTATATTACGGGAGCCATAATCAGTCCCTATTTTCTTTGGATCACCTATACAAATAAAACACTCCTCCCTAAAATACGCTCCAAGAGCTTCATCATATACCTCCCAATTTTTAGAATCAACACCAGTCTCCCTATATTTAGGGAGCAAAAATCCCTAGCTATTTTCTCAGGACTCTCACCTAACAACCATAAGTAAATTATACGCATATCGACTACTCCTCCCCAAAACTCTCCCTAAGAGCCTCGTTATGTGCCTCCCTATTTTTTGGATAACTACTAGACTCCCTATATTTGGAGAGCCAAAATCACTATCAACTTTCTTAAGACCCTTACTCTATAACTATAAGTAAGTTATATATAAATAGAGCACTTATCCCCAAGACGCCCTCAAAGAACTTTATTATATACCTCCTTATTTTTATGATAATTACTTGACTCCCTACTTTTGGGAAGCCAAAATATCACCCTATTTTCTTAGGTCCCCATCTAACAATAATAAGTAAATTATATACAAATCGAGCAATCCTTTCCAAAATATCCTTCAAGAGCCTTGTCATATGCCTCTTTCTTTTTGGGATCACAACCAAACACCCTTTATTTAGGGAGATAAAATCACTCTCTATTTTCTTAGGATCCTTATCTGACAACCATAAATAAATTATATACAAATCGAGTACTTCTATCAAAAACACTATTTAAAAGTCTTGTTATTTGTTTCTCTTTTTTGTGATCACTACGAGACTCCCTATATTTAAGGAGCCAAAATCGCACCCTATATTCTAAGGACCACTACCCCCCAAAAATAAAAAAATTATATATAAATTGATTTCCCTCCCAAAAACCCCTATCAAAAGCTTTACAATATGCCTTTTTATTTTTAGGATTACTACTAGACTTCCTACATTTAGAAATCCAAAATATCTCCTACTTTTCCAAAACCCTACCTGATAACCATAAGTAAATTATATACAAATTGACCACACCTCTCCAAAACACAAAACAAAAGTCTTTCTATATGCTGCCTTGTTTATTGGATCGCTACAAGACTTCAAAAACTTGTGGAGCAAAAAATATTCCCTATTTTCTTTGGACGCTCACCCAACAACCATGAATAAATTATATATAAATCAAACACTACTCTTCGAAACACCCTCAAAGAGCTTCGCCATGTCCCTGACTATGTTTGGGATTGCTGTCAACCTTTGTATACTTAGGGAGCCAAAATCGCCCCTAATTGTTTTGTACGACAGCCTCCTGATATCCATAAATAAATTATATATAAATTTAGCATTCCAACCAAAATCATCCTCTAAGAGCCTCATTGTATACCTTCCAATTTTTTGGATAGCAACTATACTCCTTATATTTAGGAAACCAAAGTCACTCTCTATTTATTAAGGATACACACTCGACAACCATAAGTAAATTATATACAAATCGAGCACTCCTTTCCAAAACAACTTATAAATGCCTCACCATGTGCCTCTCTATTTTTGGGATCGCTACCAGACTCCCTATACTTAGAGAGCCAAAATTGTACCCTATTTTCTTAGAACCACTTTTCGATAACCATAAGTAAATAATATACAAATCAAGCATATCTCCCCAAAACGCCCTCTAATTACCTTGCCATATATATGTTTGCTTATTTTTAAAAACACTACCAGACTTCCAATAATTTGGGAGATAAAATCACTCCCTATTTTCTCAGGACCCTTTCTTGACTACTGTAAGTAAATTATATACAAATCGAGCACTTCTTTCCAAAACACCATATAAGAGTCTAGCCATGTGCCTCTCTAGTTTATGGATCGAAACCAGATTCCTTATATTTGGGGTGCCAAAAACCGTATTTTCTTAGAAGACCCTACAGACAACCATAAGTAAATTATATACAAACCAAGCTTTCCACCCCAAACCACCCTCTAAGAGTCTCTCTATATGCTTTGCTATTTTTGGGATCGCTACTAGACTTCCTACATTTGGTGTGCCAAAATCGCTCCCTATTTTCTTAAGAGCCACACCCGACTAACATAAGAAAATTATATACAAACTAAGCATTGCTCTCCAAAACATTATCCAAGAGCCTCACCACGTGCCTCACTATTTTTGGGATCGCTCCCAGACTCGGGGAGCCAAAATTACTTCTTTTTTTTCTCTAGACTCCCATCCAACAACCATAGGTAAATTATATACAAATTAAGTTTTTCTTTCCAAAACAACCTTCAAGAGCCTCACCATATACCTCCTTATTTTTGGGATTACTTTTAGAATACCTATATTTGTAGTGCCAAAATCATTCTTTATTTTTTTAGGATCCCTACACGATAACCATAAGTAAATTATATGCACATCGAGCACCCTTTCCCAAAACACCCTTCAAGAGCCTCACCATATGCCTTCTTATTTTACGGATTACTACTAGACTTTCTATATTTAGAGAGCCAAAATTACCCTTTATTTTCATAGGAACACTATTTGGCAACCATAAGTAAATTTTATACAAAATGATCACTTCTTCTCAAAATACCCTACAAGAGTTTCGCAATATACCTCCCTATTTTGGGGAGTTTTACCGGACTCCATATATTTGAGAAGGCAAAATCGCTAACTATTTTCTCAGGAACCCGACCTGATAATTATAAATAAATTATATACAAATCGAGCACTCTTCTCCAATGCATCCTCAAAGAGCCACATTATAAGCCTCCCTATGTTTGAGATCACTTCCAGACTCAATACAATTCGGGAGCCAAAATAACTCCCTATTTTCTTAGGACCTCCACCCGACAAACATAAGTAAATTATATATAAATCGAGTACTCCTCCCTAAAACACCCGCTTAGAGCCTTGCCATATGCATTTCTATTTTTGGGATCATTGCCAGACTCCTAATATTTGGAGAGCCAAAATCGCTCTCTATTTTCACAGAATAATTACCCAATAGTCATAAGTAAATTATATATATATTGAGTACATCTCTGTAAAATATCCTCCAAAAGTCTCACCATGTACCTCCCAATTTTTGGTATCACTACTAGACTTCCTAAATTTAAGGAGCCAAAATTAATCTTTATCATATGAAAACCCCAACTCGATAACTAAAAGAATTATATACAAATTGAGCACTCCTTTTCAAAATACTCTACAAAAGTCTTGCCATAAGCCTTCTTAATTTTGGGATCGGTACTTGACTCCCTATAATTAGGGAGCCAAAATCACATATTATTTTCTCAGGATCCCAACCCAACAACCATAAGTAAGTTATATACAAATCGAGCACTCCTCCTCAAAACATCCTCTAAGAGCCTCGCTATTTGCCTTACTATATTTTTTATTGCCACCAGACTCCCTATATTTGGGGAACCAAAATCGCTCAATACTTTCTTAAGACTCCCACTAGACAACCATAAGCAAATAATATACAAATCGAGCACTCATTTCTAAAACACCCTCCAAGAGCCCTACCATGTGGCAACCTAATTTTTGGATCACTACCAAACTCTCTATATTTGGAGAGTTAAAATTGCTCCTTATTTTCTAAGGACTTCACCCGATAACCATAAATAAGTTATATATAAATCGAGTACCTATCCCGAAAACACCCTCCAAGAGCCTTGCCATTTGCCTACCTATTTATTTTGAGATTGCTACCAGACTCCTTATACTAAGAGAGCCAAAATTACTCCTTATTTTAGTAGGGCCCATAACTGACAACCATAGGTAAATTATATACAAATTGAGTATACATCTCTAAAACACCTTCCAAAAGTCTCATTATATGCCTCCCTAATCTTGGGATACTACCCGACTCCCTATATTTAGGCAGACAAAATCACGCCCTATTTTCTTAGGACCTCTACCTGATAATCAAAAGTAAATTATATACAAATTGAATACTCATCCCCAAAACATCATCCAAGTGCCTCATAATGTGCATCCCTATTTTTAGAATCACTACCAGACTCCCTATATTTGGGAAGCAAAAATCGATCCCTATTTTTTTTAGGATACCCACCCAACAACCAAAAGAAAAGTATATATATATTGAGCACTCTACCCCAAAATATTATCCAAGAGACTCACCATGTGCCTCCTTATTTTTGGGATCACTACCAGACTCCCTATATTTAAGAGCTAAAGTCACACTATATTTTATCAAGACTTCTACAACCATAAGTAAATTATATACATATCGAGCATTCATTTCCAAAATACCCTCAAAGAGCTTCGCCATATGCCTTATTATTTTTGGGACCGTAACTAGAATCCGTATATTTAAGATGCCAAAATTGTCTTTTATTTTCATAGGACCCCCACCTGATAATAATAAGTAAATTATATACAAATCGAGCCCTCTACCCCAAAACACCCTCCAAGAATCTAGTCACGTGCCTCTATTTTTAGGATTACTACCAGACTTTCTATATTTGGGGAGCCAAAACAGCTTTTTATTTTCTCAGGATCCCTATCTGATAACTATAAGTAAATTACATACAAATGAAGTCCTCCTTCTTAAAATACCCTTTGAAAGTCTCATCATTTGTCTCCCTTTTTTTGTGTTCACTACCAGACTACCTATATTTAAAGAGCAAAAAACATACCCTATTTTCAAAGCCCCCCCTCCCAAATATTTTTTTTTAATATAAATTGAGTTCCTTCCCAAAAAATATCAACCAAAATTCTTACCATATGCCTTCCTATTTTTGGGATCGCTACCATACTCCATATATTTAAAGAGCCAAAATCGCTCCACTCTCTGTTTTTTAAGGAGTCCCACTCGATAACTATAAGTTAATTATATACAAATCGAGCACTCCCCCCTAAAATACCTACTATAATCCTTGCTATATGCCATTCTTTTTTTGTGATTGCTACATAACTTCCTATACTTAGAGAGCTAAGAAATCAAACACTCCTCCCTAAAATACCCTCAAAGATCCCCACCATATGCCTTCCTAATTTTAAGATCGCTAATAGACTCCCTAAATTAGGGAAGCCAAAATCACTTCCTATTTTCTCAGAATCCTCACTCAACAACCATAAGTAAATTATATACAAATAAAGCTTGCCTTTCAAAACACCTTCGAGAACCTTACCATATGCATCCCTATTCTTGGGATCACTACCAGACTCCCTATATTAGGGGAACCAAAAGGACTCCCTATATTCTTTGGATTACCTATACAAATCGAGCACTCCTCCCCAAAATACCCTCCAAGAGCTTCATTGTATGCCTCCCTATTTTTAGAATCACTACCATACTCCCTATATTTAGGGAGCAAAAATCGCTCGCTATTTTCTAAGGACTCCCATCCAACAACCATAAGTAAATTATACGCATATCGACAACTACTCCCTAAAACTCTCCCTAAGAGCCTCGTCATGTGCCTCCCTATTTTTTGGATCACTACCAGACTCCTTATATTTGGAGAGTCAAAATCACTATCAATTTTCTCAAGACCCCTACTCGATAAAACACCTTCAAAGAGCTTTATTATGTGCCTCCTTATTTTTGTGATAATTACTAGACTCCCTACTTTTGGAGAGCCAAAATCGCTCCCTATTTTCGTAGGTCCCTATCTAATAATAATAAGTAAATTTTATACAAATTGAGTACTCCTTTCCAAAATATCCTTCAAGAGCCTGATCATGTGCCTCTTTATTTTTAGGATTACTACCAAACACCCTTTATTTGGGAAGCTAAAATCGCTCTCTATTTTCTCAGGATCCCTATCTGATAACCATAAAAAAATTATATAAAAATCGAGTACTCCTACCCAAAACACCCTCCAAAAGTCTAGTTATTTGTCTTTTTTTTTTGTGATCACTACTAGACTCCCTATATTTAGGGAGCCAAAATCATACCCTATATTCTAAAGACCATTACCCCCCAAAAATAAAAAAAAATTATATATAAATTGATTTCCCTCCCAAAAACCCCCACCAAAAGCTTTACCATATGCCTTCCTATTTTTGGGATTACCACCAGATTCCATATATTTGGAGATCCAAAATCGCTCCCTACTTTCTCAAAACCCCACCTGTTAAATATAAGTAAATTATATACAAATTGACCACACCTCTCGAAAACACATAACAAATGCCTTGCTATATGCCTCCTTATTTATTGGATCACTACAAGACTTCAAACATTTAGGGAGCAAAAGATATTCCCTATTTTTTTTGGACGCCTACTCAATAACCATGAATGAATTATATATAAATCAAACACTACTCACCGAAACATCTTCAAAGAGCCATGCCATGTCCCTCACTATGTTTGGGATTGCTATCAAACTTTGTATATTTAGGGAGCCAAAATCGCCACCTATTTTTTTTAGGATAACCTCTCAATAACCATAAATAAATTATATATAAATTTAGCACTTCAACCAAAATCATCCTCTAAGAGACTTGTTATATGCCTTCCAATTTTTTGGATAGCTACTATACTCCTTATATTTAGGGAACCAAAGTTACTCTCTAATTTTTAAGGATCCCCACTCAACAACATAAGTAAATTATATACTAATCGAGCACTCCTTCCCAAAACTTCTTATAAGTGCCTCGCCATGTGACTCTCTATTTTTGGGATCGCTACCAGACTCCCTATACGTGGGGAGTCAAAATCATATCCTATTTTCTCAGGACGACTACCCGACAACTATAAGTAAATAATATACAAATCAAGCTTAATCTTCCCAAAATGCCCTCTAATTGCCTCGCCAAATATATGTCTGCTTATTTTTAAAAACACTACCAGATTTTTAATAATTAGGGAGACAAAATCGCTCCCTATTTTCTCAGGACCCCTTCTTGACTACTGTAAGTAAATTATATACAAATCGAGCACTTCTTTCCAAATCACCATATAATAGTCTAGCCATGTGCCTCTCTAGTTTATGGATCGATACCAGACTCCTTATATTTGTGGGGCCAAAAACCCTATTTTCTTAGAAGACCCTCCAGACAACCATAAGTAAATTATATACAAACCAAGCTTTCTACCCCAAAACACCCTTCAAGAACCTCGCCATGTGCTTTGCTATTTTTAGGATCGCTACTAGACTTTCTAAATTTGGTGTGCCAAAATTGCTCTCTATTTTCTTAAGAGCCATACCAGACTAACATAATAAAATTATATACAAACCGAGCATTGATCTCCAAAACATCATCTAAGAACCTCACCACATGCCTCGTTATTTTTGGGATCGCTACCAGACTCCTTACATTTGGGGAGCCAAAATTACTTTTTATTTTCTCTGGACTCCTACCCAACAACTATAGGTAAATTATATACTAATTAAGTATTTCTTTCCAAAATACCCTTCAAGAGCCTCACCATATACCTCTTTATTTTTTGGATCACTTTTAGAATACCTATATTTAGGGAGCCAAAATCATTCTCTATTTTTTCAGGATTCTTACACGATAACCATAAGTAAATTATATGCACATCGAGCACCCTTCCCCAAAACACCCTCCAAGAGCATCACTATATGCCTCCTTATTTTAGGGATCACTACTAGACTTCTTATATTTAGGGAGCCAAAATTACTCTTTATTTTATCAGTAACATCACTTGTCAACCATAAGTAAATTTTATACAAAATAATCACTTTTTCTCAAAATACCCTACAAGAGTTTCGTAATATGCCACCCTATTTTGGAAATTATTACCGGACTCCCTATATTTGAGGAGGCAAAATCGCTAAGAATTTTCTCAGGAACCTGACCTGATTATTATAAATAAATTATATACAAATCGAGCACTTATCTCCAAAGCATCCTCAAAGAGCCAAGCCATAAGCCTCCCTATATTTGAGATCGTATCCAGACTCTATACATTTCGGGAGCCAAAATCACTTCCTATTTTCTTAGGATCTACACCCGACAAACATAAGTAAATTATATACAAATCGAGTACTCCTCCACAAAATACCCACCTAGAGTATTGCTATATTCTTTTCTATTTTTGGGATCCTTACTAGACTCCTAATATTTGGATATCGCTACCAGACTCCTTATAATAAGAAAGCCAAAATTATGCCCTATTTTCGCAAGGCCCTCACTTGACAACCATAAGTAAATTGTATACAAATCGAGCACACCTCCCTAAAACACCTTCCAAGAGTCTCACCATATGACTCCCTAATCTTGGGATACTACCAGACTCTCTATATTTAGGCAGATAAAATCACACTCTATTTTCTTAGGACCATCACTTGATAACCAAAAGTAAATTATATACAAGTCGAGTACTCATCCCTAAAATATCCTCCAAGAGCCTCATTATGTGCATCCCTATTTTTAGAATCACTACCAGACTCCCTACATTTAGAAAGCAAAATTCGATCCCTATTTATTTTAGGACACCCACCCCAAAACCAAAAGAAAAGTACATATCGAGCACTCCACCCCAAAATATTGTCCAAGAGACTCGCCATGTGCCTTCTTATTTTTAGGATCACTACTAGACTCCTTATATTTAGAGAGCTAAAATTACTCTATATTTTATCAAGACTCCTACAACCACAAGTAAATTATATATATATATATATATATATATATATATATATATACATATATATATCGAGCATTCCTTCCTAAAATACCCTCAAAAAATTTCGCCATATGCCTTTTTAATTTTAGGACCATAACTAGAATCCGTAGATTTGGAATGCCAAAATTACCTTTTATTTTTATAGGACCCCCACTTGACAACAATAAGTAAATTATATACAAATCAAGCCCTCCACCCCAAAATACCTACCAAGAATCTCGACATGTGCCTCTATTTTTGGGATTACTATCAGACTTTCTATATTTGGGAAGCCAAAATTATTTTTTATTTTCTCAGGATCCCTATCCGATAATAATAAGCAAATTATATACAAATCAAGTCTTCCTTCTTAAAATACCCTCTAAAAGTTTCATCATTTGTCTCCTTTTTTTTGTGTTAACTACTAGACTCCCTACATTTAAGGAGCAAAAAACATACCCCATTTTCAAAGCCCCCCTACCAAATCAAATATTGTTTTATATAAATTGAGTTTCTTCCCAAAAAACACCATCCAAAATTCTCACCATATGCCTCCCTATTATTGGGATCGCTACCATACTCTATATATTTAGGGAGCAAAAATTGCTCATCTCTCTGTTTTCTAAGGAGTTACACTCATTAAATATAAGTAAATTATATACAAATCGAGCACCCCCCTTAAAATACCCACTAATAGCCTCGCCATATGCCTCTTTATTTTTGTGATCTCTACCAGACTTCCAATATTTAGAGAGCTAAGAAATCGAACACTTCTTCCTAAAACACCCTCAAAGATCCCCGCCATGTGTCTTCCTAATTTTGAGATCACTAATAAACTCCCTAAATTAGGGGAGCTAAAATTGCTCCCTATTTTCTTAGGGCCCTTACTCGATAACCATAAGTAAATTATATATAAATAAAGCTCGCCTCTCAAAATAACTTCCAGAAGTCTCACCATATGCATCCCTATTATTGGGATCACTACCAGACTCCCTATATTAGAGGAGCCAAAATCACTCCCTATTTTCTTTGGATCACTTATACAAATCGAGCACTCATCCCCAAAATACCCTCCAATAGCTTCGTCATATGCCTTCCTATTTTTAGAATCATTACCAGACTCCCAATATTTAGGGAGCAAAAATCACTCGCTATTTTTTCAGGACCTCACCCAACAACCATAAGTAAATTATACGCATATCGTCTACTCCTCCCCAAAACTCTCCCTAAGAGCCACATCATGTACCTCCTTATTTTTTGGATCACTACTAGACTCCCTATATTTGGATAGCCAAAATAACTATCAATTTTCTTAAGGCCCCTACTCGAGAACTATAAGTAAATTATATATAAATGGAGCACCCATCCCCAAAACACCCTCAAAGAGTTTTATTATGTGCCTCCTTATTTTTATGATAATTACGATACTCCCTACTTTTGGGGAGTAAAAGTCGCTCCCTTTTTTCTTAGGTCCCCATCTAATAATAATAAGTAAATTATATACAAATCGAGTACTCCTTTCTAAAATATCCTTCAAGAGCCTCGTCATGTGCCTCTTTATTTTTGGGATCACTACCAAACACTCTTTATTTAGGGAGCTAAAATCGCTCTCTATTTTCTCAGGATCCCTATCTGATAACCATAAATAAATTATAAACAAATCGAGTACTCCTACCCAAAACACCCTCCAAAAGTCTCGTTATTTATCTCTCTTTTTTGCGATCACTACTAGACTCCTTATATATAGGGAGCCAAAATCACACCCTATATTCTAATAACCTCTACCATCCAAAAATAAAGAAATTTATATATAAATCGATTTTCCTTTAAAAAACCCCCATCAAAAGCTTTATCATATGCCTTCCTATTTTTGGGATTACTACCAGACTCTCTACATTTGGAGATCCAAAATCACTCCCTACTTTCTCAAAACCCCACCTGATAACCATAAGTAAGTTATATACAAATTGACTACACCTCTCCAAAACATATAACAAAAGCTTTGCTATATGCTTCTTTGTTTATTGGATCGCTACAAGACTTCAAAAACCTGGGGAGCAAAAAATATTCCTTATTTTCTTTGGACGCCCACCTAACAATCATGATTGAATTATATATAAATTAAACACCTTTCTCCAAAATACTTTTAAAAAGCTCACCATGTCCCTCACTATGTCTGGGATCGCTATCAAACTTTGTATATTCAGGGATCCAAAATCGCCCCCTATTTTTTTTTAGGATAACCTCCCGATAACCATAAATAAATTATATATAAATTTAGCACTCCAACCGAAATCATCCTCTAAGAGCCTCGTAATATGCCTTCTAAGTTTTTGGATAGCTACTATACTCCTTATATTTAGGGAACCAAAGTCACTCCCTATTTTTTAAGGATCCCCACTCGATAGCCATAAGTAAATTATATATAAATTAATCACTCCTTACCAAAACACCTTACAAGTGCCTTGCTATGTGCCTTTCAATTTTTGGGATCGCTACCAGACTCCTTATACTTGGAGAGCCAAAATTGTACCCTATTTTCTCAGGACCATCATCCGACAACCATAAGTAAAAGATATATAAATCAAGCATACCTCCCCAAAATGCCCTCTAATTGCCTTTCTATATATATGTCTGCTTATTTTTAAAAACACTACCAGACTTCCAATAATTAGAGAGACAAAATCACTTCCTATTTTCTCAGAACCCCTTCTTGACCACTGTAAGTAAATTATATACAAATCGAGCACTTCTTTCCAAAATACCATATAAGAGTTTAGCCATGTGCCTATCTAGTTTATAGATCGATACCAGACTCCAGACATTTGGGGGGCCAAAAACCCTATTTTCTTATAAGACCCTCTAGACAACTACAAGTAAATTATATACAAACCAAGGTTTTTACCCTAAAATACCCTCCAAGAGCCTCGCCAAGTGCTTTGCTATTTTTGGGATCGCTATTAGACTTCCTGCATTTGGTGTACCAAAATCGCTCCCTATTTTCTTAAGAGCTACACCCTACTAACATAAGAAAATTATAAACAAATCGAGCATTGCTCTCTGAAACAGCATCTACGATCTTCGCCACATGCCTCGCTATTTTTGGGATCGTTACTATATTCCCTATATTTGGGGAGCCAAAATTACTTCTTATTTTCTCTGGACTCCCACGCGACAACCATAGGTAAATTATATACAAATTGAGTATTTCTTCCCAAAACACCCTTCAAGAGCCTCACCATATACCTCCTTATTTTTTGGATCACTTTTAGAATATCTATATTTGGGAAGCCAAAATTATTCTCTATTTTTTTAGGATCCTTACACGATAACCATAAGTAAATTATATGCACATCGAGAACTTCTCCCCAAAACACCCTTCAAGAGTTTCACTATATGCCTCCTTATTTTAGGAATCACTACTAGACTTACTATATTTAGGGAGCCAAAATTACTCTTTATTTTATCAGGAATACCACTTAGTAACCATAAGTAAATTTTATACAAAATGATTACTTCTTCTCAAAATACCATACAAGAGTTTCGCAATGTGCCTCCCTATTTTGGGGATTATTATCGGACTCCCTATATTTGAGGAGACAAAATCGCTAACTATTTTCTTAGGAACCCGACCTGATAATTACAAAAAAATTAGATACAAATTGAGCATTCTTTTCCAAAGCATCCTCAAAGACCTACGCCATAAGCTCCCTATGTTTGAGATCATTTCTAGACTCTATACAATTCGGGAGTCAAAATCTCTCCCTATTTTCTTAGGAACTCCACCCGACAAACATAAGTAAATTATATATAAATTGAGTACTCCTCCCCAAAACACCTGCTTAGTGCCTTGCCATATGCCTTTCTATTTTTGGAATTATTACCAGACTCCCAATATTTGGAGAGTTAAAATTGCAATCTATTTTAACAGAACAAGTACCCAACAATCATAAATAAATTATATTCATATCGAGTACTTGTTACTAAAATATCCTCCAAAAGTCTCACCATGTACCTTCCTATTTTTGGGATCACTACCAGACTCACTAAATTTAAGGAGCCAAAATTGATCTTTATTATCTGAAAACCCCAATCGGATAACTAAAATAATTATATACAAATTGAGCACTCCTTTCCAAAATACTCGCCAAAAGTTTTGCCATGAGCCTTCTTAATTTTTGGGTCGTTATTTGACTCCCTATAATTACGGAGCCAAAATTATATATTATTTTCTCACGATCCCAACCTGATAACAATAAGTAAATTAAATACAAATTGAGCACTCCTCCTGAAAATATCCTCAAAGATCCTCGCTATTTGCCTTTCTATATTTTGTATCGCCACTAGACTCCCTATATTTAGGGAACCAAAATTACTCCATACTTTCTTAAGACTCCCACCTGACAACCATAAGTAAATAATATACAAATCGAGCACTCATTCCTAAATATCCTCTAAGAGCCATGCCATATAGCTTTCTAATTTTGTGATCACTACCAAACTCTCTATATTTGGGTAGTTAAAAATGCTCCTTATTTTCTAAGGAATTTACCCGATAACCATAAATAAATTATATATAAATCGAGTGCCCATTACGAAAACACCATTCAAGAGCCTTGCCATATGCCTCCCTATTTATTTTTGAGATCGTTACCAGATTCCTTATACTAAGAGAACCAAAATTACTCCCTATTTTCGTAGGGCCCTCACCTGACAACCATAAGTAAATTATATACAAATCGAGCACACCTCCCTAAAACACATTTCAAGAGGCTCACCATATGCCTCCCTAATCTTGGGATATTATCAGACTCTCTATATTTAGGCAGACGAAATTATGCCCTATTTTCTTAGGACCAATACCTGATAACTAAAAGTAAATTATACACAAATTGTGTACTCATCCCCAAAACATCCTCTAAGAGCCCAATCATACGCATCTCTATTTTTGGAATCACTACCAGACTCCTTACATTTGGGGAGCAAAAATTGGTCCTTATTTTATTTAGAATACCCACCCAATAACCAATATCAAATTATATACGTATCGAGCACTCGACCTCAAAATATTGTCCAAGAGACTGGCCATGTGCCTCTTTATTTTTGGGATCACTACCAGACTCCCTATATTTAGAGAGCTAAAGTTACTCCATATTTTATTAAGACTCCTATAACCATAAGTAAATTATATACATATTGAGCATTTGTTCCCAAAATACCCTCAAAGAGCTTTGCCATATGCTTTCTTATTTTTGGGATCGTAACTAGAATTTGTACATTTGGGATGCCAAAATTGCCCTTTATTTTTATAGGACCCCCACCCGACAATAATAAGTAAATTATATATAAATCGAGCCCTCCACCCTAAAATATCCTCCAAGAATCTCGTCATGTGCCTCTATTTTTGGGATTACTACCAGACTTTCTACATTTAGGGAGCCAAAATCACTTTTTATTTTCTCAGGATCCCTATCCGACAACTATAAGTAAATTATATACAAATCAAGTCCTCCTTCTTAAAATACCCTCTGAAAGTCTCATTATTTGTCTCCCTTTTTTTGTGTTTACTACTATACTCCCTACATTTAAGGAGCAAAAAACATACGGTATTTTCAAAGCCCCCCCTCCAAATCAAAATATTTTTTTTTATATAAATCGAGTTCCTTCCCAAAAAATATCAACCAAAATTCTCACCATATGCTTCCCTATTTTTGGGATCGCTACCTTACTTCATATATTTTGGGAGCCAAAATCACTTCTCTCTCTGTTTTCTAAGGAGTCATACTCGATAACTATAAGTAAATTATATACAAATCGAGCATTTTTGCTTAAAAAATACACTAAGAGCCTCACCATGTGCCTTTATATTTTTGTGATCGCTACCAGACTTTCTATATTTAGAGACCTAGAGATTGAACATTACTCCCTAAAATACCCTCAAAATCCCCGCAATGTGCCTTCCTAATTTGGAGATCGCTAATAGACTCCCTATATTAGGGGAGCCAAAATCGCTCCCTATTTTCTCAGGGCCCTTACTCGACAACCATAAGTATATTATATACAAATAAAGCTCGCTTCTCAAAATACCTTCCAGAAGCCTCACTATATGCATCCCTATTCTTGGGATCACTACCAGACTCCCTATATTAGGGGAGCAAAAATCACTCCCTTTCTTTTTTGGATCACTTATACAAATCGAGCACTCCTCCTCAAAATACCCTCCAAGAGCTTCGTCATATGCCGCCCTATTTTTAGAATTACTACCAGACTCTTTATATTTAGGGAGCAAAAATCGCTTGCTATTTTCTCAAGACTCCCACCCAACAACCATAAGTAAATTATATGCATATCGACCACTCCTCTCCAAAACTCTCCCTAAGAGCCTCGTCATGTGCCTTTCTATTTTTTGGATCACTACCAGACTCCTTATATTTGGAGAGCCAAAATCACTATCAATTTTCTCAAGTTGCCTACTCGATAACTATAAGTAAATTATATATAAATAGAGCACTCATCCCCAAAACACCCCCAAAGAGCTTTATTATGTGCCTCCTTATTTTTATGATAATTACTAGATTCCCTACTTTTGTGGAGCCAAAATCGATCCCTATTTACTTAGGTCCCCATCTAACAATAATAAGTAAATTTTATATGAATCGAGCACTTCCTTTTAAAATATCCTTCAAGAGCCTCGTCAGGTGCCTCTTTATTTTTGGGATCACTAACAAACACCTTTTATTTAGGGAGCTAAAATCGCTCTCTTTTTTCTCATGATCTCTATCTGACAAAAATAAATAAATTATAAACAAATCTAGTACTTCTATCCAAAACACCCTCCAAAAGTCTCGGTATTTGTCTCTTTTTTTTTATGATCACTACTAGACTCCCTATATTTAGGGACCCAAAATTGCACCCTATATTCTAAGGACCACTACCCCATAAAAATAAAAAAAATTGTATATAAATCAATTTCCCTCCAAAAAACCCCCACCAAAAGCTTTACCAGATGCTTTCCTATTTTTGGGATTACTACCAGACTCCCTACATTTGGGGATCCAAAATCGCTCTCCACTTTCTCAAAACCTCATCTGATAACCATAAGTAAATTATATACAAATTGACCACACCTCTCCAATACACATAACAATTACCTTGCTATATGCCTTCTTGTTTATTGGATCACTACAAGACTTCAAAAACTTGGTGAGCAAAAACTGTTCCCTATTTTCTTTAGACGCCTACCCAATAACCATGAATGAATTATATATAAATCAAATACTTCTCTCCGAAATACCCTCAAAGAGCCTGCTATGTCCCTCACTATGTTTGGGATCGCTATCAAACTTTGTATATTTAGGGAGCCAAAATTGTCTCCTATTTTTTTTGGGATAACCTCCCGATAACCATAAATAAATTATATATAAATTTAGCAATCTAACCAAAATCATCCTCTAAGTGTCTCGTTATATGCCTTCTAATTTTTTGGATAGCTACTATACTCCTTATACTTAGGAAACCAAAGTCACTCTATATTTTTTAAGGATCTCCACTCGACAGCCATAAATAATTTATATATAAATCGAGCACTCCTTCCCAAAACACCTTACAAGTGTTTCACCATGTGCCTCTCTATTTTTGGGATCGCTACCAGTCTCTCTATACTTGGGGAGCAAAAATTGTACCCTAATTTCTCAGAACCACCACCCGATAACCATAAGTAAATAATATACAAATCAAGCATACCTCTCCAAAACGCCCTCTAATTGCCTCGCTATATATATGTCTACTTATTTTTAAAAACACTACCAAACTTCCAATAATTGGGGAGACAAAATCGCTCCCTATTTTCTTAGGACCCCTTCTTGACCACTGTATATAAATTATATACAAATCGAGCGCTTCTTTTCAAAACACCATATAAGAGTCTAGCCATGTGCCACTCTAGTTTATGGATCGATACTAGACTCCCTATATTTAAGGAGCAAGAAACATACCCAATGTTCAAAGCCTCCCCTCACAAATAATTTTTTTTTAATATAAATTGAGTTTCTTCCCAAAAAACACCAACCAAATTTCTTACCATATGCCTCCCTATTTTTGGGATCGCTACCATACTCCATATATTTAGGGAGCCAAAATTGGTCCTTACTTTTCAAGACCTCTACCTGACAACCATAAGTAGATTATATACAAATTGAGCACTCCTTCCCAAAACACTCTCCAAGTGCCTCGTTATGTGCCTCCCTAAGTTTTGGATCACTACCAGACTCCCTATGTTTGGGGAGCCAAAATAGCTCGCTAATTTCTTTGGACACCCACCCAACTACTATAAGTAAATCATATACAAATTAAGCACTCCTCCTCGAAACAGCCACTAAGGGGCTCGCTATTTTTTTCTCTATTTTTGGGATCGCTACCAGACTCTCTATCTTTGGTGAGCTAAAATCGCTCCCTATTTTTTTAGGACATCCTCCTTACAATCATAAGTAAATTATATATAAATATAGCACTCCTATGCAAATTACCCTCGAAGAGCCTCACAATATGTGTCACGCCCCGGATTTTCTTGCGCATAGAAAACCCGGATAGAATAATTAAAAAAAAAAAATCATCAAAATTATCACACCTCGGGTTTTCTATGCGCAGGAAAATTCGGGGCGTGACAATATGCCTCCTAATTTTTCGGATAGCTACCATACTCTTTGTATTTGGGGAACCAAAATCGTTCTCTATTTTTTAAGGATCACCACCCGATAATCATAAGTAAATTATATACAAATCGAGCACTTCTTTCAAAAAAACCCTATAAGTGACTCGCTATGTATCTCCCTATTTTTGGGATTGTTATATTTGGGAAGCCAAAATCGCACCTTATTTTCTCAGGACCACCATATAATAACTATAAGTAAATGATATGAAAATCAAGCACTCCTCTTTAAAACACTATCTAAGTGTCTCGTGATATGTCTGTCTATTTTTAGGAATACTATCAGACTCCCTATATTTGGGGATACGAAATCTATCCCTATTTTCTCAGGATCCTTACCTGACAGCCATAAGTAAATTATATACAAATTAAGAACTTCTTCCAAAAATACCTTATAAGAGCGTCGCCATGTACCACCCTGGTTTTGGAATCAATGCTGGACTCTTATAATTAGGGATTAAAAACCCTATTTTCTTAGGAGACCCACTAGACAACCATACGTAAATTATTTACAAACCGAGCTTTCCTTCTCAAAACACTTTCTAAGAGACTTGCCATGTGCCTCGTTATTTTTGAGATTGCTACTAGACTTCTTATATTTGGTGTACCAAAATTGCTTCCTATTTTCTAAGGAGCCACACTCGATTAACATAAGTAAATTATATACATTTGGCACTGTTACATCCGAAAATTTCTAATAAGTGGAAAAGTTTTGAGTGGCGACCGAAGGGCATTAATATTCCTATGGATGTCAGGCTTATCTCTGGAATGCAAGGTTCCTCTTTGCCTGTTCGGCCGGACCCGGATCAATGGATACCGGTCGTTAATGCTAGGAGTAAAGGTAAATCCACCATTATTCCTTATAGCTCAAACCAAGGGAGTGGATCACGTTTTGCAGCTCTAGGGACCCTGGATGGCGACGATGGGAGCGGAGAAACTAGTAACCAGAGGGACAGGTCTATTGCTGTAGATGCAACCCTTGGTACGGATGTTGCAATAGATATTGTTGGGGCAGACAGATCTGATGTTACACAATCTGTTGGGTGCGGAGGGGGCTCTGTTACGCAAGTAATGGCTGATGCTGCAGGATGTGCTGATGTTATTTTAGGGGCACCTAATGCAACTATTCTGCAGACTGAGATTGGCTTAGTAGTAAGCAATGCTAAATCTGATGCTGGCCCGGCATTGGAAGAGTCTTTTGATGTTGTTACGCAATGTGCGACTGTTGCAGTTGCTGAAGGCATTACAGAAGCTAGCGTAACAATGGCAGATTCTGCTGTTATGCTAGCGACTGATGCAGTTACTAAAGGCATTGCAGAAGCTAGCGTAATAATGGTAGAATCTGCTGTTACGTTAGCAATTGGCACTGTTACACCAGAGATTGAAAAGATAGCAGGCACTGTTATGCTAGAGAATGCAGGTGATATTTCCCAAGCAGAGAAATCAGTCAGTGAGGGGGAGAGACCGATCGTTTTAGATCTCGCTAGTGGGAGTGGGGTCGTAGCTGGAGGCGCTAGGAAGCATCCTGGGGGGCAAAGCCAACGAGTAGGAAGTCTCAGTATAACTATTCCTGCTCTTCAACGATCTCGTCGGAAGCAGGTTTTGAGAGCTCATTTTTGGCAGGATATGACGAGGCTATCTGAAGAGCCGGCTTCAGGGGGTTTTTCAGGATCTTTGTGATCAAGCTGGGGAGACTCCAGATCGAGTGGAGCAGGCAGGCGTTGATCACCCCATGGATTCTTTTGATCAGTATAAGAAGTTGCCTCCTTATCTTACCAACTGCCCCACTTTCCTTACCATGCCGAATCCAGAGCTTCAGTCTCAAGCTAAAGAATCCTGGCCTAAGGGTCAGTTTGATAGGGTTACGAGGAGCAGGGGGGCCAGTTAGTGAAGTCAGGATTCTGGTTCATTGTGTTATTGTGATAGTCTTAGGTGAGGGTTATGTACTTCCTCTAGTCCTAGGGCTACCATGTCGGTCTGCTCTCCATACGATAAGGTAGGGTTTTCTTGTTGCTGTGACCTCTTTGGTCGTGTGGTCTGCTTGCTCATTCAGAGATAAGCCGTGTCCTGTAACTGCCATTATTTTCCAGTAATAGATTAGTTTTTTACGCTTCAAAAAAAAAATATTATATATAAATCGAATACTTCTCTTTAAAACACCCTCCAAGAGCTTCCATATGTGCCTCACTATTTTTGGGTTCGCTACCAGACTCCTTATAATTAGGGAGCCAAAATTATATATTATTTTCTCAAGACTCTCATCCGATAACCATAAATAAATTATATACAAATCGATTACTTCACCCTAAAACACCATCCAAGAACCTCATCATGTACCTCCTTATTTTGGGAATCACTTCCAGACTCTATATTTAGGGTATCAAAATTGCTCCGTATTTTCTCAGGATCCCTACCCAATAACCATAAGTAAATTATATACAAATCAAACATACCTCCCAAAACACCCTCCAAGAGTATTAATATGTGCCTTCCTATTTTTGGGATCACTAATAGACTCTCTATTTTCTATAGATCACCACCCAACAACTATAAGTAAATTTTATACAAATCGAGAACACATCCCCAAAATACCTTGCAAGAGCCTAGCCAAGTGCCTCCATATTATGGGGATCGTTACTAGACTCCCTATATTAGGCTGGAGGGGAATCGTTCAATATTTTCTCAAGACCTCGACCCGATAATTATAAGTAAATTATATATAAATCTAGCATCTTTTCCAAAACATCCTCTAAGATCCACACCATAAGCCTCTCTATATTTGTGATCACTTCTAGACTTTATATATTTCGAGAGGCAAAATTGCTCCTTATTTTCTCAGGACCTCCACCCAACAACCTTAAATAAATTATATATAAATCGAGCACTCCTCTATTAAATACTCTCAAGGAGATTTTCCATGTACCTTCCTATTTTTGGGATCATTATCAGACTCTCAACAATTGAGGAGCCGAAGTCGCTCCCTATTTTTTAAAAACTATTACCCAAAAATCATAAGTAAATTATATACTTATCGAGCATTCCTTAAAATATCCTCCAAAAGTCCCTCTATGTACCTCCTTATTTTTGGGATCACTATCAGACTCCGTATATTTGCGAAGCCAAAATTGTTCTCAATTATCTCAGAACCCCTACCAGATAACCATAAGAAAATTATATACTAATCGAGCACTCTTTCCCAAAACACACTAAAAAAGTCTCGCTATGTGTCTCTCTATTTTTGGGATCGCTCCTAGATTCCTTATATTTAAGGAGCTAAAATCATACATTATTTTCTCAGGATCCTCACCCGACAACCATAAGTAAATTATATACAAATCAAGTACTCCTTCCCATAATACCCTCTAAGAGCCTTATTATTTGCCTTCCTATATTTTGCATCGCTACTAGATTCCCTATATTTGGGGAACCAAAATCGCTCCCTACTTTCTAAGGACCCCTATCCAATAACTATAATTAAATTATTTACAAATCAAGCACTTATTCCCAAAATACCTTCTAAGTGCCTCTCTATTCGCCTTCCTATTTTTAGGATTGGTACCAAACTGCCTACATTTGGGAAGCCAAAATAGCTCCCTATTTTCTCTGGACGTCCACCCGAGAACCATATGTAAATCATATACAAATCGAGCATTCCTTCCTGAAACAACCTCAAAGAGGCTCACTATTTCCCTCTTGATTTTTAGGATTGCTACCAGACTCCCTATAGTTGGGGAGCTAAAATCGCTTTCTATTTTTTTAGGACAACTTCTCGATAATCAAAAGTAAATTATATACAAATATAGCACTCCTACACAAATTACCATCTAAGAGTTTCACAATATGCCTCCCAATTTTTTGGATAGCTACCATACTCCTTATGTTTAGGGAACCAAAATTGCTCTCTATTTTATAAGGACTTTCACCCGACAACCATAAGTAAATTATATACAAACCGAGCACTTTTTTCCAAAACACCCTACAAGTGTTGTCATGTGCCTCCCTATTTTTGGGATTGCTATCAGACTCCCTATATTTGGAAAGATAAATTACATCTTATTTTCTCAGAACCACCACATGACAACTATAAGTAAATGATATACAAATCAAACACCCCTTTCCAAAATATCATATAAGTGCTTCGTGATATATTTGCTAATTTTTAGAAACATTATCAGACTCCCAACATTTAGGGAGACAAAATCTGTTATTATTTTCTCAAGAACCCCACCTAACAACCATAAGTAAATTATATACAAATCAAGCACTTCTTCCTAAAATACCCTCCAAATGCCTCGCTATATGCCTCCTATTTTTTTAGATTTCTACCAGAATTCTTATATTTGGAAAGCCAAAATCAATCCCTATTTTCTTTAGACGCCCATCCAACAACCATAAGTTAATAATATATAAATCGAGTATTTCTTCTTGAAACACCTCCAAGAGCCTTATTATTTTTCTCTCTAATTTTTGGATCGCTACCAGAATCCCTATATTTGAGGAGTCAAAATCATTCCCTTTTTTCTTAGAATAATCCTATGACAATCATAAGTAAATTATATAGAAATATAGCACTCCGACCCAAATCACCCTCTAAGAGCCTTGGTGGAGACAATGGAAGGGAGCAACAGTGGTGGTGTGAGTCACAGCTACTCGCTGCAACTGCTTCGGTGGCAATAAGCAGTAGAGACGAGAGTTGACAGTGGTAAGTAGGTTCAGTCTAGTTTGGATTAGGCTAAGAATTATATCTTGGACTCTAGGGTTTATCCCATGGCCTGCAGAACTTAGGTTTTAGGAATCAAATTAGATTTTAGGGTTAGATCTAGGGTTTAGGTTTTAGGATTAGGTCTAGGGTCCACCCTATGGCCTGTAAATCTTAGGTTTTAGGATTAGGTTTAGGTTTTAGGTTTAGTTTAAAGGTGAAAGCGTGCAAATAAAAATTTGAAGTGATGGCATCTATGAGTAAATCATATACAAAAAGAATATTCCTCTCCAAAACACCCTCCAAGAGGCTCACTATATGCCTATCTATTTATGGGATCGTTACAAGCCTCCCAATATTTAGGGTGCTAAAATCACTTCCTATTTTCTCAGGACCCCCACGGAACAACCATACGTAAATTATATATAAATCCCATATATTTTTGGGATCACTACCAGACTTCCTATATTTGCCTCACTAATTTGGGGATTACTACCAAACTCTCTATAATCATAAATAAATTATATATAAATCGATCACCCTTCCTAAAATACCCTTCAAGAGCCTCGATAAGTGCCTCCCTACTTTGGGATCACTATCGGACTCTTTATATTGGGGGAACCAAAATCGTTCCCCATTTTCTCAGGAACCCCACCCGATATCCATATTAAATTATACACAATCAAGCTTTTCTTCCAAAAATACTCTCCAAAAGTCTCACCATGTACCTCCTTATTTCTGCGATTACGACCAGACTCTTTACATTTAGAGAGCCAAAATTACTCTATATTTTTTCAGAACCCTCTCCAGACAATCACCCTCCATAATACTCTTTCTAAGAGCCATGTTATGTGCCTCCCTATTTTAAGGATTGCTACCAAACTCTCTATATTTAGGGATCCAAAATCACTCCCTATTTTCTTAGGACCACCACCCGATAACCATATATAAATTATATACAAATCGAGCACTCCTTCTCAAAATACCTTCCAAAATCATCGCCACGTGCCTCCCAAATCTTAGGATTACGATAGATTTCTTACATTTGGGGTGCCAAAATTACTCCCTATTTTCTTAAGAGCCCCACAAGACTACCATAAATAAATTATATACAAACTGAGCACTTATATTTAAAACATCCTCCAAGAGCCTCGTTATTTTTGGGATCATTACAAGACTACCCATATTTAGGGAACCAAAATCTCTTCCTATTTTCTTTGAAAACCTACCTGACAACTACAAGTAAATTATATACAAATTGAGTACTCTTCTCGAAAAAACCCTCCAAGTATCTCACCATATGCTTACCTCTTTTTGGGATCGCTACTAGACTCCTTATATTTGGAGAGCCAAATTTGCTTCTTATTTTTTTAAGACCTCCACATGATAACTTTAAGTCAATTATATACAAATTGATCGAGCACTTCTTTCTGAAATACCTTCTAAGATCCTCGTCATGTGCCGTTATATCTTTGGGATCATTGTTAATCTCTCTATATTTGGGGAGCCAAAATCATACCTTATTTTCTTAGGACCCCCACCCAACAACCAAAGTAATTTATATACAAATTGCGCACTCCTTCCCAAAATACCATCCAAGAGCCTCGCCATATGCTTTTTTAGTTTTAGGATCCTTACCAGGCTCCTAATATTTAGGGAGCCAAAATTGCTCCCTATTTTCTTAGGACCCCTACTCAAAAATTATAAGTAAATTATATATATATCGAGCACTTCTTCCCAAAATATCATCCAAAAGTATTGCCATGTGCCTCCCTATTTTTGGGATTACTATAAGACTTCTTACTTTTGGAAGCCAAAATTGATCTCTATTGTCTTATACCTCCCACCCGAAAACCAAAAAAAAAAAAATATATAAATTGACAACTCCTTCCTAAAATATCCTCCAAAATTTGTGCCATTTTTGTTATCGCTACCATACTCTCTATATTTAGGGAGCCAAAATCGACCATTCAAGATCTCCACCCAACAATCATTAGTAAATAATATATAAATCGAGCACTCCTCTCCAAAACACCCTTCAAGAGACTCACAATTTGCCTCTCTATTTTTTGTATTACTTCTAGACTCCCTATATTTGGGGAGCCAAAACCACTCTCTGTTTTTTAAGGACTCCTACTCAATAACTATAAGTAAATTATATACAAATTAAGTATTCCCCCTAAAATACTCATTAAGAGCCTCCCCATATGCCTCTCTATTTTTGAGATCGCTAATAGACTTCCTATATTTAGAGAACTAAGAAATCGAACACTTCTCCTTAAACACCCTCAAAGATCCCCGCTATGTGCCTTCCTAATTTTGAGATCGCTAATCATGATGTGTAAATTATATACAAATTGAGAACTCCTCATCATAATACCGTCCCAGATCTTCATCATTAGCCTCTCTAATTTTGGGATTGCTACCAGACTCCCTATATTTGGGTAGCCAAAGTTGCTCCCTATTTTCTACGGACCCCCCACCCAACAACCATAAATAAATAACTTTAAATTAAGCTATTCTTTCTAAAACATCCTCCAAGTGCCTCGTCATGTACCTCCTTATTTTAGAATTATTATCAGACTCCCTATAATTGGAGAGCCAAAATCACTTACTATTTTCTATAGACCCTAACTAATAACCATAAGTAAATTAGATACAAATTGAGCACTCCTCCCCAAAAATACCTTGCAGAAGCCTCGTCATGTTCCTTCTTATTTTTTGGATTGCTACCAGATTCCATATATTTAGAAAGCAAAAATAGCTCCCTACTTTTAAAGACCCCCATCTGACAACTATAAGTAAATTTTATACAAATCAAGTACTTATTCCTAAAATACCCTCCAAGTGCCTTGCCTTGTGCCTACCTATTTCTTGAATCATTACTAGACTCCCTATATTTGGAGATCCAAAATCACTCCTTATTTTCTCAAGAGCCCTACCTGACAACCATAAGTAAATTATAAATAATTTGATCACTGCTCTCCAAAATACCGTTCAATGCCTTGCCATATGTCTCCCTATTTTTAGGATTGATACTAGTCTTCCAAAATTTGGAAAGGCAAAATCGCTCTCTATTTTCTTAGGACCCTCACCCAAGAACCATAACTAAATATATATAAATTGATAAATTCTCTCTAAAATACTCTCCAAGAGCCTCGCCATGTGTGTTCGAATTTTTCAAAATGCTACCAGACTCCCTATATTAAGTGAGCCAAAATTATATTATATTGTCTTAGGACCCCTACCAGACAACTATAAGTAAATTAAATACAAATCGAGCGATTATTCCCTTAACAGTATCCTAGATCATCACCAGATACGTTCCTATTTTTGGGATCACTATCAGACTCCCTATATTTGGAGAGCCAAAATTACTTCATATTTTTCACGACCCTCATCCAATAACCTTAAGTAGATTATATACAAATTAGTCACTCTTCCCCAAACACCCTCCAAAAGTTTCACCTAGTGCCTCCTTATTTTTTGGATCGCTACATGAATTCTTATAATTGGGGAGCTAAAATTCTTTTTTATTTTCTCATGACCCTCAATCGATTGTCATAAGTAAATTATATACAAATCAAAAAACCTGTTAAGAGCCTTGCCATGTGCCTCTCTAATTTTTTCATCACTTCTAGACTCCATACATTAAGAGAACCAAAATTGCTCCATATTTTTTCAAGAGCCCTACCCGACAGCCAGAAGTAAATTAAATACAAATCGAGCACTCCTCCCTAAAATACCCTCCAAGAGACTCACTATGTGCCTCCATATTTTGGTATCTCTACCAGACTCTCTATATTTAAGGAGCCAAAATTACTTTCTATTTTCTCATGATTCTTATTGAATAACAATAAGTAAATTATATACAAGTTAAGCTTTTCTCTCTATAATACCCTCAAAGACTCACAAGATATGCATCCCTATTTTTGAAATTGCTACCAGACTCTCTATATTTGAGGAGCAAAAATCACTTTCTATTTTCTTAGGACCCCCACTCGATAACCATAAGTAAATTATATACAAATCAGACACTCTTATCTATAACACTCTCAAAGAGTCTCAAGATGTGCATCCCTATTTTTGGGATAACTACTAGACTCTCTATATTTGGAAAGTCAAAATCACTTTCTATTTTCTCAGGACCACCACTTAATAACCATATGTAAATTATATACAAATCAAATATTCCTCCCCCAAATAACCTCCAAAAGCCTCGTAATGTTTCTCCCTAATTTTAGGGACACAACCAGACTCCCTACATTTGGATAGCTAAAATCGCATCCTATTTTCTCAGGACCCCAACCAAATAACCATAAGTAAATATATGCAAATGGAGCACTCCTTCCCAAAACACCCTTCAAAAACCTAGTCGTGTGCCTCTCTATTTTTAGGATCGCTACTAGACTCCTTATATTTGAGGAGCTAAAATGATTCCCTATATTCTTTTGACCCCTACCAACAACCATTTGTAAGTTATATATGAATTGAGCACTCCTCGTTATAACATGGTCCAAGATTATCATTATGTGCCTCCCTATTTTTGGGATCACTACCAGAGTCCCTATATTTTGGAAGCTAAAGTTGCTCCCTATTTTTTTAGGACCCCCACTCGACAACCATAAGTAAATATCTATCAATTAAGTACTCCTTCCTAAAGTATCCTCTAAGAGCCTTGCTATGTGTCTTTTTAATTTTGGGATCACTACCATACTCTATATAATTTAGGAGCCAAAATCACTTACTATTTTCTAAGTACGGCCAGCCGACAATCATAAGTAAATTATATATAAATGGAGCACTCCTTCTCAAAACACCTCAAAGAGCCTCGCCATGTATTTTCCTATTTTTGGAATCTCTACCAGACTCCCTATATTTATGGAGCCAAATTATCTTTTTACTTTCTAAAGAACCCTACCCAATAACCATAAGTATATTATATATAAGTCGTGCACTCTTTCCCAAAACACCCTCTAAGAGCCTCGTTATGTGCCTCCTAAATTTTAGGATTATTACCAGATTACATACATTCGGATAGCCAAAATCACTTCCTATTTTCTTAAGACCTTACCCTACAATAATAAGTAAATATATACAAATCGAGCACTCCTCTACAAAATACCCTTCAATAATCTAGTCATGTGCCGCCCTATTTTTAGGATCACTAGCAGACTCCTATATTTGGGGAGCCAAAATCATTCTCTATTTTTTCAAAACCACTATTAAAAACTATAAGTAAATTATATATAAATTAAATACTTCTTATCATAACACCATTCAAGATCCTTATCATGTGCCTTCCAATTTTTGGGATCGCTACCAAACTCACTATATTTAGGAAGCCAAAATATATCACTATTTTCTAAGGATACCCATCTGACAATAAAATTAGGGAGATGAATGATGAGACACTTTAAGGATATTTTGGAGTGGAGTGCTTGATTTGTTTATAATTATCGGGTATGTATTATAAAAAAATAGGGAGTGATTTTAGCTCCCCAGATATAGGGAGTCTAGTAGTGATACTATTAATATTGAGGAACATAGCGAGGCTCTTGGAGGGTATTTTGGGAAACAAGATCGATCTGTATATAATTTAATTATAATTATTGGGTGTAGGTAAAGAGAAAATAGAAAATGATTTTTTCTCCCTAAATATAGGGAGTTTGGTAGCGATCCCTAAATTAGGGAGGCATATGGCAAGACACTTCGATGGTGTTTTGGGGAGGAGTGTTGGATTTGTATATAAGTTACTTATGGTTGTCAGGTGAGGGTCCTAAAAAAATAGGTAGGGATTTTGGCTTCCCAAATAGTCAGAGTTTGGTAGTGATCCCAAAAATAGGGAGGCATATAGCGAAGCTCATGGAGGGTGTCTTGGGGAGGAGTGTTCGATTTGTATATAATTTACTTCTTGTTATCGGTAGTAGTCTGGGAAATATAGGAAGCAATTTTAGTCCTCAAAAGTAAGGAGCCTGGTAGCAATCCAAAATTATAGGGAGGAACAAGGCAAGGTTCTTAGAGGATGTTTTAGGGCAGAGTGCCTGATTTGTATATAATTTACTTATGGTTATCGAGGGGGGTTCCTAAGAAAATAGGATCGATTTTGGCTCTCTAACTGTAGGTAGTCTGGTAGTGAACCTAAAATTAGGAAGGCAGATAGCGAGGCTCTTAAAAGGTGTTTTAGGGAGGAGTACTCGATTTGTATATAATTTTCTTATAGTTGTCGGATTAGGATCCTTAGAAAATAGGGAGCGATTTTTGCATTTCAAAAGTAGGAAGTTTGGAAGCGATTCCAAAAATAGGGAAGCATATGGCATGACTCTTGGATGATGTTTTGGAAAGGAGTGATCAAATTGTATATAATTTACTAATGGTTATCGAGTGGGGGTCTTGAAAAAATTGGAAGAAATTTTGGCTTTCCAAATATAGGAAGTCTGATAGCGATCACAAAAATAGGGAGACACATGTCGAGGTTCTTAAAGGGTTTTTTGTAGATGAGCAATTGATTTCTATATAATTTACTTATGATTGACAGGTGAGGGTCCTAAGAAAATAGAAAATAATTATAGTACTTAAAATATAGGGAGTATAGTAGCAATCCCAAAAATAAGGAGACCATGATGAGGCTCTTGGATCATGTTTTAGGGAGGGCTGCTTGATTTGAATATAATTTTCTTACAATTATCAAGTAAGGGTCCCCTCCGAATAAAATAAAAGCGATTTTGGCTCCCAAAATTAGGGAGTCTTGTAACAATCCCAAAAATAGGGAAGCACTTAGTGAGGATCCTGGTGGATGTTTTGGGGAGGAGTGCATAATTTGTATATAATTTACTTATACTTATCAGGTGGGAGCCTTGATAAGTATAGGGAGCGATTTTGGCTCCCCATATATAGGGCGTTTTGTAGAAATCCCTAAATAGGGAGGCATATGATGAGGATTTTGAATGGTGATTAGAAGAGGAGTGCTTAATTTATATATAATATATTTTAGGTTGTCAGGTGGGGGTCCTGAGAAAATTGGGAGTGGTTTTGGCGACCCAATTATAGAAAGTCTGGTAGTGATCTTCAAAATATATAGGAAAGCACAATGCAAGTCCCTTGGAGGAAATTTTTGGGAGGATGTTTAATTTGTGTATAATTTACTTATGATTGACGGGTAGGGATTCTAAGAAAATAGGGAACTATTTTGGCACTCCAAATATAGGGAGTCTGGTAGCTATCCTAAAAATATGGAGGCACATTACAAGGCTCTTGGAGGGTGTTTTAGGGATGATTGCTTGATTTATAAATTATTTTACTTATAGTTATTGGGTGGGGGTCCTGAAAAAATAAAAATTGATTTTGGCTACCCAAATATAAGGAGTCTGATAATGATCCCAAAAATAGGGAGACATGTGGTGAGGATCTTAAAGGTTATTTTGGTTCCCCAAATATAAGGAGTCTAGTAGCGATATTAAAATAGGTTGGCACATATCGAGCCTCTTTGTAGGGTATTTTGAGAAGAAGTGCTTGATTTGTATATAATTTACTTTTGATTGTCGGGTGGGGGGTCCCAAGAAAGTAGAAAAGCACATGAGAAATTTGGAGCAATTTTGGCTCCCCAAATATAGGGAATCAAGTAACAAACCCAAAAATAAGGAGGCAAAGGTGAGGCTCTTAGAGGGTGTTTTTGGGAGGAATGCTCGATCATATATAATTTAATTAAGGTTGTCGGGTGGGATTCAAAAAAAATATTGAGCAATTTTGGCTCCCTAAATATAGAGAGTCTAGTAGCAATCCCAAAAATAGAGACCATATTGCAAGGCTCTTAGAGGGTATTTTAGGGAGTAGTACTCGATTGTATATAATTTACTTAAGGTTGGCGGGTGGGGGTTCAAAAAAAATATGGAGCGATTTTGGCTTCCTAAATATAGGGAGTCTAAAAGCAATCCCAAAAATTAAGAGGTTAATTATGAGGCACTTAGATGGTATTTTAGGGAGGAATGCTTGATTTATATATACTTTACTTATGATTTTAGGGTATTTTTGGGAGGCAATGGCGAGGCTCTTAGAGGGTATTTTTAGGAGGAATGCTCGATTGTATATAATTTACTTAAGGTTGTCAGGTGGGGGTTAAAAAAAATATGGAAGTGATTTTAGGAAGCGATTTTGGCTCCCCAAGTATAAGGAAGCACTTAGTGAGGATCCTGGTGGGTGTTTTTGGGAGGAGTGCATAATTTGTATATAATTTAATTATAATTATCGGGTGTGGGTCTTGAGAAATTAGGGAGCGATTTTTGCTTCCCAAATATAAGGAGTTTGGTAGAAATCCCAAAATAGGGAGGCATATAACGAGACTTTTGAAGGGTGTTTAGGAGAGGAGTGCTTGATTTATATATAATTTATTTTAGGTTGTCAGGTGGGGGTCCTGAGAAAATAGGCAGCGATTTTGGCGCACCAATTATAGAAAGTCTGGTAGCGATCTTAAAAATAGGAAAAAACATTGCAAGTCCCTTGGAGGATATTTTAGGGAGTATATTTGATTTGTGTATAATTTACTTATGATTGACGGGTAGGGATCCTAAAAAAATAGGGAATAATTTTGTCACTCCAAATATAGAGAGTCTGATAGCTATTCTAAAAATATGGAGGCATATTACGAGGCTCTTGGATGGTGTTTTAGCGATGACTGCTTGATTTCTAAATTATTTTACTTACGATTGTTGGGTGAGGGTCCTGAAAAAATAGAGATCGATTTTGGCTACCCAAATATAAGGAGCTAGTAACGATTCCAAAAATAGGGAGACATGTGTGAGGATCCTGAAGGTTATTTTAGAAATGAGTGCTCAATTTGTATACAATTTACTTATGGTTATCATGTGAGTGTCCTAAAAAAATAGAAATCGATTTTTGTTCCCTAAATATAAGGAGTCTAGTAGAAAAATTAAAATAGGTTGGCACATATCGAGCCTTTTTATAGGGTATTTTCGGGAGGAGTGCTCGATTTGTATATAATTTACTTTTGATTATCGGGTGGGGGGTCCTAAGAAAGTAAGGAAGCATATTATGAGATTCTTATAGGGTGTTTATAGAAGGAGTGCTTGATTTGTATATAATTTAGTAATGATTATGGGGTAGAAGCCTTGAGAAATTGGAAGAGATTTTGGTTCCCCAAATATAGGGAGTCTAGTAGCAATCCCAAAAATAAAGAGGCAATGAAGAGGCTCTTAGAGGGTGTTTTTGGGAGGAATGCTCGATTGTACATAATTTAGTTAAGGTTGTTGGGTAGGGGTTCAAAAAAAATATAGAGTTATTTTAGTTTCCTAAATGTAGGAAGTCTAGTAGTAATCCCAAAAATAGAGAGCATATTGCGAGATTCTTAGAGGGTGTTTTAGGGAGGAGTGCTCGATTGTATATAATTTACTTAAGGTTGTCGGGTGGGGGTTCAAATAAAATATGGAGCGGTTTTGGCTCCCTAAATATAGGGAGTCTAGTAGCAATTCCAAAAATAGAGAGGCATATTACGAGGCTCATAGAGAATATTTTAGGAAGGAATGCTTAATTTATATATAAGGGTGTTTTTGGGAGGCAATGGCGAGTCTCTTAGAGGGTATTTTTGGGTGGAATGCTTAATTATATAAAATTTACTTAAGGTTATTGAGTGGGGTTCAAAAAAAATATAGAGCGATTTTGGCTCCCTAAATATAGGGAGTGTAGTAGCAATCCCAAAATTAGAAAGCATATTACGAGGCTCGTAGAGGGTATTTTAGGGAGGAGTGCTTGATTGTATATAATTTAGTTAATGTTGTCAGGTGGGGATTAAAAAAAAATATGGAGCGGTTTTGGCTCCCTAAATATAGGGAGTCTAGTAGCAATCCTAAAAATTGAGAGGCATATTGTGAGGCTCTAAGAGTGTGTTTTAGGGAGGAGTGCTTGATTTATATATAATTTACTTACAATTTTAGGGTGTTTTTGGGAGGCAATGGTGAGGCTCTTAGAGGGTAGTTTAGGAAGAAATGCTGGATTGTATATAATTTACTTAAGGTTGTCGGGTGGGGGTTCAAAAAATATATAGAAGCAATTTTAGGGAGCGATTTTGGTTCCCCAAATATAGGAAAGCATTTCTGAGGGTCCTGGTGGGTGTTTTGCGGAGGAGTGTATAATTTGTAAATAATTTACTTATACTTATCGGGTGGAGGTCCTGAGAAATTAAGAAGCGATTTTGGGTCCCCAAGTATAAGGAGTTTGGTATAAATTCAAAAATAGAGGCATATAATGAGGCTTTTGAAGGGTGTTTAGGAGAGGAGTGCTCGATTTATATATAATTCATTTTAGGTTGTCAAGTGGGGATCCTAAGAAAATAGGGAGCGATTTTGGCGCCCCAATTATATAAAGTATGGTAGCGATCATAAAACTAGGAAAGTATATTGAAAGTCCCTTGGAGAATATTTTGGGGAGGATGTTTGATTTTTGAATAATTTACTTATGATTGACGGGTAGGGATTCTTAGAAAATTGGGAACCATTTTGACACTCCAAATGTAGGGAGTCTGGTAGCTATCCTAAAAATATAGAGGCATATTATGAGGCTCTTGGAGGGTGTTTTAGAGATGACTGTTTGATTTTTAAATTATTTTACTTATGGTTATTGGGTGGGGGTCCTAAAAAAATAGAGATCAATTTTGGCAACCCAAATATAAGGAGTCTGCTAACGATCCAAAAATAGGGAGACACATGGTGAGGATCTTGAAGGTTATTTTGGTAAGGAGTGTTCAATTTGTATATAATTTACTTATGGTTGTCGTATGAGTGTCCTAAAAAAATAAGAAGTGATTTTGATTAACCAAATATAAGGAGTCTAGTAGCGATATTAAATTACGCTGGCACATATCGAGCCTCTTTATAGGGTATTTTGAGGAAGAGTGTTCGATTTGTATATAATTTAGTTATGATTATCAGGTGAGAGCTTTGAGAAATTAGGAGTGATTTTGACTCCCCAAATATAAGGAGTCTAGTAGAGATCTCAAAAATAAGGAGGCAATAGCGAGACTCTTAGAGGGTATTTTTGGGAGGAATGCTCGATTGTATATAATTTAATTAAAGTTCTCGGGTGGGTATTAAAAAAAATATAGAGCGGTTTTGGCTCCCTAAATATGGGTAGTCTAGTAGCAATCCCAAACATAGAGAGCATATTGCGAGGCTCATTGAGGGTGTTTTAAGGATAAGTGCTCGATTGTATATAATTTACTTAATGTTATCGGGTGGGGGTTTAAAAAAAATATGGAGCGATTTTGGCTCCCTTAATATAAGAAGTCTAGTAGCAATTCTAAAAATAGAGAGGCATATTGTGTGGCTCTTAGAGGGTGTTTTAAGGAGGAGTGCTTGATTTATATGTAATTTACTTATGATTTTAGGGTTTTTTTGCGAGTCAATAGAGAGGGACTTCGAGTGGGTTTTTGGGAGGAATGCTTGATTGTATATAATTTACTTAAGGTTGTCGGGTAGGGGCTCAAAAAAAAAAAATAGAGTGGTTTTGGCCCCTTAAATATAGGGAGTCTATTAGTAATCCCAAAAATAGCGAGAATATTGCGAGGCTCTTAGAGGGTGTTTTAGGGAGGAGTGCTCAATTGTATATAACTTACATAAGGTTGTCGGGTGGGGTTTCAAAAAACATATGGATCGGTTTTGGCTCCCTAAATATAGGGAGTCTAGTAGTAATCACAAAAATATAGAGACATATTACGAGACTCTTAGAGGGTGTTTTAGGGAGGAGTGCTTGATTTATATATCATTTACTTATTATTTTAGGATGTTTTTGGGAGGCAATGGCGAGGCTCTTAGAGGGTGTTTTTGGAAGGAATGCTTAATTGTATATAATTTACTTAAGGTTGTCGGGTGGGGGTTCAAAAAAATATAGAAGTGATTTTGGCTCCCCAAATATAGGGAAGCACTTAGTGAGGATCCTAGCACGTGTTTTGGGAAGGAGTCCATAATTTTTATATAATTTACTTATACTTATCGGGTGGGGGTCCTGAGAATTTAGGGAGTGATTTTGGCTCCTCAAATATAAGGAATTTGGTAGAAATCCCGAAATAGGGAGGCATATGATGAGTCTTTTGAAGGGTATTTAGGAGTGGAGTGCTCGAATTATATATAATTTATTTTAGATAGTCAGGTGGGGGTCCTGAGAAAATAGGGAGCAGTTTTGGTGCCCCAATTGTAGAAAATCTGGTAGCAATCTTAAACATAGAAAATCATATTGTAAGTCATTTAGAGGATGATTTGGGGAGGATGTTTGATTTGTGTATAATTTACTTGTGATTATTGGGTAGGGATCCTAATAAAATAGGGAACCATTTTGGCACTTTAAATATAGGGAGTTGGGTAGCTATCCTAAAAATATAGAGGAATATTACGAGGCTCTTGGAGGATGTTTTAGGGATGTCTGCTCGATTTGTAAATTATTTTACTTACGGTTATTGGGTGAGGGTCCTAAAAAAAAGAACTCAATTTTGACTACCCAAATATAAGGAGTTGAGTAACGATCCTAAAAATAGGGAGACACGTGGTGAGGATCTTGAAGGTTATTTTGGGATGGAGTGCTCGATTTGTATATAATTTACTTATAGTTATCGTGTAAGTGTCCTAAAAAAATAAGAAGCAATTTTGGTTTTCCAAATATAAGAAATCTGGTAGTGATATTAAAATAGGTTGGCACATATCGAGCCTCTTTGTAGGGTATTTTGAGAAGGAGTACTTGATTTGTATATAATTTACTTTTTATTATCTGGTGGGGGGTCCTAAGAATATAGGGAAGCACATGACGAGACTCTTGGAGGGTGTTTATGGAAGGAGTGCTCGATTTGTATATAATTTAGTTATGATTATCAGGTGGGAGCCTTAAGAAATTAGGAACGAATTCGGCTCCCCAAATATAGGGAGTCTAGCAGCGATCCCAAAAATAAAGAGACAATGGCGAAGCTTTTGGAGGGTGTTTTTGGGAGAAATGCTCGATTGTATATAATTTACTTAAGGTTGTCGGGTGGGGGTTTAAAAAAATATAGAGTGGGTTTGGCTCCCTAAATATAGGGAGTTTAGTAGCAGTCCCAAAAATAGATAGCATATTGCGAGGCTCTTAGAGAGTGTTTTAGGGAGGACTGCTCGATAATATATAATTTACTTAAGGTTGTCGGGTGTGGGTTCAAAAAAAATAAGGAGCGATTTTGGCTTCCTAAATATAGGGTATCTAGTAGCAATTCTAAAAATTGAGAGGCATATTGTGAGGCTCTTAATGGGTGCTTTAGCAAGGAGTGCTTGATTTATATATAATTTATTTATGATTTTAGGGTATTTTTGGGAGGCAATGGTGATGCTCTTAGAGGGTATTTTTGGGAGGAATGGTTGATTGTATATAATTTACTTAAGGTTATCAGGTGGGGCTTTAGAAAAAATATAGAGCGGTTTTGGGTCTCTAAATATAGGGAGTCTAGTAGCAATCCCAAAAATAGAGAGCATATTGTGAGGCTCTTAGAAAGTGTTTTAGGGAGGACTGCTCGATTCTATATAATTTACTTATGGTTGTCGGGTGGGGGTTCAAAAAAATATGGAGCGGTTTTGGCTCCCTAAATATAGGGAGTCTAGTAGCAATCCCAATAATAGAGAAGCATATTGCGATGCTCTTAGAGGGTGTTTTAGGGAGGAGTGCTAGATTTATATATAATTTACTTATGATTTTAGGGTATTTTTAGGAGGCAATGGTGAGGCTCTTAGGGGGTGTTTTTGGAAGGAATGCTCGATTGTATATAATTTACTTAAGATTGTCGGGTGGGGGTTCAAAAAAAAAAAATATGGAAGAGGTTTTAGGGAGCGATTTTGGCTCTCAAATATAGGGAAGCATTTAGTGAGGATCTTGGTGGGTGTTTTGGGGAGGAGTGCATAATTTGTATATAATTTACTAATACTTATCGGGTGGGGGTCCCGAGAAATTAGGGAGCGATTTTGGCTCCCCAAATATAAGAAGTTTGGTAGAAATCCCTAAATAGGGAGGAATATGATAAGGCTTTTGAAGGGTGTTTAAGAGAGTAGTACTCGATTTATATATAATTTATTTTTGGTTGTTAGGTGGGGTCTTAAGAAAATAAGGAGCGGTTTTGGCACCCCAATTATAGAAAGTCGGGTAGCGATCATAAAAATAAGAAATCATATTGCATGTCCCTTGGAGGATGTTTTGGCAAGAATATTTGATTTATGTGTAATTTACTTATCATTGATGGGTAGGGATCCTAAGAAAATAGGGAACCATTTTGGCACACCAAATATAGGGAGTCTGGTAGCTATCCTAAAAATATAGAGGCACATTACGAGGCTCTTGGAGGGTGTTTTAGGGATAACTGCTCGATTTGTAAATTATTTTACTTACGGTTGTTGGGTAGGGGTCCTAAAAAATTATAGATCGATTTTGGTTACCCAAATATAAGGATTCTGGTAACGATCCCAAAAGTAGGAAGACACATAGTGAGGATCTTAAAGGTTATTTTAGGAAGGAGTGCTCGATTTCCATATAATTTACTTATGGTTGTCGTGTAAGTGTTAAAAAAATAGGAATCAATTTTGGTTCCCCAAATATAAGGTATCTGGTAGTGATACAAAAAAGGTCGGCACATATCGAGCTTCTTTGTAGGGTATTTTTTGGAGAAGTTCCCAATTTGTATATAATTTACTTTTGATTGTCGGGTGGGTGGTCCTAAGAAAGTAGGGAAGCACATGACTAGACTCTTAGAGGGTGCTTTTGGAAGGAGTGCTCGATTTGTATATAATTTAGTTATGATGATCAGTTGGGAGCCTTGTGAAATGGGTGGGATTTTAGTTCCCCAAATATTGGGAGTCTATTAGTGATCTAAAAAATAAGGTGGCAATGGCGAGTCTCTTAGAGGGTGTTTTTGTGATGAATGCTCGATTGTATATAATTTACTTAAGGTTGTGGGGTGGGGGTTCAAAAAAAATATGGAGCTATTTTGGCTCCCTAAATATAGGGAGTCTAGTAGCAATCCCAAAAATAGAGAGCATATTGTGAGGCTCTTAAAAGGTGTTTTAGGGAGAAGTACTCGTTTGTATATAATTTACTTAAGGTTGTCGGGTGGGGGCACAAAAAAATATGGAGTGGTTTTGACTATCTAAATATAGGGAGTCTAGTAGCAATCCCAAAAATAGAGAGGCATACTACGAGGCTTTTAGAGGGTGTTTTAGGAAAGAGTGCTTGATTTACATATAATTTACTTATGATTTTAGGGTGTTTTTGGGAGGCAATGGCGAGGCTCTTAGAGGGTGTTTTTGGGAGGAATACTTGATTGTATATAATTTACTTACAGTTGTCGGGTGACGGTTTAAAAAAAATATGGAGTGGTTTTGGCTCCCTAAATATAGGGAGTCTAGTAGCAATCCCAAAAACAGAGAGCATAATGCGAGGCTCTTCGAGGGTGTTTTAGGGAGGAGTGCTCGATTTTATATAATTTACTTAAGGTTGTCGGGTAGGGGTTCAAAAAAAAATTTGAGCAATTTTGGCTCCCTAATAATAGGGAGTCTAGTAGCAATCCCAAAAATATAAAGGCATATTGCGAGGTTCTTAGTGGGTGTTTAGTAAGGAGTGCTTGATTTATATATAATTTATTTATAATTTTAGAGTGTTTTTCGGAGGCAATAGCAAGGCTCTTAGAGGGTGTTTTTGGAAGGAATGCTCGATTATATATAATTTACTTAAGACTATCAGGTGGGGGTTAAAACAAAATATGGAGCGATTTTGGCTCCTTAAATATAGGGAGTCTAGTTGTAATCCCAAAAATAGAGAGCATATTACAAGGCTCTTAGAGGGTATTTTAGGGAGGAGTGCTCGATTGTATATAATTTACTTTAGGATGTCGGGTCGGGGTTCAAAAAAAATATAGAGTGGTTTAGGCTCCGTAAATAAAGGAAGTCTAGTAGCAATCCAAAAAATAGAGAGCCAAATTATGAGGCTCTTAAAGGGTGTTTTAGAGAGGAGTGCTTGATTTATATATAATTTATTTATAATTTTAAGGTGTTTTTGAGAGGCAATGGCGAGGCTCTTAGAGGTTGTTTTTGGGAGGAATGCTTGATTATATATAATTTACTTAAGGTTGTCGGGTGGGAGTTTAAAAAAAATATGGAAGTACTTTTAGGGTGCGATTTTGGCTCCCTATATATAAAGCAGCATTTAGTGAGAATCCTAGTGGGTATTTTGGGGAGAAGTGTATAATTTGTATATAATTTACTTATACTTATCGGGTGGGGGTCCTATGAAATTAGGGAACAATTTTGGCTCCTGAAATATAAGGAGTTTGGTAGAAATCTTAAAATAAGGAGGCTTATGATGTAGCTTTCGAAGGGTGTTTAGGAGAGGAGTGCTCGTTTTATATATAATTTATTTTATATTGTCAGGTAGGGGTCTTAAGAAAATATGGAGCGGTTTTGGCGCCCTAATTATAGAAATTCTGGTAACGATCTTAAAACTAGGAGAGCACATTGCTAATCTCTTGGAGGATGTTTTGGGAAGGATGTTTGATTTGTGTATAATTTACTTACGATTAATTGGTAGGGATCCCAAGAAAATAGGAAACCATTTTGGTACTACAAGTGGAGAGAGGTTTTTGGATGGCAGCTCGATTTGTAAATTATTTTACTCATGGTTGATGGGTAGGGGTCCTGAAAAAATAGAGATTGATTTTGGCTACCCAAATGTAAAGAGTCTGCTAATGATCCCAAAAGTAGGGGGACACGTAGTGAGGAACTTGAAGGTTATTTTTGGAAGGAGTGCTCGATTTGTGTATAATTTACATATGGTTATCGTGTGAGTGTCCTAAAAAAATAGGAAGTAATTTTGGTTCTCCAAATATAAGGAGCCTGGTAGTGATTTTAAAATAGGTTGGCACATATCGAACCTCTTTGTTGGGTATTTTGAGGAAGAGTGCTCGACTTGCAAATAATTTACTTTTGATTGTCAGGTGGGGGGTCCTAAGAAAGAAGGAAAGTACATGACAAGACTCTTGGAGGGTATTTTTGGAAGGAGTACTCGATTTGTATATAATTTAGTTATGATTATCGGGTAGGAGCCTTGAGAAATTGGGAGCGATTTTGGCTCCCCAAATATAGAGAGTCTAAGAGCGATCCCAAAAATAAGGAGGCAATGACGAGCCTCTTAGAGGTTATTTTTGGGAGGAATACTCGATTGTATATAATTTACTTAATGTTGCTGGGTGGGGGTTCAAAAAAAATATGGACCGGTTTTGGCTCTGTAAATATAGGGAGTCCAGTAGCAATCCCAAAAATAGAGATCATATTGTGAGGCTTTTAGAGTGTGTTTTAGGGAGGAGTGCTCTGTTGTTTATAATTTACTTATGGTTATCGTGCGAGTATCCTAAAAAAATAGGAATAATTTTCGTTCGCTAAATATAAGAAGTCTGGTAGCGATATTAAAATAGGTTGGCATATTTTGAACCTTTTTGTAGTGTATTTTAAGGAGGAGTGCTCGATTTGTATATAATTTACTTTTGATTATCGGGTAGGGGGGCCTAAGAAATTAGGGAAGCATATGATGAGACTCTTGGAGGGTGTTTATGAAATAAGTACTCGATTTGTATATAATTTATTTATGATTATCGGGTGGGAGCCTTGAGAAATTGGGAGCGATTTTTGCTCTACAAATATAGGGAGTCTAGTAAAGATCCCAAAAATATAGAGGTAATGGTGAGGCTCTTAGAGGGTATTTTTGGGAGGAATGCTCGATTATATATAATTTACTTAAGGTTAACAGGTGGGGGCTCAAAAAAAATATGGAGCGATTTTGGCTCTTTAAATATAGAGAGTCTAGTCGCAATCCTAAAAATAGAGAGAATATTACGAGGCTCTTAGGGGGTGTTTTAGGAAGGAGTGCTTGATTGCATATAATTTACTTAAGGTTATCGGGTGGGGGTTCAAAAAAAATATGGAGCGGTTTAGGCTCCCTAAATATAGGGAGTCTTGTACAATCCCAAAAATAGAGAGGCATATTGCGAGGCTCTTAGAGGGTGTTTTAGAAAAAAGTGTTTGATTTATATATAATTTACGTATGATTTTAGGGTGTTTTTGTGAGGCAATATTGAGGCTCTTAGAGGTTGTTTTTAGGAGAAATGCTCAATTTTATATAATTTACTTAAGGTTATCGAGTGGGGGTATAAAAAAAATATGGAGCGGTTTTGGCTCCCTAAATCTAGGGAGTCTTGTTGCAATCCCAAAAATAGAGAGCATATTGTGAGGCTTTTAGAGGGTGTTTTAGGAAGGAGTACTTGATTGTATATAATTTACTTAAGTATATCAGGTGAGGGTTAAAAAAAAATATAGAGTAGTTTTGGCTCCCTAAATATAGGGAGTCTAGTAGCAATCACAAAAATAGAGAGGCATATTGTGAGTCTCTTAGAAGGCATTTCAGGGAGGAGTGCTTGATTTATTTATAATTTACTTATAAATTTAGGGTGCTTTTATAAGGCAATGACGGGGCTCTTAGAGGGTATTTTTGGAAGGAATGCTTGATTATATATAATTTACTTAATGTTATCGGGTGGGGGTTAAAAAAAAATTTGGAAGCGGTTTTAGGGGATCGATTTTGGCTCCCCAAACATAAGGAAGCACTTAGTGAGGATCCTGGTGGGTATTTTGTGGAGGAGTGCATAATTTGTATATAATTTACTTATACTTATCGGGTAGGAGTCATGAGAAATTAGGGAGCGATTTTGGCTCCCCAAATATAAAGAGTTTGGTATAAATCCCAAATAGAGAGGCGTATGAGTTGGCTTTTGAAGGGTGTTTTGGAGATGAGTTTTCGATTTATACATAATTTTTTTTAGGCACCCCAATTGTAGGAAGTCTGGTAGCGATCTTAAAAATATGAAAGCACAATGCAAGTCCCTTGGAGAATGTTTTGGGGAAGATATTTGATTTCTGTATAATTTATTTATGATTGATAGGGTAGGGGTCCTAAGAAAATAAGGAACTATTTTGGCACTGCAAATATAGGGAGTCTGGTGGCTATCCTAAAAATATGGAGGCACATTATGAGGCCCTTGGAGGGTGTTTTAGGGATGACTGCTCGATTTATAAATTATTTTACTTATGGTTATTAGGTGGGGGTTCTGAAAAAATAGATATCGATTTTGGCAACCCAAATGTAAAGAGTCTGGTAACGATCCCAAAAATAGGGAGACACGTGGTGAGGATCTTGAAAGTTATTTTGGAAAGGAGTGCTCGATTTGTAGTAAATTTTGAGAAGGAATGCTTGATTTGTATATAATTTACTTTTGATTATCTAGTCGGGGTCCGAAGAAAGTAGGGAAGCACATAACGAGACTCTTAGAGTGTATTTATGGAAGGAGTACTCGATTTGTATAGAATTTAGTTATGATTATCGGATGGGAGTCTTGAGAAATTGGGAGTGATTTTGGCTCCCCAAATATAAGGAGTATAGTAGCAATCCCAAAAGTAAGGAGGCAATATCGGGGCTATTAGAGGGTATTTTTATGAGGAATGCTCGATTGTATATAATTTACTTATGGTTGTCGGTGGGGGTTCAAAAAAAATATGGAGTGGTTTTGGATCCCTAAATATAGCCAGTCTAGTACCAATCCCAAAAATAGAGAGCATATTGTGAGGAACTTAGAGGGTGTTTTTGGGAGCAGTGCTCGATTGTATATAATTTACTTAAGGTTGTCTAGTGGGGGTTCAAAAAAAATATAGAGTGATTTTGGCTCCCTAAATATAGGGAATCTAGTAGCAATCCCAAAAATAGAGAGGCATATTGTGAGGCTCTTAGACTGTGTTTTAAGGAGGAGTGCTTGATTTATATTTAATTACTTATGATTGTAGGGTGTTTTTGGAAGACAACGGTGAGGCACTTAGAGGGTGTTTTTAAGAGGAATGCTTAATTATATATAATTTACTTAAGGTTATCGAGTGAGGGTTCAAAAAAAATATGGTGTGGTTGACTCCCTAACTATAGTGAGTCTAGTAGCAATCCCAAAAATAGAGAGCATATTATGAGGCTTTTAGAGGGTGTTTTAGGGAGGAATGCTCGATTGTATATAATTCACTTAAGGATGTCGGGTGGGGGCTCAAAACAAATATGGAGCGATTTTGGCTCCTAAAATATAGGGAGTCTAGTAGCAATCCTAAATATAGAGGCATATTATAAGGCTCCTAGAGGGAGTTTTAGGGATGAGTGCTTGATTTATATATAATTTACTTATGATTTTATGGTGTTATTGGGAGACAGTGGAGAGGCTCTTAAAGGGTGTTTTTGGGAGGAATGCTCGATTATATATAATTTACTTAAGGTTGTCGGGTGGGGGTTCAAAAAAAATATGGAACGGTTTTGGTTCCCTAAATATAGGGAGTCTAGTAGCAATCTAAAAAATAGATAACATATTGCGGGCCTCTTAGAGGGTGTTTTAGGGAGGAGTGCTCGATTGTATATAATTTACATAAGGTTGTTGGGTGGGGGTTCAAAAAAATATGGAGCAAATTTGGTTCCTTAAATATAGGGAGTCTAGTAGCAATCCCAAAAATAGAGAGGCATGTTGTGAGGCTCTTAGTGGGTGTTTTAGGGAGGAGTGCTTGATTTATATATAATTTGCTTATGATTTTAGGGTATTTTTGGGAGTCATTGGTGAGGCTCTTAGAGGGTGTTTTAGGGACGAGTACTCGATTGTATATAATTTACTTAAGGTTATTTGGTGGGGTTAAAAAAAAATATGGAGCAGTTTTGATTCCCTAAATATAAAAAATCTAGTATCAATCCCAAAAATAGAGAGGCATATTGCAAGGCTATTTGTAGGTGTTTTAGGGAGAAGTGCTTCATTTATATATAGTTTACATATGATTTTAGGGTATTTTTGGTAGGCAATGGCGAGGCTACTAGTGGGTGTTTTTGGAAACAATGCTCGATTGCATATAATTTACTTAAGGTTGTCGGGTGGGGGTTCAAAAAAAATATGGAGCGGTTTTCGCTCTTTAAATATAGGGAGTCTAGTAGCAATCCCAAAAATAAAGATGATATTGCGAGGCTCTTAGAGGGTGTTTTAGGAAGGTGTGCTCGATTTTATATAATTTACTTAAGATTGTTGGGTAGGGGTTCAAAAAAAATATAGAGCAGTTTTGGCTCCCTAAATATAGGGAGTCTAGTAGCAATCCCAAAAATAGAGAGACATATCGCGAGACTTTTAGAGGGTGTTTTATGGAGGAGTGCTTGATTTATATATAATTTACTTATGATTTTAGGGTGTTTTTGGGAAGTAATAGCGAGGCTTTTAGAGGGTATTTTTGGATGGAATGCTCGATTGTATATAATTTACTTAAGGTTATCGGGTGGGGGTTCAAAAAAAATATGGAAGCGATTTTGGCTCTCAAAATATAGGGAAGCACTTAGTGAGGATCCTGGTGGGTGTTTTGAGGAGGAGTGCATATTTTGTATATAATTTACTTATACTTATCGGGTATGAGTCTGAAGAAATTATGGATCGATTTTTGGTCCCCAGATATAAGAAGTTTGGTAGAAATCCCAAAATAGAGAGGCATATGATAAGGCTTTTGAAGGGTGTTTAGGTGAGTAGTGCTCGATTTATATATAATTTATTTTAAGTTGTCAGATGGGGGTCCTGAGCAAATATGGAGCGATTTTGGTACCCCAATTGTAGAATGTCTAGTAGCGATCTTAAAAATAGGAAAGTATATTTCAAGTCCCTTGGAAGATATTTTGGGGAGAATGTTTGGTTTGTATATAATTTACTTATGATTGATGGGTAAGGATCCTAAGAAAATAGAGGACCATTATGACACTCCAAATATAGGTAGTTTGGTAGCTATCCTAAAAATATGGTGGCACATTACGAGGCTCTTAGAGGACGTTTTAGGGATGATTACTCGATTTATAAATTATTTTACTTATGGTTATTGGGTGGTGGTCCTGAAGAAATAAAGATCAATTTTCGCTACCCTAATATAAGGAGTCTGGTAACGATCCCAAAAGTATGGAGACACATAGTGAGGATCTTGAAGGTTATTTTGGGAAGGAATGCTCGATTTGTATATAATTTACTTATGGTTGTCGTGTGAGTGTCCTAAAAAAATAGGAAGCGAGTTTGGTTCTCCAAATATAAGGAGTCTGGTAGCGATATTAAAATAGGTTGGCATATATCGAGCCTCTTTGTAGGGTATTATTAGGTCCTTGGTTTGTATATAATTTACTTATGATTATCCGATGGGGGGTCCTAAGAAAGTAGGAAAGCACATGACGAGACTCTTGGAGGGTGTTTATGGAAGGAGTACTCGATTTGTATATAATTTAATTATTATTATCGGGTGGGAACCTTAAGAAATTAGGGGCAATTTTGGCTCCCCAAATATAGGGAGTCTATTAGTAGTCCCAAAAATAAGGAGACAATGGCAAGGCTCTTAAAGGGTGTTTTTGGTAGGAATGCTCGATTGTATATAATTTACTTAAGGTTGATGGGTGGGGGTTAAAAAAAAATATTGTGCGGTTTTGGCTCCCTAAATATAAGGAGTCTAGTAGCAATCCTAAAAATAGAGAGGCATATTGCGAGGCACTTAAAGGGTGTTTTAGGAAAGAGTGCATAATTTATACATAATTTACTTTTGATTTTAGTGTTTTTTGGGAGGTACTAGCGAGGCTCTTAGAGGGTGTTTTTGGAAGAAATGCTCGATTATATATAATTTACTTAAGGTTGTTAGGTGGGGGTTCAAAAAAATATAGAGTAGTTTTAGCTCCCTAAATATAGGGAGTCTAGTAGTATTCCCTAAAATAGAGAGCATATTGTGAGGCTCTTAGAGGTTGTTTTAGGGAGGAGTGCTTAATTATATATAATTTACTTAAGGTTGTCGGGTGGGGGTTCAAAAAAAATATTGAGTGGTTTTGGCTCCGTAAATATAGGGAGTCCAGTAGCAATCCCAAAAATAGAGAGGCATATTGCGAGGCTCTTATAGGGTGTTTTAGGGAGAAGTGTTGTATTTATATAAAATAAACTTATAATTTTACTGTTTTTTTAGGAGGCAATGGCGAGGCTCATAGAGGGTATTTTTAAGAGTAATGCTCGATTGTATATAATTTACTTAAGGTTATCAGGTGGGGGTTCAAAAAAAATATATAAACAAATTTAGGGTACGATATTAGCTCCCGAAATATAGGGAAGCAATTAGTAAGCATCCTGGTAGGTATTTTAGGGAGGAGTGCATAATTTGTATATAATTTACTTATACTTATCGAGTGGGGATTCTGAGAAATTAGGGAGTGATTTTGGTTTCTCAAATATAAGGAGTTTGGCAGAAATCCTAAAATAGGGAGGCATATGATGAAGCATTTGAAGGGTGTTTAGAAGAGGAGTGCTCGATTTATATATAATTTATTTTAGGTTATCCGGTGGGGATCCAGAGAAAATAGGGAGCGATTTTGGCACTCCAATTATAGAAAGCCTGGTAGCAATCTTAAAATAGGAAAGCACATTGCAAGTCCCTCGGAGGATATTTTGGGAAGGATGTTTGTTTTGTGTATAATTTACTTATGATTGATGAGTAGGGATCCTAAGAAAATAGGGAACCATTTTGGCACTCCAAATATAGAGTGTCTGGTAGCTATCCTAAAAATATGGAGCCATATTACGAGGCTCTTAGAGGGTGTTTTAGGGATGACTGCTTGATTTGTAAATTATTTTACTTACGGTTGTTCGGTAGGGGTCCTAAAAAAAGAGTTCAATTTTGGCTACCCGAATATATGGAGTCTGGTAACGATCCCAAAACTAGGAAGACACATGGTGAGGATCTTGAAGGTTATTTTGGGAAAGAGTTCTTGATTTGTATATAATTTACTTATGGTTGTCGTGTGAGTGTCCTCAAAATATAGGAAGTGATTTTGGTTTTCCAAATATAAGGAGTTTGGTTACGATATTAAAATAGGTTGGCATATATCGAGCCTCTTTGTAGTGTATTTTAAGGAGGAGTACTCGATTTGTATATAATTTACATTTGATTATCAGATAGTGGGTCCTAAGAAAGTAGAGAAGCACATGACGAGACTCTTGGAGGGTGTTTATGGAAGGAGTTTTCGATTTGTATATAATTTAGTTATGATTATCAGGTAGGAGCCTTAAGAAATTAGGAGCAATTTTGGCTCCCCAAATATCGAGAGTCTAGTAACGATCCCAAAAATAAGGAGGCAATGGTGAGGATCTTAGATGGTGTTATTGGGAGAAATCCTCTATTATATATAATTTACTAAAGGTTTGCGGGTGGGGGTTCAAAAAAAATATAGAGCAATTTTGGCTCCCTAAATATAGGGAGTCTAGTAGCAATCCCAAAAATAGAGAGCATAATGCGAGGCTCTTAGAGGGTGTTTTAGGGAGGAGTGCTCGATTGTATATAATTTATTTAAGGTTGTCAGGTGGGGGTTAAAAAAAATATGGAGCGGTGTTGACTCCCTAAATATATGGAGTCTAGTAGCAATCCCAAAAATAGAGAAGCATATTACGAGGCTCTTAGAGGGTGTTTTAGGGAGGAGTGCTTGATTTATGTATAATTTACTTATGATTTTAGGGTGTTTTTAGGAGGCAATGACAAGGCTCTTAGAGGGTGTTTTTGGGAGGAATGCTCTATTGTATATAATATACTTAAGGTTGTCTGGTGGGGGGTTAAAAAAAATATTGAGCAGTTTTGTCTCCCTAAATATTAGGATTCTAGTAGCAATTCCAAAAATAGAGAGCATATTGAGAGGCTCTTAGAGGGTGTTTTACTTAAGGTTGTAGGGTGGGGGTTCAAAAAAAATATTGAGTTGTTTTGGCTCCCTAAATATAAGGAGTCTAGTAGCATTCCCAAAAATAAAGAGGCATATTACGAGGCTCTTAGAGTGTGTTTTAGGGATGAGTGCTTGATTTATATATAATTTACATATGATTTATTGTGTTTTTGGGAGGCAAGGTTGAGGCACATAGAGGGTGTTTTTGGGAGAAATGCTCGATTGTATATAATTTACTTACGGTTGTCGGATGGGGGTTCAAAAAAAATATAAAGCGGTTTGGGCACTCTAAATATAGGGAGTCTAGTAGTAATCCCAAAAATATAGAGCTTATTGTGAGGATCTTAAAAAGTGTTTTAGGAAGGAGTGCTCGATTTTATATAATTTAGTTATGATTATCGGGTGGGAGCCTTGAGAATTTTGGAGCGATTTTGGTTCGTCAAATAAAGGGAGTCTAGTAGTAATCCCAAAAAGAAGAAAGCAATAGCATGGCTCATATAAGATGTTTTTAGGAGGAATGCTTGATTGTATATAATTTACTTAAAGTTGACGGGTAGGGGTTCAAAAAAATTATGGAGCTGTTTTGGCTCCCTAACTATAGGAAGTTTAGTAGTAATCCCAAAAATAAAGAGCATATTGCGAGGCTCTTAGAGGGTGTTTTTGGGAGGAGTTCTCGATTGTATATAATTTACTTAAAGTTGTCGGGTGGGCGTTCAAAAAAAAAAAAATGGTGCAGTCTTAGCTACCTAAATATAAGGAGTCTAGTAGCAATCCAAAAAATAAAAAGGCACATTACGAGGCTCTTAGAGGGTGTTTTAGGGAGTAGTGCTTGATTTATATATAATTTACTTATGAGTTTTAGGTATTTTTCGAAAGCAATGGGAGGCTTTTATAGGGTGTTTTTGGAAGGCAATGGCGAGGCTCTTAGAGGGTGCTTTTGGGAGGAATACTCGATTATATATAATTTACTTAAGGTTGTCGGGTGGGGGTTCAAAACAAATATGGAACGGTTTTAGCTCCATAAATATATGGAGTCTAGTAGCAATCCCAAAAATAGAACGCAACTTAGAGGGTGTTTTAGGGGGGTGTTCTCGATTGTATATAATTCACTTAAGGTTATCCGGTGGGGGTTCAAAAAAAATATGGAGTGGTTTAGGCTCTATAAATATAGGGAGTCTAGTAGCAATCCCAAAAATAGAGAGCATATTGCAAGGCTCTTAGAGGATATTTTTGGGAGGAGTGCTCGATTGTATATAATTCACTTAAGGTTGTCGGGTGGGGGTACAAAAAAAATATAGCATGGTTTTGCCTCCCTAAATATAGGGAATCTAGTAGCAATCCCATAAATAAAGAGCATATTGCGAGACTATTAAATGATGATTTAGAGAGGAATGCTCGATTGTATATAATTTACTTAAGGTTGTTGGGTGGGGGTTCAAAAACAATATGGAGCGATTTTGGGCTCCCAAAATATAGGGAGTCTAGTAGCAATCCCAAAAATAGAGAGCTTATTGCGAGACTCTTGGAGGGTGTTTTAGGGAGGAGTGCTCGATTGTATATAATTTACTTAAGGTTGTCAGGTGGGGCTTCAAAAAAAATATGGAGCGGTTTTGGCTCCCTAAATATAGGGAGTCTAGTAGCGATCCCAAAAATAGCAAGGCATATTGTGAGGCTCCTTGATAGTATTTTAGGGAAGAGTGCTTGATTTATATATAAATTACTTATGATTTTAGGGTGTTTTTGGAAGGCGATGGCGAGGCTCTTAGAGGATGTTTTTGGGAGGAATACTCGATTGTATATAGTTTACTGAAGGTTATCGGGTGGGGATTCAAAAAATATTTAGAGTGATTTTGGCTCCCTAAATCTAGGTTGTCTTGTAGTAATTCTAAAAATAGAGAGCATATTGCGAGGCTCTTAGAGGGTGTTTTAGAAAGGAGTGCTCGATTGTATATAATTTACTTATGGTTGTCGGGTAGGGGTTAAAAAAAATTATGGAGCGGTTTTGGCTCCCTAAATATAGGGAGTCTAGTAGCAATCCCAAAAATAGAGAAGCATATCGCTTGTCATTTAGAGGGTGTTTTTGGGAGGAGTGCTTGATTTATATATAATTTACTTATGATTTTAGGGTATTTTTGTGAGACAATAGCGAGGCTCATAGAGGGTGTTTTTGGAAGAAATGCTCGATTGTATATAATTTACTAAAGGTTGTCGGGTCGTGGTTCAAAAAACATATGGAACGATTTTGGCTCCCTAAGTATAGGGAGTGTAGTAGCAATCCCAAAAATAAAGAGCATATTGTGAGGCTTTTAGATGGTATTTTAGGGAGGGGTGCTCGATTGTATATAATTTACTTAAGGTTGTCGGGTAGGGGTTCAAAAAAAATATAGAGCAGTTTTGGCACCCTAAATATAGGGAGTCTAGTAGTATTCCCAAAAATAGAGAGGCATATTGCAAGGCTCTTAGAGGGTATTTTAGGGAGGAGTGCTTGATTTATATATAATTTACTTATGATTTTAGGGTGTTTTTGGGTGGCAATGGTGAGGCTGTTAGAGTGTATTTTTAGAATGAATGCTCGATTGTATATAATTTACTTAAGGTTATCAGGTGGGGGTTAAAAAAAAATTTTGAAGCTATTTTTGGGAGTGATTTTGGCTCCCCAAATATAGATAAGCGCTTAGTGAGGATCGTGGTGGGTATTTTGGGGAAGAGTGTATATTTTGTATATATTTTTTTTTTACTTATCAGGTGGGGGTCCTGAAAAATTAGGGAGTGATTTTTGGTCCACAAATATAAAGAGTTTGGTAAAAATCCTAAAATAGGAAGGCATATGATAAGACTTTTGAATGGTGTATAGGAGAAGAGTGCTCGATTTATATATAATTTATTTTATATTGTCAATTGGGGGTCTTGAGAAAATAGGGAGCAGTATTGGCATCCCAATTATAGAAAGTCTGGTACCAATCTTAAAAATAGCAAAGCACATTATAAGTCCTTTAGAGGATGTTTAGGGAGAATATTTGATTTGTGTATAATTTACTTATTGATTGACGGGTAGGGATCCTAAAAAAATAGGGAACCATTATGACACTCCAAATATACGAAGTCTGGTAGCTATCATAAAAATATGGAGGCACATTATGAGGCTCTTGGATGGTGTTTTAGGGATGACTGCTCGACTTGTAAATTATTTTACGTACGATTATTGGGTAGGGGTCCTGAAGTAATAGAGATTGATTTTGGCTACCCAAATATAAGAAGTCTGGTAACAATCTTAAAAGTATGGTGACACGTGGTGGGGATGTTGAAGATTATTTTAGGAAGGAGTGCTCAATTTGTATATAATTTACTTATAGTTGTCGTGTGAGTGTCTTAAAAAATACGAAGCAATTTTTGTTCCCTAAATATAAGGAGTCTGGTAGCGATATTAAAATAGGTTGGCATATATTGAGCCTTTTTAGAGGGTATTTTGAGGAGGAGTGCTTAATTTATATATAATTTACTTTTAATTATCGGGTGGGGGTCCTAAGCAAGTAGGAAAGCACGTGACGAGACTCTTGGAGGATGTTTATTGAAGGAGTGCTCGATTTGTATATAATTTAGTTATGATTATCGGGTTGGAGCCATGAAAAATTGGGAGCGATTTTGGCTCCCCAAATATAAGGAGGCTAGTAGCGATCCCAAAAATAGGAAGACAATGGCGAGGCTCTTAGAGGGTGTTTCTGGGAGGAATACTTAATTGTATATAATTTACTTAAGGTTGTCGGGTGGGGGTTCAAGCAAAATATAGATCGGTTTTGGCTCCCTAAATATAGGAAGTCTAGTAGCAATCCCAAAATAGAGAGGGATATTGCGAGGCTCTTAGAGGGTGTTTCAGGGAGGATTGCTTGATTTATATATAATTTACTTATGATTTTAGGGTATTTTTGGGAGGCAATGACGAGGCTCTTAAAGGATGTTTTGGAGAAATGCTTGATTGTATATAATTTACTAAAGGTTGTCGGGAGGGGGTTCAAAAAAAATATGGAGCAGTTTTGGCACCCTAAATATAAGGAGTCTAGTAGCAATCCCAAAAATAAAGAGCATATCGTAAGGATCTTAGAGGGTATTTTAGGGAGGAGTGCTCGATTATATATAGTTTACTTAAGGTTGTTAGGTAGGGGTTCGTAAACAAATATGGAGCAGTTTTGGCTCCCTAAATATAGGAAGTCTAGTAGCAATCGCAAAAATAGAGAGGCATATTGCGAGTGTCTTAGAGGGTATTTTAGATAGTCATGCTTGATTTATATATAATTTACTTGTGATTTTAGGGTATTTTTGGGAGGATTGCTCGATTGTATATAATTTACTTAAGGTTGTCGGGTAGGTATTCAAAAAAAATATAGAGCGGTTTTAGCTCCCTTAATATAGGGAGTCTAGTAGTAATCTTAAAAATAAAAGGCATATTATGAGTCTCTTAGAGTGTATTTTAAGGAGGAGCGTTCGATTGTATATAATTTACTTAAGGTCATCGATGGGGGTTCAAAAAAAATATGGAGCTGTTATGGCAACCTAAATATAGGGAGTCTAGTAGCAATCCTAAAAATAGAGAGCTATATTGTGAGGCTCTTAGTGGGTCTTTTAGAGAGGAGTTCTTGATTTGTATATAATTTACTTTTGATTATTGGGTGGGGGGTCCTAAAAAAGTCGGGAAGCATATGACGAGACTCATAGAGGGTGTTTATGGAAGGAGTGCTTGATTTGTATATAATTTAGTTATAATTATCGGGTGGAAACCTTGAGAAATTGGGAGCGATTTTGGTTCCCTAAATATAGGGAGTCTAGTAGCGATCCCAAAAATAAGGAGACAATGGCGAAGCTCTTAGAGTGTATTTTTGGGAGGAATATTCGATTGTATATAATTTACTTAAGGTTGTCGGGTGGGGTTTCAAAAAAAATATGGAATGGTTTTGGCTCCCTAAATATAGGGAGTCTAGTAGCAAGCCCTAAAATAGAAAGCATATTGCGAGGCTCTTAGAGGATGTTTTAGGGAGGAGTACTCGATTATATATAGTTTACTTCAGGTTGTCGGGTGGGGGTTCAAAAAAAATATAGAGCGGTTTTGGCTCCCTAAATATAGGGAGTCTAGTAGCAATCCAAAAAATAAAAAGGCATATTGCAGGGCTCTTCGAGTGTGTTTAAGGGGGGAGTACTTGATTTATATATAATTTATTTATGATTTTAGAGTATTTTTGGGAGGCAATGGTGACACTTTTAAAGGTTATTTTTTTGAGAAATGCTCAATTATATATAATTTACTTAAGGTTTGGAGTTCAAAAAAAATATTAAGCGGTTTTGGCTCCCTAAATATAGAGAGTCCAGTAGCAATTCCAAAAATAGAAAGCAAATTATGAGGCTCTTCGAGGGTCTTTTAAGAAAGAGTACGTGCTTGATTTGTATATAAATTACTTTTGATTATCGATTGGGTGGTCCTAAGAAAGTCGGGAAGCATATTACGAGACTCTTAGAGAGTGTTTATGGAAGGAGTATTTGATTTGTATATAATTTAGTTATAATTATCGGGTAGGAGTCTTGAGAAATTGGGAGCGATTTTGGCTCCTCAAATATAGGGAGCCTACTAGCGATCCTAGAAATAAGGAGATAATGGCAAAGCTTTTAGGGGGTGTTTTTGGGAGGAATGCTCGATTGTATATAATTTGCTTAAGGTTATCAGGTGGGGGTTCAAAAAAATTTTGAGGCAATTTTGGGTCCCTAAATATAGGGAGTCTAGTAGCAATCCTAAAAATAGAGGGCATAGTACGAGGCTCTTAGAGGGTATTTTAGGGTGGAGTGATTGTATATAATTTACTTAAGGATATTAGGGGGGGGGGGGGTTCAAAAAAATATGGTGTGGTTTTGGCTCCTTATTTATAGGGAGTCTAGTAGCAATCCCAAAAATAGAGAGGAATATTGCGAGGCTCTTATAGGGTATTTTAGGGAGGAGTGATTTATTTATATATAATTTACTTACGATTTTTGGGTGTTTTTGGGAGGCTATAACGAGGCTCTTAGAGGGTGTTTTTGGGAAGAATGCTCGATTGTATATAATTTACTTAAGGTTATCGGATGAGGGTTCAAAATATTATTGAAGCTGTTTTAGGGAACGATTTTGGCTTCCAAATATAGGGAAGTACTTAGTGAGGATCCTGGTGCGTATGTTGGGGAGGAGTGCCTAATTTGAGTATAATTTAATTATACTTATCGTGTGGGGGTCCTGAGAATTAAGGGGCGATTTTGGCTCCCTTAATATAAGAAGTTTTGTAAAAATCCCAAAATAGGGAGGCATATAATAAGGATTTTAAAGGGTGTTTAGGAGAGGTGTGCTCGATTTATATATAATTTATTTTAGATTGTCAGGTGGGGGTCTTGAGAAAATAGGAAGCAATTTTGGCACCCCAATTGTAAAACATCTGGTAGTAATCTTAAAAATAGGAAAGCACATTGCAAGTTCCTTGGAGGATATTTTGGGGAGGGTATTTGATTTATGTATAATTTACTTATGATTGATGGGTAGGGTCCTAAGAAAATAGGGAATCATTTTGGCACTCCAAATGTAAGGAGTCTGGTAACTATCTGAAAAATATAGAGGCACATTATGAGGCTCTTGGAGGTTTTGTTTGGGATAACTACTTAATTTGTAAATTATTTTACTTACGGTTGTTGGGTGGGGGACCAAAAAAATAGAGATTGACTTTGACTACCCAAATATAAGGAGTCTGGTAACGATCCTAAAAATATGGAGACATATGGTGTTGATCTTGAAGATTATTTTGGAAAGGAGTGTTCAATTTGTATATAATTTACTTATGGTTGTTGTATGAGTATCCTAAAAAAATACAAAGCGATTTTGGTTCCCAAAATATAAGGAGTCTGGTAGTGATATTAAAATAGGTTGGCATATATCGAGCCTCTTTGTAGGGTATTTTGAGGAGGAGTGCTCGATTTTTATTTTATTTATTATTGATTGTCGGGTTGGGGGTCCTAAGAAAGTAGGTAATTATATGACAAGACTCTTCAAGGGTATTTATGGAAGTAATACTCAATTTGTATATAATTTAGTTATAATTATCGGGTAGGAGGCTTGAGAAATTGGGAACAATTTTTTTTCCCCAAATATAGGGAGTCTAAGAGTGATCCCAAAAATAAGGAGGCAATGACGAGGCTCTTAGAGGGTGTTTTTGGGAGGAATGCTTGATTGTATATAATTTAATTATGGTTGTCAGGTGGGGGTTCAAAAAAAATATTGAGCTATTTTGGCTCCCTAAATATAGGAAGACTAGTAGCAATCCCAAAAATAGAGAACATATTGTGAGGCTCTTAGAGGGTGTTTTAGGGAGGAGTGCTCGATTGTATATAATTTACTTAAGGTTGTCGTGTGGGGATTCAAAAAAAATATGGAGTGGTTTTGGCTCTTTAAATTTAGGGAGTCTAGTAGCAATCCTAAAAATAGAGAGGCATATTACGAGGCTCATAGAGGTGTTTTAGGAAGGAATGCTTGATTTATATATAATTTATTTATGATTTTAGGGTGTTTTTGGTAGGCAATGTCGAGGCTCTTAAAGGGTGTTTTTGGGAGGATTGCTCGATTGTATATAATTTACTTAAGGTTATCAGGTGGGGATTCAAAAAAAATATAGAGCAATTTTGGCTCCCTAAATATAGGGAGTGTAGTAGCAATCCCAAAAATCGAGAGTATATTGCGTGGCTCTTAGAGGGTATTTTTGGGAGGAGTTCTTGATTGTATATAATTTACTTAAGATTATTGGATGGGGGTTAAAAAAAAATATGAAGCAGTTTTGGCTCTCTAAATATAGGGAGTCTAGTAGCAATCCCAAAAATTGAGAGACATATTGTGAGGCTCTTAGAGGGTGTTTTAGGGAGGAGTACATGATTTATAAATAATTTACTTATTTTAGGGTAGTTTTGGGAGGCAATGGAGATGCTCTTAGAGGGTATTTTTGGGAGAAATGCTTGATTGTATATAATTTACTTAAGTTTGTCGGGTGGGGGTTTAAAAAAATATGGAAGTTATTTTAGGGAGCGATTTTGGCAACCCAAATATAGGGAAGCACTTAGTGAGGATCCTGGTGGATGTTTTGGGGAAGAGTACATAATTTACCTATACATATCGGGTGGGGGTCCTGAGAAATTAGGGAGCAATTTTGGCTCCCCAAATATAAGGAGTTTGGTAGAAATCCCAAAATAGGGAGGCATATGATGAGGCTTTTGAAGGGTGTTTAGGATAGGAGTGCTCGATTTATATATAATTCCTTTTGGGTTATCAGGTGGGGGTCCTAAGAAAATAGGAAACGATTTTGGTGCCCCAATTGTTGAAAGTCTAGTAGCGATCTTAAAAATAAGAAAGCACATTGCAAGTCTCTTGGAGGATGTTTTAGGAAGGAAGTTTGATTTGTATATAATTTACTTATAATTGACGGGTAGGTATCCTAAGAAAATAGGGAACCATTTTGACACTACAAATGTAGGGAGTCTGGTAGCTATCCTAAGAATATAGAGGTACATTACGAGGCTCTTGGAGGGTGTTTTAGGGATGACTGCTCGATTTGTAAATTATTTTACTTACGGTTGTTTGGTGAGGATCCTAAAAAAATAAAAATCAATTTTGGCGTCCCAAATATAAGAGTCTGGTAATGATCCCAAAAATAGGGAGACACGTGGTGAGGATCTTGAAGGTTATTTTGGTAAAGTGTATTCTATTTATATATAATTTACTTATGGTTGTCATGTGAGTGTCCAAAAAAATATGATGATATTTTGGTTCCTCAAATATAAGAAGTCTGGTAGTGATTTTAAAATAGGTTGGCACATATCGAGCCTCTTTGTAGGGTATTTTGAATAGAAGTGCTCGATTTGTATATAATTTTCTTTTGATTCATGGGTGGGGGTCCTAAGAAAGTAGGAAAGAAAATGACGAGACTCTTGGAAGGTGTTTATGGAAGGAATGCTCGATTTGTATATAAATTAGTTAAGATTACTGGATAGGAGCCTTTAAAAATTGGGAGCGATATTGGCTCTCCAAATATAGGGTGTCTAGTAAGATCCTAAAAATAAAGAGGCAATGACGAGGCTCTTAGAGGGTATTTTTGGGAGGAATGCTCGATTGTATATAATTTAATCAAGGTTATTGGGTGGGGTTTCAAAACAAATAATGAGCAGTTTTGGCTTCCTAAATATGAAGAGTCTAATAGTAATCCCGAAAATAAAGAGCATATTGCAAGACTCTTAGAGGGTGTTTTAAGGAGGAGTGCTCAATTGTATATAATTTACATAAGGTTGTCGGGTGGGGATTCATAAAAAATATAGCGTAGCTTTGGCTCCCTAATTATAGGGAGTCTAGTAGCAATCCAAAAAATAGAGAAAATATTGCGACGCACTTAGAAGGTGTTTTAGGGAGGAGTGCTCGATTATATATAACTTACTTAAGGTTTTTGGGTAGGGGTTCAATAAAAATATGGAGCAGTTTTGGCTCCCTAAATATATGGAGTCTAGTAGCAATGACAAAAATAGATAGGCATATTGTGAGGCTCTTAGAGGGTGTTTTAGGGAGGAGTGTTTGATTTATATAGCATTTACTTATGATTTTAGGGTGTTTTTGGGAGGCAATGGCGAGGTTCTTAGAGGGTGTTTTTGGGAGAAATGCTCGATTGTATATAATTTACTTATGGTTGTCTGGTGGGGGTTAAAAAAAAAATATTGAAGCGGGTTTAGGGAGCGATTTTTGCTACCCAAATATAGGGAAGCACTTAGTGAGGATCCCGGTGGGTATTTTGGGAAGAAGTTCATAATTTGTATATAATTTACTTATACTTATCGAGTGGGGTCTCTGAGAAATTAAGGAGAGATTTTGGCTCCCCAAATATAAAGAGTTTGGTAGAAATCCCAAAATAGGGAGGCATATAATGAGTCTTTTGAAGGGTGTTTAGAAGATGAGTGCTCGATTTATATATAATTTATTTCAGGTTGTCAGGTGGGGGTCTTGAAAAAATAGTGAGCAATTTTGGAGCCTAAATTATAAAAAGTCTTGTAGCGATCTTAAAAATAGAATAGCACATTGCAAATCACCTAGAAGATATTTTAGGGAGGATGTTTGATTTATGTATAATTTACTTATGATTGAAGGGTAGGGATCCTAAAAAAATAGGGAACCATTTTGGCACTTCAAATGTAGGGAACCTGGTAGCTATCCTAAAAATATAGAGGCACACTACGAAGCTTTTGAAGGGTATTTTAGGGATGATTGCTCGATTTGTAAATTATTTTATTTATGGTTATTTGGTAGGGGTTCCAAATGTAAGAAGTCAGGTAATGATCCCAAAAATAAAGAAAGATATAAGGATCTTGAATATTATTTTGGAAAGGAGTGCTCGATTTGTATATAATTTACTTATTGTTATCGTGTGAGTATCCTATAAAAATAAGAAGAGATTTAGGTTCCCCAAATATAAAGAGTCTTGTAGCATTATTAAAATAGATTGATACATATCGAGCCTTTTTATAGGGTATTTTTTGGAGGAGTGCTTGATTTGTATATAATTGACTTTTGATTGTTAGGTGGGGGGTCCTAAGAAAGTAGGGAAGCACATGACGAGACTCTTGCAGGGTGCTTATAGAAGGAGTGCTCGATTTGTATATAAATTAGTTATGATTATCGGGTGGGAGCCTTGAGAAATTGGGATCGATTTTGGCTCCTAAAATATTGGGAATCTTGTAGTGATCCCAAAAATAAGGAGGCAAAGGTGAGGATCTTAGAGGGTGTTTTAGGGAGGAGTGCTTGATTTGTATATAATTTACTTAAGGTTGGCGGGTGGGATTTCAAAAAAAATATAGAACGATTTTGGCTCCCTAAATATAGGGAGTCTAGTAGTAATCTTAAAAATAGATAGCATATTGTGAGGCTCGTAGAGGGTGTTTTAGGGAGAACTGCTCAATTATATATAATTTACTTAAGGTTGTCGGGTGGGGGTTCAAAAAAATATGGAGTGGTTTTTGCTCCCTAAATATAGGGAGTCTAGTAGGAATTTCAAAAATAATGAGGCATATTGTGAGGCTCTAAGGTGTTTTAGGTAGGAGTGCTTGATTTATATATAATTTACTTATGATTTTAGGATATTTTTGGGAGGCAATGGCAAGGCTCTTAGAGGGTGTTTTTGGGAGAAAATATTGATTGTATATAATTTACTTAAGGTTGTCGGGTGGGGGTTCAAAAAAAATATAGAGCGGTTTTGGCTCCCTAAATATAGGGTGTCTAGTAGCAATCCCAAAAACAGAGATCATATTGTAAGGCTCTTCGAGTGTGTTTTAGGGAGGAATGCTCGGTTGTATATAATTTACTTAAGGTTGATGGGTGGGAGTTAAAAAAAAACATGGAGTAGTTCTGGCTCCCTAAATATCTGGAGTTTACTAGCAATCCCAAAAATAGAGAGGCATATTGCTAGGCTCTTAGAGGGTGTTTTAGGGAGGAGTGCTTGATTTATATATAATTTACTTATGAGTTAGGGCATTTTTGGAGGCAATAGTGAGGCTCTTAGATGGTGGTTTTGGGAGAAATGCTCGATTGCATATAATTTACTTAAGGTTGTCGGGTGGGGGTTCAAAAAAAAATATGGAAGCGGTTTTAGGGTTCAATTTTGGGTCCATATGTATAGGAAAGCATTTAGTGAGGATCCTGATGGGTGTTTTGGGGAGGAGTGCATAATTTGTATATAATTTACTTACACTTATCAGGTGAGGGTTCTAAGAAATTAAGGAGCGATTTTGTCTCCCCAAATATAAGGAGTTTGGTAGAAATCCAAAAATAGGGAGGCATATGATAAGGCTTTTGAAGGGTGTTTCAGAGAGGAGTGTTCAATTTATATATAATTTATTTTACGTCGTCAGGTAGGGGTTTTGAGAAAATAGGGAGTAGTTTTGACACCCCAATTGTAAAAAGTCTGGTAGCGATCATAAAAATAGGAAACCACATTGCAAGTTCCTTGGAGTATATTTTAGGGAGGATATTTGATTTGTGTAAAATTTACTTATGATTGATGTGTAGGGATCCTAAGCAAATAGGGAACCATTTTGGCACTCCAAATATAGGGAGTCTGGTAGCTATCCTAAAAATATGGAGGCACATTATGAAGCTCTTGGAGGGTATTTTAGGGATGCCTGCTCGATTTATAAATTATTTTACTTACAGTTGTTGGGTGGGGGTCCTGAAAAAATAGAGATCGACTTTGGTTATCCAAATATAAGGTGTCTGGTAACGATCCTAAAAATATAGACACGTGGTGAGAATCTTGAAGGTTATTTTGGAAAGGAGTGCTAATTTGTATATAATTTACTTATGGTTGTCGTGTGAGTATCCTAAAGAAATAGAAAGCGATGTTGGTTTCCCAAATATAAGGAGTCTGGTAGCGATATTAAAATAGGTTGACATATATCAAGCCTCTTTGTAGGGTATTTTGAGGAGGAGTGCTTAATTTTTATATAATTTACTTTTTATTATCGAGTGGAGGGTCCTAAGAAAGTAGGAAAGCACATGACGAGACTCTTGTAGGGTGTTTATAGAAGGAGTGCTCGATTTGTATATACTTTAGTTATGATTATCGGGTAGGAGCCTTGAAAACTTTGGAGCAATTTTGGCTCCCAAAATATAAGGAGTCTTGTAATGATCCCAAAAATAAGGAGGCAAAGGCGAGAATCTTGAATTGTGTTTTTGGGAAGAATGCTCGATTGTATATAATTTACTTAAGGTTGTTAGGTGGGGGTTCAAAAAAAACATGGAGCGATTTTGGCTCCTTAAATATAGACCATATTGTGAGGCTCTTAGAGGGTGTTTTAGGGAGGAGTGCTCGACTGTATATAATTTACTTAAGCTTGTCGAGTGGGGGTTTGAAAAAAATACTGAGCGGTTTTGGCTCCCTAAATATATAGAGTCCAGTAGCAATCGTAAAAATAGAGAGGCATATTGCGAGGCTATTAGAAGGTGTTTTAAAGAGGAGTGCTTGATTTATATTTAATTTACTTATGATTTTAAGGTGTTTTTGGGAGACAATGGTGAGGCTCTTAGAGGGTGTTTTTGGGAGGAATACTCGATTGTATATAATTTACTTAAGGTTGTCGGGTGGTGGTTCAAAAAAAATATGGTACGATTTTGACTCCCTAAATATACAGAGTCTACTAGCAATCCCAAAAATAGAGAGCATATTGCGAGGCTCTTTGGGTTTTTTAGGGAGGAGTGCTCAATTATATATAATTTGCCTAAGGATGTCGAGTGGGGGTTCAAAAAAAATATAGAGCGGTTTAGGCTCCCTAAATATAGTAAGTCTAGTAGTAATCCAAAAAATAGGGAGCCATATTGCGAGGCTCTTAGAGGGTGTTTTAGGGAGGAGTTCTTTATTTATATATAATTTACTTATGATTATATGGTGTTTTTGGGAGGCAATGGCGGGCTCTTAGAGGGTATTTTTGGGAGGAATGCTTGATTGTATATAATTTATTTAAGGTTGTCGGATGGGGGTTTAAAAAAAATATGGAAGTAGTTTTAGGGAGCGATTTTGGCTCGCAAAATATAGGGTAGCACTTAGTGAGGATCATGGTGGGTGTTTTGGAGAGAAGTGCATAATTTATTACTTATACTTATCGGGTGAGGGTCCTGAGAAATTATGGAGCAATTTTAACTTTCCAAATATTAGGAGTTTGGTAGAAATCCCAAAATAAGGAGGTATATGATGAGGCTTTTGAAGGGTGTTTAAGAGAGAATTGCTCAATTTATATATAATTTATTTTAGGCTGTAAGATGGGGGGGTCCTGAGAAAATACGAAGCGATTTTGGCGCCCCAATTCTAGAAAGTATGGTAATAATCTTAAAAATAGGAAAGAACATTGCAAGTCCCTTGGAGGATGATTTAGGGAGGATGTTTGATTTGTATATAATTTACTTATGATTGACGGGTAGGGATCCTGTGAAAATAGGAAACTATTTTGGTACTCCAAATATAGGGAGTCTGGTAGTTATCCTAAAAATATAGAGGCATATTACGAGGCTCTTGGATGGTGTTTTAGGGATGAATCCTCGATTTGTAAATTTTTTTACTTATAGTTGTTGGGTGGGGGTCCTGAAAAGTAGAGAGACACATGGTGAGGATCTTGAAGTTTATTTTGAGGAGGAGTGCTCGATTTGTATATAATTTACTTATGGTTGTCATGTGAGTGTCCTAAAAAAATAGGAAGCGATTTTGGTTCTCCAAATATAAGGAGTCTGGTAGCGATATTTAATAGGTTGTCATATATCGAGCCTCTTTGTAATTTATTTTAAGGAAGAGTGCTCGATTTGTATATAATTTACTTTTTATTATCGGGTTTGGAGTCATAAGAAAGTAGAGAAGCACATGATGAGACTCTTGGAGGGTATTTATGGAAGGAGTGCTTGATATTTAAATAATTTAGTTATAATTATCGGGTGGGAGCCTTGATAAATTGGGAGCGATTTTGGCTCCCTAAATATTGGGAGTCTAGTAGCGATCCTAAAAATAAGGAGGCAATGGCAAGGCTCTAAGAGGGTGTTTTTGGGAGGAATGCTCGATTGTATATAATTTACTTAAGGTTATCGGGTGGGGGTTTAAAAAAAATATAGAACAGTTTTGGCTCCCTAAATATAGGGAGTCTACTAGCAATCCCAATATTATAGCGCATATTATGAGCCTCTTAGAGAGTGTTTTAGGGAGGAGTGCTTGATTTATATATAGTTTACTTATGATTTTAGGGTGTTTTTATGAGGTAATGACAAGGCAATTAGAGGATGTTTTTGGGAGGAATGCTTGATTGTATATAATTTACTTAAGGTTGTCGGGTCAAAAAAACATATGGAAGCGATTTTAGAGAGCAATTTTGGCTGCCCAAATGTAAGGAGTCCAGTAACGATCCCAAAAGTAGGGAGACATTTAGTGAGGATCTTAAAGGTTATTTTCGGAAGAAGTGCTCGATTTACATATAATTTACTTATGGTTGTCATGTGAGTATCCTAAAAAAATAGGAAGTGATTTTTGTTCCACAAATATAAGGAGTCTAGTAGCGATATTAAAATAAGTTGGCACATATCTAGCCTCTATATAGCATATTTTGAGGAGAAGTGCTTGATTTGTATATAATTTATATTTGATTATCGGATGGAGGGGTCCTAAGAATATAGGGAAGCACATTACGAGACTCATGGAGGGTGTTTATGGAAGGAGTGCTTGATTTGTATAAAATTTAGTTATGACTATTGGGTGGGAGCCTTGAGAAATTAGGAGCGATTTTGGCTCCCCAAATATAGGGAGTCTAGTAGCAATCCCAAAAATAAAGTGGCAATGGCAAAGCTCTTAGAGGGTGTTTTTAGGAGGAATGCTCAATTGTATATAATTTACTTAAGGTTGATGAGTGGGGGTTCAAAAAAAATATGGAGCGGTTTTGGGTCCCAAAATATAGGGAGTCTAGTAACAATCCCAAAAATAGAGAGCATATTATGAGGCTCTTAGAGGGTGTTTTAGGGAGAAGTGCTCAATTGTATATAATTTACTTAAGGTTGTAGGGTGGGGGTTCAAAAAAAATATGGAGCGATTTTGGCTTCCTAAATATAGGGAGTCTAGTAGCAATCCCAAAAATATAGATGCATATTGCGAGGCTCTTAGAGGGTGTTGTAGGAAGAAGTGCTTGATTTATATATAATTTACTTATAATTTTACGGTGCTTTTGGGATGCAATGGCGAGGCTCTTAGATGGTGTTTTTGGGAGGAATACTCAATTGTATATAATTTACCTAAGGTTGTCGGGTAGGGGTTTAACAAAAATATGGAGCGGTTTTGGCTCCCTAAATATAGGTCGTCTAGTAGCAATCCCAAAAATAGAGAGCATATTGCGAGGCTCTTAGAGGGTGTTTTAGGGAGGAGTACTCGATTGTATATAATTTAGTTATGATTATCGGGTGAGAGTCATGAGAAATTAGGAGTGATTTATACTAATAAAATATAGGGAGTCCAGTAGCGATCCCAAAAATAAAGAGGCAATAGCGAGGCTCTTATAGGGTATTTTTGGGAGGAATACTTGATACTATATAATTTACATAAGGTTTACGGGTGGGGGTTCAAAAAAAATATGAAGCGGTTTTTGTTCCCTAGATATAGGGAGTTTAGTAGCAATCCCAAAAATAAAGAGCATATTACGAGCCTTTTAGAGGTTGTTTTAGGAAGGAGTGCTCGATTTATATATAATTTACTTATGATTTTATGGTGTTTTTGGGAGGCAATGGCGAGGCTCTTAGCGAGTGTTTTTGGAAGGAATGCTCGATTGTTTATAATTTATATATGGTTGTCGGGTGGGGGTTTAAATAAAATATAGAGCGGTTTTGGCTCCCTAAATATAGGAAGTCTTGTAGCAATCCCAAAAAATAAAGAGCATATTACAAGACTCTTATAGAGTGTTTTAGGGAGAAGTGCTCGATTGTATATAATTTACTTAATGTTGTCAGGTGGGGTTCAAAAAAAATATGGAGCGGTTTTGGCTCCCTAAATATAAAGTCTAGTAGCAATCTCAAAAATAGATATGCATATTACGAGGCTCTTAGAGGGTGGTTTAGGAAGGAGTGCTTGATTTATATATAATTTACTTATGATTTTATGGAGTTTTTTGGAGGAATACTCGATTGTATATAATTTACTTAAGGTTGTCGGGTGGGGGTTTAACAAAAATATGGAGCGGTTTTGGCTCCCTAAATATAAGTCGTCTAGTAACAATCCCAAAAATAGAGAGCATATTGCGAGGCTCTTAGAGGGTGTTTTAGGGAGGAGTGCTCGATTGTATATAATTTAGTTATGATTATCGGGTAGGAGCCTTGAAAAATTGGGAGCGATTTATGCTACCAAAATATAGGGAGTCTAGTAGTGATCCCAAAAATAAAAAGGCAATGGCGAGGCTCTGATAGGGTATTTTTGGGAGGAATACTCGATAGTATATAATTTACTTAAGGTTGATAGGTGGGGGTTCAAAAAAAATATGAAGCGGTTTTGGCTCCCTAGATATAGGAAGTCTAGTAGCAATCCCAAAAATATAGAGTATTTTTGCAAGGCTCTTAGAGGTTGTTTTAGGGTGGAGTGCTCGATTATATATAATTTACATAAGGTTGTTGCTTGGGCGTTCAAAAAAATAAGGAGCGGTTTTGGCTACCTAAATATAGGGAGTGTAGTAGCAATCTAAACAATAGAAAGGTATATTGCGAGGCTTTTAGAGGTTGTTTTAAGGAGGTGTCTTGATTTATATATAATTTACTTATGATTTAATAGTGTTTTTAGAAGGCAATGGTGAGGCTATTAGAGGGTGTTTTTGGGAGGAATGCTCGATTGTATATAATTATTTAAGGTTAACAGTTGGGGGTTAAAAATAAATGGAACGGTTTTGGCCCTATAAATATTGGGACTCTAGTATCAATCCCAAAAATAGAGAGCATATTGCGAGGCTTTTAGAGGGTGTTTTAGGAAGAAGTTCTCGATAGTATATAATTCACTTAAGGTTGTCTGGTGGGGGTTCAAAAAAAATATAGAACAATTTTAGCTCCCTAAATATAGAGAGTCTAGTAGCAATCCCAAAAAAAAAGAGCATATTGCGAGGCTCTTAGAGGTTATTTTAGGGAGGAGTACTCGATTGAATATAATTTACTTAAGGTAGTCGGGTGAGGGTTCAAAAAAAATATGGAGCAGTTTTGGCTCCCTAACTATTGGAAGTCTAGTAGCAATCCCAAAAATAGAAAGTATCCTACAAGGCTTATAGATTATGTTTTTGGGAGGAATGCTTGATTGTATATAATTTACTTAAGGTTGTCAGGTGGGGATTCAAAAAAAATATGGAGCAGTTTTCGCTCCTCAAATATAGGGAGCCTAGTAGCAATCCCAAAAATAGAGAGCATATTACGAGGCTCTTAGAGGGTATTTTAGGAAGGAGTGCTTGATTATAAATAATTTACTTAAGGTTATCGGGTGGGGTTTAAAAAAAATATGGAGTGGTTTTTACTCTCTAAATATAGGGAGTCTAGTAGCAATCCCAAAAATAGAGAGGCATATTACTAGGCTCTTAGAGGGTGTTTTAGGGAGGAGTGCTTGTTTTATATATAATTTACTTATGATTTTAGGGTATTTTTGGGAGGTAATTGTGAGGCTCTTTAAGGGTGTTTTTGAAAGGAAAGCTCGATTGTGTATAATTTATATATGGTTGTCGGTTGGGGGTTCAAACAAAATATAGAGCGGTTTTGGCTTCCTAAATATAGGGAGTCTAGTAGCAATCCTAAAAAATAGAAAGCATATTGCGAGGCTCTTAGTGTGTGTTTTAGGGAGGAGTGCTCGATTGTATGTAATTTACTTATGGTTGTCCGGTGGGGGTTCAAAAAAAATATAGAGTGGTTTTGGCTCTTTAAATATAGGAAGTCTAGTAGAAATCCCAATAATAGAGAAGGATATTACGAAGCTCTTAAAGGGGGTTTTAGGGAGGAGTGCTTGATTTATATATAATTTACTTATGATTTTAGGGTGTTTTTGGAAGGCAATGGTGAGGCTCTTAGATGATGTTTTTAGGAGAAATGCTCGATTGTATATAATTTACTTAAGGTTGATGGTTGGGGGTTCAAAACAAATATGGAGTGGTTTTGGCTTCCTAAATATAGGGAGTCTAGTAGCAATCCCAAAAATAGAGAGTATATTGTGAAGCTCTTAGAGGGTGTTTTATGGAGGAGTGCTCAATTGTATATAATTTACTTAAAGTTGTCTGGTGGGTGTTCAAAAAATATATGGAGTGGTTTTGGCTACCTAAATATAGGGAGTCTAGTAGTAATCCCAAAAATAGAAAGGCATATTGCGAGGTTCTTAGAGGGTGTTTTTTTGATAAATTCTTGATTGTATATAATTTACTTAAGGTTATCGGGTGGGGGTTAAAAAAAAAATGGAACAGGTTTGGATCCCTAATTATAGGGAGTCTAGTAGCAATCCTAAAAATAGAGAGCATATTGCGAGGCTCTTAGAGGGTGTTTTAGGAAGGAGTGCTCCATTGTATATAATTCACTTAAGGTTGTCGGGTGGGGGTTTAAAAAAAATATGGAGCAATTTTAGGTTCCTAAATATAGGTAGTCTAGTAGCAATCCCAAAAATAGGGAGCATATTGAGAGTCTTTTAGAGGGTATTTGATGGAGGAGTGCTCGATTATTTATAATTTACTTAAGGTTGTCAGGTGGGGGTTAAAAAAAAATATGGATCGACTTTGGCTCCCTAAATAAAGGGTGTCTAGTAGCAATCCCAAAATTAGAGTGCATTTTGCGAGGCTATTAGATGTTGTTTTTGGGAAGAATGCTCGATTGTATATAATTTACTTAAGGTTGTCAAGTGGAGGTTCAAAAAAAATATGGAGGAATTTTGGCTCTCTAAATATAGGGAGTCTAGTAACAAACCCAAAAATAGATAGGCATATTGCGAGGCTCTAAGAGGGTATTTTAGGGAGGAGTGCTTGATTTATATATAATTTATTTATGATTTTAATGTTTTTTTGGGAGGCAATGGCGAGTCTCTTAGAGGGTATTTTTTGGAGGAATGCTCGATTGTATATAATTTACTTAAGGGTGTCGGGTGGCGGTTAGAAAAAAAGATGGAAGCAGTTTTAGGGAGCGATTTTTGCTTCCCAAATATACGGAAGTACTTAGTGAGGATCCTGATGGGTGTTTTGGGGAGGTGTGTATAATTTTTTTATAATTTACTTATACTTATCAGGTAGGGGTCTTAAGAAATTAGGGAGCAATTTTAGCTCCCAAAATATAAGAAGTTCGATAGAAATCCCAAAATAGGGAGGCATATAATGAGGCTTTTGAAGTATATTTAGAAGAGTAGTGCTAGATTTATATATAATTTATTTTAGGTTGTCCGGTAGGGGTCCTGGGAAAATAGGGAGCGGTTTTGGCGCCCCAATTGTAGAAAGTCTAGTAGCAATCTTAAAAATAAGAAAACACATTGCAAGTCCCATCGAGGATGTTTTGGGGAGGATATTTGATTTGTGTATAAATTTACTTATGCTTGACGGGTAGGGATCCTAAGAAAATAGGGAATAATTTTGGTACTCCAAATATAGGGAGTCTGGTAGCTATCCTAAAAATATGGAGACATATTACGAGGCTCTTTGAGGATATTTTAGGGATGACTGCTCGATTTGTAAATTATTTCACTTACGGTTGTTGGGTGGGGGTCCTGAAAAAATAGAGATCAATTTTGGTTTCCCAAATATAAGGAGTCTGGCAAGGATCCCTAAAGTAGGGTGACATATGGTGAATATCTTGAAGGTTATTTTGGGAAGGAGTACTCGTTTTATATATAATTTACTGATGGTTATCGTGTGAGTATCCTAAAAAAATAAGAAGCGGTTTTTATTCCCAAATATAAGGAGTCTGGTAGCGATACTAAAATAGGTTGGCACATATCGAGCCTCTTTGTAGTGTATTTTGAGGAGGAGTGCTTGATTTGTATATAATTTATATATGATTATCGGATGGGTGGTCCTAACAAAGCAGGGAAGCATATAACGAGACTCTTTGAGGGTGTATATGGAAAGAGTGCTCGATTTGTATATAATTTACTTAAGATTATAGGGTGGGAGTCTTAAGAAATTAGGAGTGATTTCGGCTCCCCAAATATAGGGAGCCTAGTAGCAATCCTAAAAATAAGTTGGCAAAAGTGAGGCTCTTAGAGGGTGTTTTCGGGAGAAATGCTCAATTGTATATAATTTATTTAAGGTTGATGGTGAGGGTTCAAAAAAAATATAGAGCGGTTTTAGCTCCCTAAATATAGAAAGTTTAGTAGCAATCCTAAAAATAGAGAGCATATTACGAGGCTCTTGAGGGTGTTTTAAGGAGGAGTGTTTAATTATATATAATTTACTTAACGTTGTCGGGTGGGCATTCAAAAAAAATATGGAGCAATTTTGGCTTCCTAAATATAGGGAGTCTAGTAACAATCCCAAAAATAGATAGCATATTACGAGGCACTTAGTGGGTGTTTTAGGGAGGACTGCTCGATTGTATATAATTTACTTAAGGTTGTCAGGCAGGGGTTCAAAAAAAATATAGAGCGATTTTGGCTTCCTAATTATAGAGAGTCTAGTAGCGATCCCAAAAATATAGAGCATATTGCGAAGCTATTAGAGGGTGTTTTTGGGAGGAATGCTCAATTGTATATAATTTACTTAAGGTTGTCGGGTGGGGGTTTAAAAAAAATATGGAATGATTTTGGCTCTCTAAATATAGGGAGTCTAGTAGCAATTAAAAAAATAAAGAGACATATTGAGAGGCTCTTTGAGGGTGTTTTAGGGAGGAGTACTTGGTTTATATATAATTTACTTATGATTTTAGTGTGTCTTTCGGAGGCAATGGTGAGGCACTTAAAGGGTGTTTTTGGGAGGAATGCTCGATTGTGTATAATTCACTTAAGGTTATCGGGTGGGGGTTCAAACAAAATATAAAGTGCTTTAGCTCCCTAAATATAGGGAGTCTAGTAGCAATCCAAAAAAATAGAGAGTATATTGCAAGGCTCTTAGAGAGTGTTTTAGGGACGAGTGCTTGATTGTATATAATTTACTTAAGGTTATTGGGTGGGGGTTCAAAAAAAAATATTGAGCGGTTTTGGCACCCTAAATATAGGGAGTCTAATAGCAATCCCAAAAATAGGGAGCCATATTACGAGGCTCTTAAATGGTGTTTTTGGGAGGAGTGGTGAGGCTCTTAAATGGTGTTTTTGGGAGAAATGCTTAATTGTATATAATTTACTTAAGTTTATCTGGTGGGGGTTCAAAAAAAAATTAGAGTGGTTTTGGCTTTCTAAATATAGGGAGTCTAGTCGTAATCCCAAAAATAGAGAGCATATTGTAAGGCTCTTTAAGGGTATTTTAGGGATGAGTGCTCAATTGTATATAATTTAGTTATGATTATAGTATGAGAGCCTTAAGAAATTAGGAGCAATTTTGGCTCCCCAAATATAGAGTCTAGTAGCGATCCCAAAAATAAGGAGGCAATGGCGAGGATCTTATAAGGTGTTTTTAGGAGGAATGCTCGATTTTATATAATTTACTTAAGGTTCACGGGTGGGGGTTCAAAAAAAGTATGGAACGATTTTGCCACCCTAAATATAGGGAGTCTAGTAGCGATCTCAAAAATAGAGCATATTATGAGGCTCTTAGAGGGTGTTTTAGGGAGGAGTGCTCGATTGTATATAATTTACTTAAGGATGTCGGGTGGGCATTCAAAAAAAATATGGAGTAGTTTTTACTACCTAAATATAGGGAGTCTAGTAGCAATCCCAAAAATTGAAAGGCGTATTGCGAGGCTCTTAGAGGGTCTTTTTTGAAGGAGTGCTTGATTTATATATAATTTACTTATGATTTTAGGGTATTTTTTGGAGGTAATGGTGAGACTCTTAGAGGGTATTTTTGGGAGGAATACTCGATTGTATATAATTTACTTATGGTTGTCGGGTGGGAGCTCACAAAAAATATAGAGCGATTTTGGCTCTATAAATATAGGGAGTCTAGTAGCAATCCCAAAAATATAGAGCATATTACGAGGCTCTTAGAGGGTGTTTTAGGGACGAGTGCTCGAATGTATATAATTCACTTAAGGTTGTTGGGTGGGGGTTCAAAAAAAATATAGACCAATTTTGGCTCCATAAATATAGGGAGTCTAGTAATAATCCTAAAAATAGAGAGCATATTATGAGGCTCTTATATGGTATTTTAGGGAGGAGTGCTCGATTGTATATAATTTACTTAAGGTTGTAGGGTGGGGATTTTAAACAAATATGGAGCGGTTTTGCCTCCCTAAATATAGGAAGTCTAATAGCAAACCAAAAAATAGAAAGTATATTGCGAGGCTATTAGATGATGTTTTTGGGAGGAATACTCGATTGTATATAATTTACTGAAGGTTGTCAGGTGTGGTTCAAAAAAAATATGGATCAGTTTTGGCTCCCTAAATATAAGAAGTCTTGTAGCAATCCCAAAAATAGAGAGCATATTTCGAGGCGCTTAGAATGTGTTTTAGAGAGGTGTGCTCGATTGTATATAATTTACTTATGGTTGTCGGGTGGGAGTTCAAAAAAAATATGGCACCGTTTTGGCTCCCTATATATATGGAGTCTAGTAGTAATCCCAAAAATAGAGAGGCATGTTGCAAGGCTCTTAAAGGGTGTTTTAGGGAGGAGGTCTCGATTTATGTATAATTTACTTATGATTTTAGGGTGTTTTTGGGAGGCATTGGTAAGGCTCTTAGAGGGTGTTTTTGAGAGGAATGCTCGATTATATATAATTTACTAAGGGTTGTTATGTGGGGGTTCAAAAAAAATATAATATGGTTTTTTATCCATAAATATAGGGAGTTTAGTAGCAATCCCAAAAATAGAGAGCATATTGAAAGGCTCTTAGAAAGTGTTTTAGGATTCCTAAATATAGAAAGTGCATTTGGCTACCTAAATATAGGGAATCTAATAGCAATCCCATAAATAGAAAGGTGTATTGCGAATCTCTTTGAGGATGTTTAAGGGAGGATTGCTTGATTTATATATAATTTACTTATGATTTTAGGGTATTTTTAGGAGGCAATGGCAAGGCTTTTAGAGGGTGTTTTCGGGATGCAATGGCGAGGCTCGTAGAGGGTGTTTTTGGGAGGAATGCTTGATTGTATATAATTTACTTAAGGTTGATGGTTGGGGGCTCATAAATAATATGGAGTGGTTTTGACTCCCTAAATATAGGGAGTATAGTAGCAATCCTAAAAATAGAGAGCATATTGCGACGCTCTTAGAGGGTGTTTTAGGGAGGAGTGCTAGATTGAATATAATTCACTTAAGGTTGTCCGGTGGGGGGTTCAAAAAAAATATGAAGCAGTTTTGGATAACTAAATATAGGAAGTCTACTATCAATTCCAAAAATATTGGGAGTCTAGTATCAATCCTAAAAATATAGAGCATATTGCGAGGCTCTTAGAGGGTGTTTTAGGAAGGAGTGCTCGATTGTATATAATTCACTTAAGGTTATCCGGTGGAAGTTCAAAAAAAATATGGAGCTATTTTGGCTCCCTAAATATAAGGAGTCTAGTAGCAATCCAAAAAATAGAGAGCATATTGCAAGGCTCTTGGAGGGTGTTTTTAGGAGGAATGCTCGATTGTATATAATTTACTTAAGGTTGTCTGGTGGGGGTTCAAAAAAAATATAGAGTGGTTTTGGCTCAATAAATATTGGGAATCTAGTAACAATCCTAAAAATAGAGAGCATATTGTGAGGCTCTTAGAGGTGTTTTTGGGAGGAATGCTCAATTGTATATATTTTACTTAAGGTTATCGGGTGGGGGTTCAAAAAAAATATAGAGCGGTTTTGGCTCTATAAATATTGGGAGTCTTGTAGCAATCCCAAAAATAGAGGGCATATTACGAGTCTCTTAGAGGGTGTTTTCGGAAGGAGTGCTTGATTGTATATAATTCACCTAAGGTTGTCCGGTGGGGGTTCAAAAAAAATATAAAGCGGTTATGGCTCCCTAAATATAGGGAGTCTAGTAGCAATCCCAAAAATAGAGAGCATATTGCGAGGCTCTTAGAGGATATTTTAGAAAGGAGTACTCGATTGTATATAATTTACTTAAGGTTGTCGGGTGGGGGTTCAAAAAAATATAGAGCGATTTTGCCTCCCTAAATATAGGGAATCTAGTAGCAATCCCAAAAACAGAGAACATATCTTGAGGCTATTAGATGGTGTTTTTTGGAGGAATGCTTGATTGTATTTAATTTACTAAAGGTTGTCGGGTGGTGGTTCAAAAAAAAAATGAAGTGGTTTTGGCTCCCTAAATATATGGAGTCTAGTAGCAATCCCAAAAATAGAGAGCATATTGCTAGGCTCTTAGAGGATATTTTAGGGAGGAGTGCTCTATTGTATATAATTTACTTAAGGTTATCAAGTGGGGGTTCAAATGAAATATATAGCGATCTTAGTTTCCAAAATACAGAGAGTCTAGTAGCAATCCCAAAAATAGAGAGGCATGTTGTGAGGCTCTTAGAGGGTGTTTTAGGGAGGAGTGTTTGATTTATATATAATTTACATTTGATTTTAGGATAGTTTTGGGAGGAATGCTCGATTGTATATAATTTACTTAAGGTTGTCAGGTGGGGGTTCAAAAAAAATATGGAGTGATTTTTGCTCCTTAAATATAGGGAGTTTAGTATCAATCCCAATAATAGAGAGCATATTATGAGGCTCTTAGAGGGTGTTTTCGGGAGGAATGCTTGATTGTATATAATTCACTTAAGGTTGTCCGGTGGGGGCTCAAAAAAAATATGGAGTAGTTTTGGCTCCTTAAATATAGGAAGTCTAGTAGCAATCCTAAAAATAGAAAACATATTGCGAGGCTCTTAGATGGTATTTTATGGAGGAGTGCTTGATTGTATATAATTTACATAAGGTTGTCGGGTGGGGGTTCAAAAAAAATATGGAGTGGTTTTGCCTTCCTAAATATATGGAGTCTAGTAGCAATCCCAAAAATATATAGCATATTGCGAGGTTATTAGATGGTGTTTTTGGCAGGAATGCTCGATTATATATAATTTACTGACGGTTATCAGCTGGGGGTTCAAAAAAGATATAGAGTGGTTTTGGCTCCCTAAATATTGGGAGTCTAGTAGCAATCCCAAAAATAGAGAGCATATTGCTAGGGTTTTAGAGGGTGTTTTGGGGAGGAGTGCTCGATTGTATATAATTTACTTAAAGTTGTCGGGTGGGGGTTCAAAAACTATAAGGTACAATTTTGACTCCCAAAATAAAAGGAGTCTAATAGCAATCCCAAAAATAGAGAGACATGTTGCGAGGCTCTTAGAGGGTGTTTTAGGGTGGAGTGCTTGATTTATATACAATTTACTTATGATTTTAAGGTTTTTTTGGGAGGCAATAGCGAGGCTCTTAGAGGGTGTTTTTAGGATAAACACTTGATTGTGTATAGTTTACTTAAGGTTGTCGGGTGGGGCTTCAAACAAAATATGGAGCGGTTTTGGCTCCCTAAATATAGGAAGTCTAGTTGCAATCCCAAAAAATAGAGAGCATATTGTGAGGCTTTTAGAGGGTGTTTTAGGAAGGAGTGCTCAATTCTATATAATTTACTTAAGGTTGTCGGATGTGGGTTCAAAAAAAATATAGAGCAATTTTGGCTCCTTAAATATTAGGAGTCTAGTAGCAATCCTAAAAATAGAGACGCATATTGGGAGGCACTTAGAGGGAATTTTAGGGAGGAGTATGTGATTTATATATGATTTACTTATGATTTTTAGGTATTTTTGGGAGAGAATGGCACGACTCTTAGATGGTGTTTTTTGGAGGAATACTCGATTTTATATAATATACTTAAGGTTGGCGAGTGGGGGTTCAAAAAAAAATGGAGCAGCTTTGGATCCCTAAATATAGGGAGTCTAGTAGCAATCCTAAAAATAAAAAGGCATTTTGCAAGGCTCTTAGATGTGTTTTAGGGAGGAGTGCTTGATTTATATATAATTTACTTATAATTTTTGTGTATTTTTGGGAGGTAATGGCGAGTCTATTAAAGGGTGTTTTTAGGAGGAATGCTCGATTGTATATAATTTACTTAAGGTTGACGGGTAGGGGTTCAAAAAAATATAGAACGGTTTTGGCTCCCTAAGTATAAGGAGCCTAGTAGCGATATTGCCATGCTCTTAAAGGGTGTTTTAGGAAGGTGTGCTCGATAGTATATAATTTACTTAATATTTTTGGGAATGGGTTCAAAAAAAATATAGAGCGATTTTGGCTCTTTAAATATAAAGAGTCTAGCAGCAATCCTAAAAATATATAGACATATTGCGAGGCTCTTAAAAGGTGTTTTAAGGAGGAGTGCTTGATTTATATATAATTTGCTTATGATTATTAGGTGTTTTTGGGAGGAAATGACGAGGCTCTTAGAGGATGTTTTTGTGAGTAATGCTCGATTGTATATAATTTACTTAAGGTTAACGAGCGGGGGTTCAAAAAAAATATTGAGCAGTTTTTGCTCCCTAAATATAGGGAGTCTAGTAGCCATTCAAAAATAGAAAGCATATTACCAGGCTCTTAGAGGGTATTTTAGGAAGGAGTGCTCGATCATATATAATTTACTTACGTTTGTCGGGTGGTAATTAAAAAAAAATATGGTACCGTTTTGGCTTCCTAAATATAAGGAGTCTAGTAGTAATCCCAAAAATAGAAAGGCATATTGCAAATCTCTTAGAGGGTGGGAGGAGTGCTTGATTTATATATAATTTACTTATGATTTTAGGGTGCTTTTAGGAGGTAATAGCGAGGCTCTTAAAGGGTGTTTTTTGGAGGAATGCTCGATTGTATATAATTTACTTAAGGTTATTGGGTATAGGTTCAAAAATAATATGGAGCAGTTTTGGCTCCCTAAAAATATGGAGTCTAGTAGCAATCCCAAAAATAGAGTATATTACGAGTTTCTTAAAGGATGTTTTAGGAAAGAGTGCTAGATTATATATAATTCACTTAAGGTTGTCGGCTGGGGGTTCAAAAATAATATGGGATGGTTTTCTCGCCCTAAATATAGGGAGGCTAGTAGTAATCCTAAAAATAGAGAGCATATTGCGAGGCACTTAGAGGGTGTTTTATGGAGGAGTGCTTGATTGTATATAATTTACTTAAAGTTGTCTAGGGGCGTTCAAAAAAAAATATGGTGCGGTTTTTGCTCCCTAAATATAGGGAGTCTAGTACCAATCCCAAAAAATAGAGAGCATATTATGAGGCTCTTAGAGAGTGTTTTAGGTAAAAGAGCTCGATTATATATAATTTACTTAAGGTTATTGGGTGGGGGTTCAAAAAAAATATGGAGTGGTTTTGGATCCTTAAATATAGGGAGTCTAGTAGCAATTCCAAAAATAAAGAGGCATATTGCAAGACTCTTATAGGGTATTTTAGAGAGGAGTGCTCGATTTATATATAATTTACTTATAATTTTAGAGTATTTTTGAGAGGCAAAGGCATGGCTCTTAGAGGGTGTTTTTTGGATGAATGCTCGATTATATATAATTTACTAAAGGTTATCGGGTGGGGGTTCAAAAAAAATATAGTACGGTTTTGGCTCCCTAAATATAGGGAGTCTAGTAGCAATCCCAAAAATAGAGAGCATATTGCGAGACTCTTAGAAAGTATTTTAGAAAGGAGTGCTCGATTGTATATAATTTAGTTATGATTGAGCGATTTTCGCTCCCCAAATATAGAACGTATAGTAGCATTCCCAAAAATAAGAAGGCAATGGCGTGGCTCATATAAGGTGTTTTTGGGAGGAATACTCGATTGTATATAATTTACTTAAGGTTTATAGGTGGGGGTTCAAAAAAAATATAGAGCAATTTTGTCTTCCTAAATATAGGTAGTCTAGTAGCAATCCTAAAAATAGAGAGCATATTACGAAACTCTTAGACGATGTGTTAGGAAGGAGTACTCGATTGTATATAATTTACTTAAGGTTGTCGAGTAGGCGTTAAAAAAAAATATGGAGTGGCTTTAGCTACCTAAATATAGAGAGTCTAGTAGCAATCCTAAAAATAGAAAGGCATATTACGAGACTCTTAGAGGGTGTTTTAGGGAGGAGTGCTTGATTTATATATAATTTACTTATGATTTTAGTATGTTTTTGGGAGGCAATGGCGAGGCTCTAACAAGGTATTTTTGGGAGGAATGCTCGATTGTATATAATTTACTTGAGATTGTCAGGTGGGGGTTCAAAAAAATATGGAGCGGTTTTGCCTCCCTAAATATAGGGAGTCTATTTGCAATCCCAAAAATAGAGAGCATATTGCAAGGCTATTAGACGGTATTTTTGGGAGAAATGCTCGATTATTTATAATTTACTTAAAGTTTTTGGGTGGGGGTTCAAAAAAATTATGGAGCGATTTTGAGTCCCTAAATATAGGGAGTCTAGTAGTAATCCCAAAAAATAGAGAGCATATTGCAAGGCTCTTAAAGGGTGTTTTAGGGAGAAATGCTCAATTGTATATAATTTACTTAAGGTTGTTTGGTGGGGGTTCAAAAAAAATATGGAGCAGTTTTGGCTCCTTATATATAGGGAGTCTAGTAGCAATCTTAAAATTAAAGAAGCATATTACGAGGCTCTTATAGGGTGTCTTAGAAAGGAGTGCTTGATTTGTATATAATTTACTTATGATTTTTAGGAGTTTTTGAGAAGAATTGGTGAGGCTCTTAGAGGATGTTTTTGGGAGGAATGCTCGATTGTATAAAATTTACTTAGTGTTGAGGGGTAGGGGTTTAAAAAAAATATGGATCAGTTTTATCTCCCTAAATATAGGGAGTCTAGTAGCAATCCCAAAACTAGAGAGCATATTGCGAGATTTTTGGAGGGTGTTTTAGGAAGGAGTGCTCAATTGTATATAATTTATTTAAGGTTGTCCAGTGGGCATTCAAAAAAAATATGGAGCAATTTTGGCTACCTAAATATAGGGAGTCTAGTAGCAAACTCAAAAATAGAAAGACATATTACGAGTCTCTTAGAGGGTGTTTTAGGGAGGAGTGCTTGATTTATATAAAATTACTTATGATTTTCGGGAGTTTTTGGGAGGCAATGGTGAGGCTCTTAGAGGGTATTTTTGGGTGGAATGCTCGATTGTATATAATTTACATAAATATGGAGTAGTTTTAGCTCCCTAAATATAGAGAGTCTAGTAGTAATCACATAAATAGAGAGCATATTGCGAGTCTCTTAGAGGGTGTTTTAGATATGAATGCTCGATTATATATAATTCACTTAAGGTTGTCAGATGGGGGTTCAAAAAAAATATTGGGTGATTTTGGCGCCCTAAATATAGGAAGTCTAATAGCAATCCCAAAAATAGAGAGCATATTGCAAGGCTCTTAGAGGGTATTTTAGGGAGGAGTGCTCGATTGTATATAATTTACTTAAAGTTATTGGGTGGGGGTTAAAAAAAAATATGGAGCGGTTTTAGTTCCCTAAATATAAGGAGTCTAGTAGCTATCCCAAAAATAGAGAGCATATTGCGAGGCTATTAGAGGGTATTTTTTGGAGGAATTCTCGATTGTATATAATTTACTTAAGGTTGTCAGTTGGGGGTTTAAAATAAATATGGAGCGGTTTTGGCTCCCTAAATATAGGGAGTCGAGTAGCAATCCCAAAAATAGAGAAAATATTAGGTACTTAGAGGGTGTTTTAGGAAAGAGTGCTCGATTGTATAAAATTTATTTAAGGTTGTCAATTGGGGGTTTAAAAAAATATAGAGCGATTTTTGCTCCCTAAATATAGGGACTCGAGTAGCAATCCCAAAAAATAGAGAACATATTGCGAGGCTCTTAGAGAGTATTTTAGGGAGGAGTGCTCGATTGTATATAATTTACTTAAGGTTGTCAGGTGAGGGTTCAAAAAAAATATAGAGTGGTTTTGGCTTCTTAAATATAAGGAGTCTAGTAGCAATCCCAAAAATAGAGAGGCATATTGCGAAGCTCTTAGAGGGTATTTTAGGGAGGAATGCTTGATTTATATATAATTTACTTATTATTTTAGGATGTTTTTTAGAGACAATAGCGAGGCTCTTAGAGGGTGTTTTTGGGAGGAATGCTCGATTGTGTATACTTTACTTAAGGTTATCGGGTGGGGGTTCAAACAAAATATGAAGCATTTTTGGCTCCCTAAATATAAGGATTCTAGTAACAATCCCAAAAAATTGAGAGGATTTTACGAGGCTCCTAGAGAGTACTTTAGGGAGGAGTGCTTGATTGTATATAATTTACTTAAGGATGTCAAGTAGGGGTACAAAAAAAATATGGATCGATTTTAGATCCTTAAATATAGGGAGTCTAGTAGCAATTCCAAAAATAGAGAGGCATATTGTGAGGCTCTTAGCGGGTATTATAGGAAAGAGTGCTTGATTTATATATAATTTAGTTATAAATTTAGGTTGACTTTTAGAGGTAATGGCGAGGCACTTAGACGGTGTTTTTTGGGAGGAATGATCGATTATATATAATTTACTAAAGATTATTGGGTGGGAGTTCAAAAAAAATATAAAGCGGTTTTGGCTCCCTAAATATAGGGAGTCTAGTAGCAATCCTAAAAATAAAGAGCATATTACGAGGCTCTTAGAAAGTGTTTTAGGGAGGAGTGCTCGAATGTATATAATTGAGTAATAATTATCTAGTGGGAGCCTTGAGAAATTAGGAGCGATTTTGGCTGCCTAAATATAGGGTGTTCAGTAGCGATCCCAAAAATAAGGAGATAATGGTGAGGCTCATATAAGTTGTTTTTGGGAGGAATGCTCGATTGTATATAATTTACTTAAGACTGATGGGTGGGGGTTCGAAAAAAATATGGAGCGGTTTTGGCTCCCTAAATATAGGGAGTTTAGTAGCAATCCCAAAAATAGAGAGCATATTGTGAGGCTCATAGAGGGTGTTTTAGGGAGGAGTGCTCGATTGTATATAATTTATTTAAGGTTGTCGGGTAGGCATTCAAAAAAAATATGGAGCAGTTTGGCTACCTAAATATAGGAAGTATAGTAGCAATCCCAAAAATAGAAAGGCATATTGCGAGGTTATTAGACGGTATTTTAGAAAGGTGTGCTTGATTTATATATAATTTACTTATAATTTTAGGTTATTTTTAGGAGGCAATGGTGAGGCTCTTAGATGGTGTTTTTGGGAGAAATGTTCGATTGTATATAATTTACTTAAGGTTGTCGGGTGGGGGTTCAAAAAAAATATAGAGCAATTTTGGTTCTATAAATATAGGGAGTCTAGTAGTACTCCTAAAAATTAAGAGCATATTGAGAGGCTGTTAGAGGGTGTTATAGGTAGGAGTGCTCGTTTCTATATAATTCCCTTAAGGTTGACCTGTGGGGGTTCAAAAAAAATATAGAGCAGTTTTGGCTCCCTGAATATAGGGAGTCTAGAAGCAATCCAAAAAATACAGAGTATATTGCGAGGCTCTTAGAGGGTATTTTAGGGAGAAGTGCTCAATTATATATAATTTACTTATGGTTGTCTTATGGGGGTTCAAAAAAAATATCGAGCGGTTTTGCCTCCCTAAATATAGGGAGTCTAGTATTAATCCCAAAAATAGAGAGCATATTATGAGGCTATTAGTTGGTGTTTTTTATAGGAATGCTCAATTATATATAATTTACTTAAGGTTGTCAATTGAGGGTTTAAAAAAAATATAGAGCGATTTTTGCTTCCTAAATAAAGGGTGTCTAGTAGCAGTCCCAAAAATAGAGAGAATATTATGCACTTAGAGGGTGTTTTAGGAAGGAGTGCTCGATTGTATATAATTTACATAAGGTTGTAGGGTGGGGCTTCAAAAAGAATATAGATCACTTTTGGTTCCCTAAATATAGGGAGTCTAGGATCAATCCCAAAAATATTGAGGTATATTGTGAGGCTCTTAGAGGATGTTTTAGGGAGGAGTGCTTGATTTATATATAATTTCCTTAGGATTTTAGGGTGTTTTTAGGAGGCAATGGTGAGGCTCTAAGAGGGTGATTTTGGAAAGAATACTAGATTATATATAATTTACTTAAGGTTATCGGGTGGGGGTTCAAAAAAAATATGGAGCAGTTTTGGCTCCCAAAATATTAGGAATCTAGTAACAATCCCAAAAATAGAGAGCATATTACGAGGCTCTTAGAGGGTATTTTAAGGAGGAGTGCTCGATTGTATATAATTCACTTAAGGTTAACAAGTGGGGGTTCAAAAAAAATATTGAGCGGTTTTAGCTCCCTAAATATAGGGAGTCTAGTAGCAAATACAAAAATAGAGAGCATATTATAAGGCTCTTAGAGGGTATTCTTGGTAGGAATGCTCAATTGTGTATAATTTACTTCAGGTTATCGGGTGGGGGTTCAAACAAATTATAGAGTGGTTTTGGCTCTCTAAATATAAGAAGTCTAGTAGCAATCCCAAAAAATAGAGAGCATATTGCGAGATTCTTAGAGAGTGTTTTAGGAAGGAGTGTTCAATTGTATATAATTTACTTAAGGTTGTCGAGTGGGGGTTCAAAAAAAATATAGAGCATTTTTGGCTCCTTGAATATACGGAGTCTAGTAGCAATCCCAAAAATAGAGAGGCATATTGCGAGGCTCTTCAAGGGTATTTTATGGAGGAGTGCTAGATTTATATATAATTTACTTAAGTTTTTGGGTGTTTTTGGAAATCATTGGCGAGACTCTTAGAGAGTATTTTTTAGAGCAATGTTTTATTATATATAATTTACTAAAGTTATCAGGTGGGGGTTCAAAAAAAATATTAAGCAGTTTTGGCTCCCTAAATATAGGGAGTCTAGTAGCAATCCCAAAAATAGAGAGCATATTACGAAGCTCTTAGAAAGTATTTTAGAGAGGAGTGCTCGATTGTATATAATTTAGTAATGATTATTGGGTGGGAGCCTTCAGAAATTGGAAGCTATTTTGGCTCCATAAATATAGGGAGTCTAGTTGCTATCCCAAAAGTAAGGAGGCAATAACGAGGCTTATTTAAGATGTTTTTGGGAGGAATACTCGTTTGTATATAATTTACTTAAGGTTGATGGGTGGGGGTTTAAAAACAATATGGAGCAGTTTTGGCTCCCTAAATATAGGGAGTCTAGTAGCAATCCCAGAAATAGAGAGCATATTGTGAGGCTCTTAGAGGGTGTTTTAGGTAGGAGTGCTCGATTGTATACAATTTATTTAGGGTTATCGGGTGGACGTACAAAAAAATATGGAGCAGTTTTGGCTACCTAAATATAAGGAGTCTAGTAGCAATCCCAAAAAAAGAAAGGCACATTGTAAGGCTATTAAAGGATATTTTAGGAAGGAGTGCTTGATTTATATATAATTTATTTATAATTTTAGGTTATTTTTAGGAGGCAAAGGCGAGGCTCTTAGAGTATTTTTGGGAGGAATACTCGATTATGTATAATTTACTTAAGGTTGTCGGGTTAGGGTTTAAAAAAAAATATGGAGCGATTTTTGCTTCATAAATATAGTGAGTCTAGTAGCAATCCCAAAAATAGAGAGCATATTGTGAGGCTCTTAGAGGGTATTTAAGAAAGGAGTGATCGATTATATATAATTCGTTTTTGGTTGTCCGGTGGGGGTTCAAAACAAATATAGAGCAGTTTTGGCTCCCTAAATATAGGGAGTCTAGTAGCAATTCCAAAAATAGAGAGCATCTTGCGAGTCTCTTAGATGGTATTTTAGGGAGAAGTGTTCGATTGTATATAATTTAGTTAAGGTTATCGGGTGTGGGTTCAAAAAAAATATGGAGCGGTTTTGCCTTCCTAAATATATAGAGTCTAGTAGCAATCCCAAAAATAGAGAGCATATTGCGAGGCTATTAGATTGTGTTTTTGGAAAAAATGCTCGATTGTATATAATTTACTTAAGATTATCGGGTGGGGGTTCAAAAAAAATATAGAATGGTTTTGACTCCCTACATATTGGGAGTATAGTAGCAATCCCAAAAATAAAGAGCATATTGCGAGACTCTTAGAGGGTGTTTTAGAGAGAAGTGCTCGATTGTATATAATTTACTTAAGGTTGTCGGGTGGGGTTTGAAAAAAAATAAGGAGCAATTTTGTCTCTAAAAATAAAGGGAGTCTAGTAGCAATCCCAAAAATAGAGAGGTATGTTGCGAGGCTCTTAAAGGGTGTTTTAAGGAGGAGTGCTTGATTTATATATAATTTACTTTGATTTTAGGGTGTTTTTGGGAGGCAATGGTGAGGTTCTAAGAGGGTGTTTTTAGGAGGAATGCTCGATTGTGTATAATTTGCTTAAGGTTGTCGGGTAGGGGTTCAAAAAAATTATGAGCGGTTTTGGCTCCCTAAATATAGAAAGTCTAGTAGCAATCCCAAAAATAGAGAGCATATTGCAATTCTCTTAGAGGGTGCTCTAGCGAGGAGTGCTTAATTATATATAATTTACTTAATGTTGTCGGGTGGGGATTCAAAAAAAATATAGAGCGATTTTGGCTCCTTAAATATAAGGAGTCTAGTAGCAATCCTCAAAATAGATATGCATATTACTAGGCTCTTAAAGTGTATTTTAGGGAAGAGTGCTTGATTTATATATAATTTACTTATGATTTTTGGGTGTTTTTGAGAGACAATGGCGACGCTCTTAGATGGTGTTTTTGGGAGGAATGCTCGATTGTATATAATTTACTTAATATTGACGGGTGGGAGTTCAAAAAAAGTATGGAGCAGTTTTGGCTCCCTAAATATAGGGAGTCTAGTAGCAATCCTAAAAATAAAGAGGATATTGCAAGGCTCGTAGAGGGTATTTTTGGGAAGAGTGCTCGATTGTATATAATTTACTTAAGGTTGTCGGGTGGGGGTTCAAAAAAATATAGTGCGGTTTTTTCTCCCTAAATACAGGGAGTCTAGTAGCAATCCCAGAAATAGAGAGCATATTGCGAGGCTATTAGATGGTGTTTTTGGGAAGAAAGCTTGATTTTATAAAATTTACTTAAGGTTGTCGGATGGGGGTTCAAAAAAAATATAGAGTGGTTTTGGCTCCCTAAATTTAGGGATTCGAGTAGCAATCACAAAAATAGAAAGCATATTGCGAGGCTCTTAGAGGGTGTTTTAGGGAGAAGTGTTCGATTGTATATAATTTACTTAATGTTTTCGGCTAAGGGTTCAAAAAAAATATGGGCGATTTTGGCGTCCTAAATATAGGGAGTCTATAGCAATCCCAAAAATAGAGAGTCATATTGCGAGACTCTTAGAGGGTGTTTTATGGAGGAGTGCTTGATTTATATATAATTTACTTATGATTTTATGGTGTTTTTGGGAGGCAATGGCGAGGCTCTTAGACGGTGTTTTTAGGAGGAATGCTCGATTATGTATCATTTACTTATAGTTGTCGGGTGGGGGTTCAAACAAAATATAGAGCAGTTTTGGCTACCTAAATATAGAGAGTCTAGGAGCAATCGCAAAAAATAGAGAGCATATTGTGAGTCTCTGATAGGGTGTTTTAGGAAGGTGTACTTAGTCTTATTTAATTTACTTATGGTTATCGTGTGGGGTTCAAAAAAAATATGGAGTGGTTTTGGCTTCTTAAATATAGGGAGTCTAGTAGCAATCCTAAAAATAGAATGGTATATTGTGAGTCTCTTAGTTTTGTTTTAGGGAGGAGTGCTTGATTAATATATAATTTACTTATGTTTTTTAGGTATTTTTGGGAGGCAATAGCGAGGCTCTTAAAAGGTATTTTTGGGAGAAATACTCGATTGTATATAATTTACATTAGGTTGACGAGTAGGGGTTCAAAAAAAATTAAGGAGTAGTTTTGGATCACTAAATATAAAGAGTCTAGTAGCAATCCCAAAAATAAAGAGCATATTACTAGGCTCTTAGAGGGTGTTTTAGGATGGTGTACTCGATTATATATAATTTATTTAAGGTTGTCAGGTAGGGATTCAAAATAAATATGGAGTTGTTTTGGGTCCTTAAATATAGGGAATCTAGTAGCAATCCTAAAAATAGACAGGCATATTTTAGGGAAGAATGCTGGATTTATATATAATTTACTTATGATTTTTAGGTATTTTTGGGAGGAAATAGTGAGGTTCTTAGATGGTGTTTTTGTGAGTAATTCTCGATTGTATATAATTTACTTAAGGTTGACGGGCGGGGGTTCAAAAAAAATATGGAGCGGTTTTTGGTCCCTAAATATAGAGAGTCTAGTAGTAATTCCAAAAATAGAGAGCATATTACCAGGCACTTAGAGGGTGTTTTAGAAAGGAGTGCTCAATTGTATATAATTTACTTAAGGTTGTCGGGTGGGTGTTAGAAAAAAATATAGAGCAGTTTTGGTTTCCTAAATATAAGAAGTCTAGTAGTAATCCCAAAATTTGAAAGGTATATTGCAAATCTCTTAGAGGGTGTTTTAGGGAGGAGTACTTGATTTATATATAATTTACTTATGATTTTAGGGTATTTTTGGGAGGTAATGCTCGATTGTATATAATTTACTTAAGGTTGTCGGGTGTGGGTTCAAAAATAATATGGAGCTGTTTTGGCTCCTTAAATATAGGGAGTCTAGTAGCAATCTCAAAAATAGAGAGTATATTGTGAGTCTCTTAGAGGGTGTTTTTAGGAAGAGTGCTCGATTATATATAATTCACTTAAGGTTGTCGGGTGGGGGTTTAAGAAAAATATGGGGTGATTTTCGCTCCATAAATATAGAGAGTCTAGTAGCAATCCCAAAAATTAAAAGCATATTGCGAAGCACTTAGAGGGTGTTTTAGAGAGGTGTGCTCGATTATATATAATTTACTTAAGGTTACCGGGTAGGGGTTAAAAAAAAATATAGAGCGGTTTTGGCGTCCTAAATATAGGGAGTCTAGTACCAATCCCAAAAATAGAGTACATATTGTGAGGCTATTACAGGGTATTTTCAAGAGGAATGCTCTATTGTATATAATTTACTTAAGGTATTCGGGTAGGGGTTCTAAAAAATATAGAGGGATTTTGGCTCCCTAAATATAGGGAGTCCAGTAGCAATCCCAAAAATAGAGAGCATATTAGGCGATAAGTGGGTCTTTTAGGTAGGAGTGCTCAATTGTATATAATTTACTTAAGGTTGTCGGGTAGGTGTTCAAAAAAATTAGAGTTATTTTGACTTTGCTCCCCATATTTTGCCTTGAATTAGACTTTACCCCGCATATTTTCATTAATTAGACTTTACCCCCCAAAACTAACTGTTCCGTCAGCTCACCATCTAAGAGAAAGGGTGAGGTGACGGAAAAGAAATAAAGTTTTGAGGGGGTGAGCTGACGGAATAGTTAGGTTTGGGGGGTAAAGTCTAATTAATAGAAATATAGGGGGTAAATTCTAATTCAAGACAAAATTTGGGGGGCAAAGTCAAAATAACCCAAAAAATTATGGATCGATTTTGGCTCCCTAAATATAGGAAGTCTAGTAGCAATCCAAAAAATAGAGAGGAATGTTGCGCGGCTTTTAGAGGGTATTTTAGAGAGGAGTGCTTGATTTATATATAATTTACTTATAATTTTAGGATGTTTTTGGGAGGCAATGGTGAGGCTCTTAGAGGGTGTTTTTAGGAGGAATGCTCGATTGTATATAATTTACTTAAGGTTGTCAGGTGGGGGTTCAAAAAAACTATGGAGCGAATTTGGCTCCCTAAATATAGGGAGTCTAGTAGTAGTACCGAAAAATAGAGAGCATATTGCGAGGCTCTTAGAGGGTGTTTTAGGGAGGAGTGCTCGATTGTATATGACTTACTTAAGGTTGTCGGGTGGGGGTTCAAAAAAAATATAAAGTGGTTTTGGCTCCTTAGATATAGGGAGTCTAGTAACGATCCAAAAAATAGAGAGCATATCACGAGGCTATTAGAGGGTGTTTTTGAGAGGAATGCTCGATTGTATATAATTTACTTAAAGTTGTCGGGTGGGGGTTCAAAAAAAATAAAGAGTGGTTTTAGCTCTCTAAAAATAGGGAGTCTAGTAGCAATCCCAAAAATAAAGAGCATATTAGGCACTTAGAAGGTATTTTAGAAAGAAGTGCTCGATTGTATATAATTTACTTAAGGTTGGCGGGTGGGGTTTAAAAAAAAATATGGAGCAGTTTTGGCTCCCAAAATATAGGGAGTCTACTAGCAATCCCAAAAATAGTGAGGCATATTACAAGGCTCTTAGAGTGTCTTTTAGGAAGGAGTGCTTGATTTATATATAATTTTACTTATGATTTTAGGGTACTTTTAGGAGGCAATGGTGCGGCTCTTAGAGGGTGTTTTGGAAGGAATGCTAGATTGTTTATAATTTACTTAAGTTTGTCGGGTGGGGGTTCAAAAAAAATATGGAGCAATTTTGGCTCCCTAAATATAGGTAGTCTAGTAGCAATCCCAAAAAATAGAGAGCATATTGAGAGGCTCTTAGAGAGTATTTTATGGAGAGGTGCTCGATTATATATAATTTACTTAAGGTTATCGGGTGGGGGTTCAAAAAAAATATGGAGTGGTTTTGGCTCTTTAAATATATGGAGTCTAGTAGCAATAATAAAAATAAAGAGGCATATTTCGAGGCTCTTATAGGGTATTTTAGGGAGGAGTTCTTTATTTATATATAATTTATTTATTATTTTAGAGTGTTTTTGAGAGGGAATGGCAAGGCTCTTAGAGGGTGTTTTTGGGAGGAATGATCTATTATATATAATTTACTAAAGGTTATCAGGTGGGGGTTCAAAACAAATATAGAGCTGTTTTGGCTCCCTAAATATAAGGAGTCTAGTAGTAATCCAAAAAATAGAGAGTGTTGCATGGCTCTTAGAAAGTGATTTATGAAAAAGTGCTCAATTGTATATAATTTAGTTTTGATTATCAGGTGGGAGCCTTGAGAAATTATGAGCAATTTTGGCTCCCCAAATATAGGGAGTCTAGTAACGATCCCAAAAATAAGGAGGCAATGGCGAGGCTCATATAAGGTGTTTTTGGGAGGAATACTCGATTGTATATAATTTACTTAAGGTTGACGGGTGGAGGTTCAAAAAAAATATGGAGCAGTTTTATCTCCCTAAATATAGGGAGTCTAGTAACAATCATAAAAATGGAGAGCATATTACGATGCTCTTAGAGGATGTCGTAGGGAGGAGTGCTCGATTATATATAATTTACTTAAGGTTGTCGAGTAGGCATTCAAAAAAAATATTGAATGGTTTTAGCTAACCTAAATATAGAGAGTCTAGTAGCAATCCTAAAAATAGAAAGGCATATTGCAAGGCTCTTAGAGGGTGTTTTAGGGAGGGGTGCTTGATTTATATATAATTTACTTATGATTTTAGGGTATTTTTGGGAGGCAATGGTGAGGCTTTTAGAGGGTGTTTTTGGGAAGAATGCTCGATTGTATATAATTTACTTAAGGTTGTCGAGTGGGTGTTAAAAAAAATATGGAACAATTTTGCCTCCATAAATATAGGGAGTCTATTAGCAATCCCAAATATAGAGAGTATATTGCGAGACTTTTAGATGGTATTTTTGGGAGAATGCTTGACTGAATATAATTTACTTAAGGTTGTCGGGTGGGGGTTCAAAAAAAATATAAAGCCATTTTGGCTCCCTAAATATAGGGAGTCTAGTAATAATCCTAAAAAATAGAGAGGATATTGTGAGGCTCTTAGAGGGTGTTTTAGGGAGGAGTGCTTAATTATTTATAATTTACTTAAGGTTGTCTAGTGGGGGTTCCAAATAAATATAGTACGATTTTGGCTCCTTAAACATAGGGAGTCTAGTAGCAATCCTAAAATTAGAGAGGCATATTGTGAGGCTCTTATAGGGTGTTTTAGGGAGGAATACTTGATTTATATATAATTTACTTATAATTTTTGGGTGTTTCTAAGAAGCATTGAGAGGCTCTTGGAGGGTGGTTTTGGGAGGAATACTCGATTGTATATAATTTACTTAATTTTGGTAGGTAGGGGTTCATCAAAAATAAGGAGCAGTTTTAGCTCCCTAAATATAGGGAGTCTAGTAGCAATCCCTAAAATAGAGAGCTTATTGCGAGGTTTTTAGAGGGTGTTTTAGGAAGGAGTGCTTGATTATATATAATTTATTTAAGGTTGTCCGGTGGACATTCAAAAAATATATGTAGCAGTTTTGGCTACCAAAATATAGGAAGTCTAGTTGCAATCCCAAATATTGAACTGAATATTGCGAGGCTATTATAGGGTGTTTTAGGGAGGATTGCTTGATTTATATATAATTTACTTATAATTTTAGCATCTGTTTGGATGCAATGGTGAGGTTCTTAGAGGACGTTTTTGTGATAACTGCTCGATTGTATATAATTTACTTAAGGTTGTCGGATGGGGCTTCAAAACAAAAAGGGAGCAATTTTGGCTCCTTAAATATAGAGAGTCTAGTAGCAATCCCAAAAATAGAGAGTATATTGGGAGTCTCTTAGAGGGTATTTTAGGGAGGAGTGCTCGATTGTATATAATTTACTTAAGGTTTTTAGGTAATGGTTAAAATAAAATAAGGAGTGGTTTTGCCTCCTTAAATATAGGGAGTCTAGTAGCAATCCAAAAAATAGAGAGAATATTGCAAGGCTATTAGATGGTGTTTTTGGAAGGAATGCTCGATTGTACATAATTTACTTAAGGTTGTTTGGTAGCCAAGGGTTAAAAAAAATATGGAGCGATTTCGCTCCCTAAATATTGGAAGTTTAGTAGCAATCCCAAAAATAAAGAGCATATTATAAGGCTCTTAGAGAGTGTTTTAAGGAGGAGTGTTCGATTGTATATAATTTACTTAAGATTATCGGATGGGGGTTCAAAAAAAATATGGAGCGATTTTGTCTTTGTAAATATAGGGAGTTTAGGAATAATACCAAAAATAGAGAGGCATGTTGCGAGGCTCTTAGAGGGTGTTTTAGGGAGGAGTGCTTGATTTATAAATAATTACTTATGATTTTTGGGTGTTTTTGGGACGCAATGGCGAGGCTCTCAGAGGGTATTTTTGGGAGAAATGCTAGATTGTGTATAATTTACTTAAGGTTGTCAGATGGAGGTTCAAACAAAATATGGAGCGGCTTTGGCTCCCTAAATATAGGGATTCTAGTAGCAATCCCAAAAAATAGAGAGCATATTACAAGACTCTAAGAGGGTGTTTTAGGGTAGAGTGCTCAATCGAATATAATTTACTTAAGGTTGTTGCATGGGCGTTCAAAAAAAAAATAAGGAGTGGTTTTAGCTCCCTAAATATAGGGAGTCTAGTAGCAATCCTAAAAATAGAAAGGCATATTGTGAGTCTCTTAGGAGTGCTTGATTTATATAAAATTTTACTTATGATTTCCATGTGTTTTTGGGAGGCAATGGCAAGGCTCTTAGAGGGTATTTTTGGGATGAATGCTCGATTGTATATAATTTACTTAAGATTATCGGGTGGGGGTTCAAAAAAATATGGTTCGGTTTTGGCTCCCTAAATATAGATAATATAGTAACAATCCAAAAAATAGAGAGCATATTGCGAGTCTCTAAGATAGTGTTTTAGGGAGGAATGCTCGATTGTATATAATTTACTTAAGGATGTCGGGTGGGGGTTTAAAAAAAATATGGAGCAATTTTGGTTCCCTAAATATAGTGAGTCTAGTAGCAAACCAAAAAATAAAGAGCATATTGCGAGGCTCATAAATGGTGTTTTAGGGAGGAGTACTCGATTATATAGTATTTACTTAAGGTTGTCGGGTGGAGGTTCAAAAAAAATATGGAGCGATTTTGGCTCTCTAAATATAGGGTGTCTAGTAGCAATCTCAAAAATAGAGAGCATATTGCGAGGCTATTAGAGGGTGTTTTTAGAAGGAACGCTCGATTGTATATAATTTACTTAAGGTTGTCGGGTTGGGGTTCAAAAAAATTATGGAGCGGTTTTGGTTCCCTAAATATAGGGAGTCTAGTATAATCCCAAAAATAAACAGCATATTAGGCTCTTAGAGGGTGTTTTTGGGAGGAGTGTTCGATTCTATATATACTTTACTTAAGGTTGATGGGTGATAGTTTGAAAAAAATATGAAGCGGTTTTGGCTCCCTAAATATATGGAGTCTAGTAGCAATCTCAAAAATAGAGAGTTATATTGCAAGACTCTTAGAGGGTATTTTAGGGATGAGTGCTTGATTTATATATAATTTACTTATGATTTTAGTGTGATTTTGGAAGGCAATGGCGAGGGTCTTAGAGGGTATTTTTGAAAGGAATGATCGATTATGTATAATTTACTTAAGGTTGTCGGGTGGGGGTTTAAACTAAATATGGAGCGGTTTAAGCATCCTATATATAGGGAGTCTAGTAGTAATCTAAAAAAATAGAGAGCATATTTTGAGGCTCTTAGAGAGTTTTTTAGGGAGGAGTGCTCGATTGTATTTAATTAACTTAAGGTAGTCAGGTGGGGGTTCAAAAAATATATTGAGCGGTTTTGGCTCCTTAAATATAGGGAGTCTACTAGCAATTCAAAAGATAGAGACGTATATTGCGAGGGTCTTAGAGGGTATTTTAGGGAGGAGTGCTTGATTTATATATCATTTACTTATGATTTTATGGTGTTTTTGGGAGGTAATGGCGAGTAACTTAGAGGTTATTTTTGGTAGGAATGCTCGATTATATATAATTTACTAAAGATTGACAGGTAGGAGTTTAAAAAAAATATAAAGTTGTTTTGGCTCCCTAAATATTGGAAGTCTAGTATCAATCCCAAAAATAGATAGCATATTACGAGGCTCTTAAAAAGTATTTTAGGGAGGAGTGCTTGATTGTATATAATTTAGTTTTGATTATCGGGTGGGAGCCTTGAGAAATTAGGAACGATTTTGGCTCCTCAAATATAGGGAGTCTAGTAGCGATCCCAAAAATAGGGAGACAATAGTGAGGCTCATATAAGGTATTTTTGGGAGGAATGCTTGATTATATATAATTTACTTAAGGTTGAAGGGTGGGGATTTAAAATAAATATCGAGCAATTTTTGCACCCTAAATATAGGGAGTCTAGTAGCAATCCCAAAAATAGAGTGAATATTGTGAGGCTTTTAGAGGGTGTTTTAGGGAGGAGTGCTCGATTGTATATAATTTACTTAAGGTTGTCGGGTGGGCATTCAAAAAAAAAATAGAGCGATTTTGGTTACCTAAATATAGGGAGTCTTTTAGCAATCCCAAAAATATAAATGTATATTGTGACGCTCTTAGAGGGTATTTTAGGGAGGAGTGCTTGATTTATATATAATTTACTTATGATTTTAAAGTATTTTTAGGAAGCAATGGCGAGGCTCTTAGAGGGTGTTTTTGGGAGAATTGTTCGATTATATATAATTTACTTAAGGTTGTTGGGTGGGGGTTCAAAAAAAATATAGAGCGGTTTTGGCTTGATAAATATAGGGAGTCTAGTAGCATTCCCAAAAATAGTGAGCATATTCTGAAGCTCTTAGAGGGTATTTTAGGAAGGAGTGCTTGATTTTATATAATTCACTTAAGGTTATCCAGTGGGGGTTTAAAAAAAATATGAAGCAATTTTGGCTCCCTAAATGTAGGGAGTCTAGTAGCAAACCCAAAAATAGAGAGCATATTGCGAGGCTCTTAGATGGTATTTTAGGTAGGAGTGCTCGATTGTATATAATTTACTTAAGTTTATCGGGTGGGGGTTTAAAAAAAATATGGAGCAGTTTTGCCTCCCTAAATATAGGGAGTCTAGTAGCAATCCCAAAATTAGAGAGCATATTGTGAGGCTAATAGATAGTGTTTTTAGGAGGAATGCCCGATTTTATATAAGTTAATTAAGGCTATCGGGTGGGGGTTCAAAAAAAATATGGAGTGGTTTTGGCTCCCTAAATATAGGGAGTCTAGTAGCAATCCCAAAAATAGAAAGCATATTGCAAGGCTCTTAGAGGGTTTATTAGGGAGGAGTACTCGATTGTATATAATTTACTTAAGGTTGTCAGGTAGGGGTTCAAAAAAAATATGGTGCGATTTTGGCTCCCTAAATATAGGGAGTCTAGTTACATACCAAAAAATAAATAGGCATGTTACGATGCTCTTCGAGGGTATTTTAGGGAGAAGTACTTGATTTATATATAATTTATTTATAATTTTAGAGTGTTTTTGGGAGGCAATGGCAAATCTCTTAGAGGGTATTTTAGGGAGGAATGCTCGATTGTGTATAATTTACTTAAGGTTGTTGGGTGGTGGTTCAAATAAAATATAAAACGATTTTGGCTTCCTAAATATAGGGACCCTAGTTGCTATCCCAAAAAATAGAGAGGATAATGTGAAGCTCTTAGAGAATGTTTTAGGGAGGAGTGCTCAAACGTATATAATTTACTAAAATTTATCGAGTGGGGGTTCAAAAAAAATATTGAGCAGTTTTGGCTCCTTAAATATATGGAGTCTACTAGTAATCCTAAAAATAGAGAGGCATATTGCGACGCTCATAGAGGGTATTTTAGGGAGGAGTGCAAGATTTATATATAATATATTTATGATTTTTTTGGTGTTTTTGGGTGGCAATGACGAGGCTCTTAAAGGGTGTTTTTGGAAGGAATGCTTGATTGTATATAATTTACTTAAGGTTAAAGAGTGGGGTTTCAAAAAAAATATGGAACGGTTTTGGCTCCCTAAATATTGGGAGTCTAGTAGCAATAGCAAAAATAGATAGCATACTGCCATATTCTTAGAGGGTGTTTTAGGAAGGAGTGCTCGATTGTAAATAATTGACTTAGGGTTATCCAGTGGTGGTTTAAAAAAAAATATGAAGCGGTTTTGGCTCCCTAAATATAGAGAGTCTAGTAGCAATCCCAAAAATAGAGAGCATATTGCGAGTCACTTAGAGGGTATTTTAGGGAGGAGTACTCAATTGTATATAATTTACTTAAGGTTGTCAGGTGGGGGTTTAAAAAAAATATAGAGATATTTTGCCTCCCTAAATATAGGGAGTCTAGTAGCAATCCCAAAAATAGATAGCATATTGCGAGGCTAATAGATGGTGTTTTTTGGAGGAATGCTCAATTTTATATTGGTTACTTATGGTTATCGGGTGGGGGTTCAAAAAAATATAGAGTAGTTTTGGATCCATAAATATAGGGATTCTTGTAGCAATCCCAAATATAGAGAGCCTATTGCGAGGATCTTAAAAGGTGTATTAGGGAGGAGTGCTCGATTGTATATAATTTACTTAAGGTTATCGGGTAGGGGTTCAAAAAAATATGGAGTGATTTTGGCTACCTAAATATAGAAAGTCTAGTAGTAATCACAAAAATAAAGAGACATGTTGCGAGGCTCTGAGAGGGTGTTTTAGGAAGGAGTACTTTATTTATATATAATTTACTGATGATTTTAGGGTCTTTTTGGGAGGCAATGACAGGGCTCTTAGAGGGTATTTTTGGGAGGAATGCTTGATTGTATATAATTTACTAAAGGTTGTCGGGTGGGGGTTTAAACAAAATATAGAGCGGTTTTAGCTTCCTAAATATATGGACCCTAGTAGTAATCCTAAAAAATAGAGAGTATATTGCGAGGCTCTTAGAGGGTGTTTTAGGGAGGAGTGCTCAAACATATATAATTTACTTAAAGTTATCGGGTGTGGGTTCAAAAAAAATATGGAGCGGTTTTGGCTCCTTAAATATATGGAGTCTAGTAGCAATCCTAAAAATAGAGTGGCATATTGCGAGGCTCTTAGAGGGTGTTTTAGGGAGGAGTGCTTGATTTATATATAATTTACTTATGAATTTTTTATATTTTTGGGAGGCAATGGCAAGGCTCTTAGAGGATGTTTTTGGGAGGAATGCTCGATTGTATATAATTTACATAAGGTTGAAAGGTGGGGGTTCAAAAAAAATATGGAACAGTTTTGGTTCCCTAAATATTGGGAATCTAGTAACAATCCCAAAAACAGAGAGCATACTATCAGGCTCTTAGTGGGTGTTTTAGGAAGGAGTGCTCGATTGTATATAATTTACTTAAGGTTGTCAGGTGGGCGTTTAAAAAAAAATATGGACTGATTTTGGCTCCCTAAATATAGGGAGTCTAGTAGCAATCCCAAAAATAGAAAGGCATATTTCGAGTCTCTTAGAAGGTGTTTTAGGGAGATGTGCTTGATTTATATGTAATTTACTTATGATTTTAGTACATTTTTGGGATGCAATGGCGAGGCCCTTAGAGGGTATTTATGGGAGGAATGCTCGATTGTATATAATTTACTTAAGTCTGTAAGGGTATGGGTTTCAAAAAAATATGAGCGATTTTGGCTCCCTAAATATACGGAGTCTAGTAGAAATCCCTAAAACAGAGTGTATATTGCGAGTCTCATAGAGGGTCTTTTAGGGAGGATTGCTCGATTATATATAATTCACTTAATGTTATCAGGTGGGGGTTCAAAAAAATATGGGGCGATTTTGGCTACCTAAATATATAGAGTCTAGTAGCAATCCCAAAAATAGAGAGCATATTGTGAAGATATTCGTGAGTGTTTTAGGGTGGAGTGCACGATTGCATATAATTTAATTAACATTGTCGGGTGGGGTTTCAAAAGAAATATAGAGTAGTTTTGGCTCCCTAAATATACGGAGTCTAATAGCAATCCCAAAAATAGAGATTAAATTGCAAGGCTATTAGTGGGTATTTTTAGGATGAATGCTCGATTGGATATAATTTACTTAAGGTTGTCGGGTGGGGGTTCAAAAAAAATATGGATCGATTTTGGCTCCCTAAATATAGGGAGTCTAGTAGCAATCCGAAAATTAGAGATCATATTAGGCTCTTAGAGGGTATTTTAGGGAGGAGTGCTCGATTGTATATAATTTACTTAAAGTTGTCGAGTGGGTGTTCAAAAAAAATATAATGCGGTTTTGGCTCTCTAAATATTGGGTGTCTAGTAGCAATCCCAAAAATAAAAAGGCATATTGCGAGGCTCTTAAAGGGAGTTTTAGGGAGAAGTGCTTGATTTATATATAATTTACTTATGATTTTAGGATATTTTTGTGTGGCAATAGTGAGGCTCTTAGAGGGTGTTTTTGAGAGGAATGCTCGATTGTGTATAATTTACTTCAGGTTGTCGGGTGGGGGCTCAAAACAAATATGGAGCAGTTTTGGCTCCCTAAATATAGGGATTGTAGTAGCAATCCCAAAAAATAGATAGCATATTGCGAGGCTCTAAGAGAATGCTTTAGGGAGGAGTGATCGATTGTATATAATTGACTTAAGGTTGTCAGATGGGGGTTCAAAAAAAATATAGAGCAGTTTTGGTTTCTTATATATAAGGAGTCTAGTAGCAATCCCAAAATTAGATAGGCATATTGCGAGGCTCTTAGAGGGTATTTTAGGGACGAGTGCTTGATTTATATATAATTTATTTATGATTTTTTAAGTATTTTTGGGAGGTAATGCGAGACTCTTAAAGAGTATTTTTGGGAAGAATGCTCGATTATATATAATTTTCTAAAGGTTGTCAGTTGGGGGTTCAAAAAAATAGAGCAATTTTGGCTCCCTATATATAGGGAGTCTAGTCGCAATCCCAAAAATAGAGAGCATATTGTGAGACTCTTAGAAAATGTTTTAGGGAGGAGTGCTCCATTGTATATAATTTAGTTATGATTATCAGGTGGAAGCCTTGAGAAATTGGGAGCGATTTTAGCTCCCAAAGTATATAGAGTCTAGTAGCGATCCAAAAAATAAAGAGGCAATGTCCTGGCTCATATAAGGTATTTTTTGGAGGAATACTCGATTGTATATAATTTACTTAAGGTTTACAAGTGGGGTTCAAAAAAAATATGGAGTTGTTTTGGTTCCCAAAATATAGGGAGTCTAGTAGCAATCCCAAAAAATAGAGAGCATATTGCAAGGCTCTTAGAGAGTGTTTTAGAGATGAGTTCTCGATTGTATATAATTTACTTATGGTTATCAGGTCAAGGTTCAAAAAAAATATGAAGCAATTTTGGCTAGTTAAATATAGAAAGTCTAGTAGCAATCCCAAAAATATAAAGTCATATTGCGAGGCTCTTAGAGGGTATTTTAGGGAGGAGTGCTTGATTTATATATAATTTACTTAAGGTTCAAAAAAAAATTGGAGCAGTTTTGGCTCCCTAAATATAGGCAATCTTATAGTAATCCCAAAAATAAAGTGCATATTACGAGGCCATTAGAGGGTTTTTTAGAATGGATTTGAATGGATAGTGTGAATGAATTAGAATGGATCATCTCTATCAAAAAACACCCGACAAATCCGTTCTAATTCTCTCTCTCTCTCTCAATGGATTTGAATGGATAGTGCGAATGGATTTGAATGGATCACCTCTCCGATGGACCATTGAATGAATTAGAACGATCATCTCTATCAAAAAATAGGTCTTAAGGTTGTTGGGTACGATCCATTCTAATTCTCTCTCTCTCTCTCAAATTTTTTAAGGAGCAGTTTTTACTCCCTAAATATAGGGAGTCTATTAGCAAACCCAAAAATAGAGAGCATATTAGGCTCTTAGAGGGTGTTTTAGGGAGGAGTGTTCGATTATATATAATTTACTTTAGGTTGTCGGGTGGGGGTTCAAAAAAAATATAGAGCGGTTTTGGCTCCCTAAATATAGGGAGTCTAGTAGCAATCGCTAAAAATAGAGAGCATATTGGAAAGCTCTTTGAGAGTGTTTTAGGAAGGAGTGCTCGATTATATATAATTTACTTAAGGTTGTCAGGTGAGGGTTCAAAAAAAATATAGAGCGGTTTTGGCTCCTTAAATATAGGGAGTCTAGTAGCAATCTCAAAAATAGAGAGGCACATTGTGAGTTTCTTAGAGGGTATTTTAGGGAGGAGTGATTGATTTATATATAATTTACTTATGATTTTAGGGTGTTTTTGGGAGGCAATGACGAGGCTCTTCGACGATATTTTTGGGAGGAATGCTTGATTATATATAATTTACTAAAGGTTATCAGGTGGGGGTTCAAAAAAAATATAGAGTTGTTTTGGCTTCCTCATATAGGGAGTCTAGTAGCAATCCCAAAAATAAAGGGCATATTGTGAGGCTCTTAGAAAGTGTTTTAAGTGCTCAATTGTATATAATTTAATTATGATTATCGGGTGGGATCCTTGAGAAATTAAGAGCGATTTTGGCTCCCTAAATATAGGGAGTCTAGTAGCGATCCCAAAAATAAGGAGGCAATGGTGAGGCTCATATAAGGTGTTTTCTGGAGGAATGCTCGATTATATATATTTTACTTAAGGTTAACGGGTGGGGGTTCAAAAAAAATATAAAGCGGTTTTGGCACCCTAAATATACGGAGTTTCGTAGCAATCCCAAAAATAGAGAGCATATTACAAGGCTCTTAGAGGGTATTTTAGGGAGGAGTGATAGATTGTATATAATTTACTTAAGATTATCGAGTATTCGTTCAAAAAAAATATAGAGCGGTTTTGGCTACCTAAATATAGAGAGTCTAGTAGTAATCCCAAAAATAGAAAGGCATATTGTTGCAAGGATCTTAGAGTGTGTTTTAGGAAGGAGTGCTTGATTTATATATAATTTACTTATGATTTTAAGGTGTTTTTGGGAGGTAATGTCAAGGCTCTTAAAGGGTGTTTCTTGGAGGAATGCTCGATTGTATATAATTTACTTAAGGTTGTCTGGTGGGGGTTAAAAAAAATATGGAGCGGTTTTGGCTCTATAAATATAGGAAGTCTAGTAGCAATCCAAAAATAGAGAGCATATTATGAGGCTCTTAGATGGTGTTTTAGGGAGAAGTGCTGGATTGTATATAATTCACTTAAGTTTGTCCGGTGGGGGTTTAAAAAAAATATAGAGCGGTTTAGGCTCCCTATATATCGGGAGTCTAGTAAGAATCCTAAAAAATAGAGAGCATATTGTGAGGCTCTTAGAGCGTGTTTTAGGGAGGAGTGCTCGATTGTATATAATTTACTTAAGGTTGTCGGGTGGGGGTTCAAAAAAATATAGAGCAGTTTTGGCTCCTTAAATATAGAAAGTCTAGTAGCAATCCCAAATATAGAGAGGCATATTGCGAGGCTCTTAGAGGGTATTTTAGGGAGGAGTGCTTGATTTATATATAATTTACTTATAATTTTTGGATATTTTTAGGAGACAATGGAGAGGCTCTTAGAGGGTATTTTTGGGAGAAATATTCGATTATATATAATTTACTAAAGGTTGTCAGCTGGGGGTTCAAAAAAAATATAGAGCGGTTTTAGCTCCCTAAATATAAGAAGTCTAGTAGCAATCCCAAAAATAGAGAGCATATTGTGAGGCTCTTGGAAAGTTTTTTAGGGAGGAGTGCTCGATTGTATATAACTTAGTTATAATTATCGGGTGGGTGCTTTGAGAAATTAGGAGCGATTTTGGCTCCCAAAATATAGGGAGTCTAGTAGCGATCCAAAATATAATGAAGCAATGGCCTGGCTCATATAAGATATTTTTTAAAGGAATACTCGATTGTATATAATTTACTTCAGGTTGACGGGTAGGGGTTCAAAAAAAATATGGAGTTGTTTTGGCTCCCTAAATATAGGGAGTCTAGTAGCAATCCCATAAATAGATAGTATATTATAAAGTTTATAGAGGGTGTTTTAGGGAAGAGTGATCTATTGTAAATATTTTACTTAAGGTTATTGGGTAGGTGGTTAATAAAAATATGGAGCGGTTTTGGCAACCTAAATATAGAGATTCTAGTAGCAATCCCAAAAATAGAAAGACATATTGCGAGACTCTTAGAGAGTATTTTAGGGAGTAGTGCTTGATTTATATATAATTTACTTATGATTTTAGGATATTTTTAGGAGGCAATAGCGAGACTCTTTGAGCATGTTTTTGGGAGGAATACTCGATTGTATATAATTTATATAAGGTTGTCACGCGGGGGTTTAAAAAAAATATGGAGCTATTTTGGATCCATAAATATAGGGAGTCTACTAGCAATCCTAAGAATAGAGAGCATATTACGAGGCTCTTAGAGGGTGTTTTAGGGAGGACTGCTTGATTGTATATAATTCACTTAAGGTTGTCCAGTGGGGGTTCAAAAAAAATATGGAGCAATTTTGACTCCCTAAATATAGGGAGTCTAGTAGCAATTCAAAAAATATAGAGCATATTGTAAGGCTCTTAGAGGGTATTTTAGGGAGGAGTGCTCGATTGTATAGAATTTACTTAAGGTTATCGGGTGGGGATTCAAAAAAAATCTGGTGTGGTTTTGCCTTCCTAAATATTAGGTGTCTAGTAGCAATCACAAAAATAGAGAGTATATTGTGAGGCTATTAGATGGTGTTTTTGGGAGGAATGCTCAATTATATATAATTTGCTTAAGGTTATTGGCTGGGTGTTCAAAAAAAATATAGAGCCGTTTTGGCTCCCTAAATATAGGGAGTCTAGTAGCAATCCCAAAAATAGAGAGCATATTGCGAGGCTCTTAGAGGATGTTTTAGGGAGGAGTGCTCGATTGTATATAATTTACTTAAGATTGTCGGGTGGGCATTCAAAAAAAATATAGAGCAGTTTTGGCTACCTAAATATTGGGAGTCTAGTTACAATCTGAAAAATAGAAAGGCATATTGCGAGGCTCTAATAGGGTCTTTTAGGGAGGAGTGCTTGATTTATATATAATTTACTTATGATATTAGAATTTTTTTAAGAGGCAATTGTAACGTTCTTGGAGGGTATTTTTCGGATAAATGCTCAATTGTATATAATTTACCTAAGGTTGTCGGGTATGGGTTAAAAAAAAATATGGACCGATTTTGGCTCCCTAAATATAGGGAGTATAGTAGCAATTCCAAAAATAAAGGGCATATTACCAGGTTCTTAGATGGTGTTTTAGGAAGGAGTGTTTGATTGTATATAATTTACTTAAGGTTATCGAGAGGGAGTTCAAAAAAAATATGGAGCAGTTTTGGCTCCCTAAATATAGGGAGTCTAGTAGCAATCCCAAAAATAGCAAGGCATATTATGAGTCCCTTAGAGGGTGTTTTAGGGAGGAGTGCTTGATTTATATATAATTTACTTATGATATGATGATGTTTTTTGAAGGCAATGGTGAGGCTCTTAGTGGATATTTTCGAGATGAATGCTCGATTGTATATAGTTTAATCAATGTTATCAAGTGGGGGTTTTAAAAAAAAATAGAGTAGTTTTGGCTTCCTAAATATAGGGAGTGTAGTAGGAATCCCAAAAATAAAGAGCATATTAGGCTTTTAGATGGTGTTTTAGGGAGGAGTGCTTGATTGTATATAATTTACTTAAGGTTGTCGGGTGGGGGTTCAAAAAAATATGGAGTAGTTTTCGCTCCCTAAATATAGAGAGTCTTGTAGCAATCCCAAAAAATAGAGAGCATATTATGAGGCTCTTAGAGAGTGTTTTAGGGAGGAGTGCTCGATTGTATATAATTTACTTAAGGTTATCGGGTGGGGGTTCAAAAAAAATATAGAGCAGTTTTGGCTCCTTAAATATAGGGAGTCTAGTAGTAATCCCAAAAATAGAGAGACATATTGTGAGTTTCTTAGAGGGTGTTTTAGGGAGGAGTGCTTGATTTATATATAATTTACTTATGATTTTAGGGTGTTTATGGGAGGCAATAACGAGGCACTTCGACGGTATTTTTGGGAAAAATGCTCAATTAGATATAATTTACTAAAGGTTGTCGGGTGGGGATTCCAAAAAAATATAGAGCGATTTTGGCTCCCGAAATATAGGGTGTCTAGTAGAAATCCCAAAAATAGATAGCATATTGCGAGGCTCATAGAAAGTGTTTTAAGAAAGAGTGCTCGATTGTATATAATTTAGTTATGATTATCGGGTGGGAACCTTGAGAAATTAAGAGTGATTTTGGCTCCCTAAATATAGAGAGTCTAGTAGTGATCCCAAAAATAAGGAGGAAATGGCAAGCCTCATATAAGGTGTTTTCGGGAGAATGCTCAATTATATATAATTTACTTAAGGTTAACGGGTGGGGGTTCAAAAAAAATATGGAGCAATTTTGGCACCCTAAATATAGAAAGTCTAGTAGCATTCCCAAAAATTGAGAGCATATTACGAGACTCTTAGAGGAAGTTTTAGGGAGGAGTACTATATTGTATATAATTTACTTAAGGTTGTCGAGTGGGCGTTAAAAATAAATATGGAGCAATTTTGACTACCTAAATATAGGGAGTCTAGTAGCAATCCAGAAAATAGAAAGGCATAATATTACGAGGCTCTTAGAAGGTATTTTAGGAAAGAGTGCTTGATTTATATATAATTTATTTATGATTTTAAGGTGTTGTTGGTAGGCAATGGTGAGGCTCTTAAAGGTTATTTTCTAGGAGGAATACTCGATTGTATATAATTTACTTAAGGTTGTTTGGTGGGGGTTAAAAAAAATATAGAGTGGTTTTGGCTCTATAAATATAGGAAGTCTAGTAGCAATCCAAAAATAGAGAGCATATTGTGAGGCTCTTAGAGGCTATTTTAGGGACGAGTGTTCAATTGTATATAATTCACTTAAGGTTGTCTGGTGGGGGTTCAAAAAAAATATGAAGCGGTTTAGGCTCCCTATATATAGGAAGTCCAATAGCAATCCAGAAAATCGAGAGCATATTGTGAGACTCTTATAGGGTATTTTAGGGAGGAGTGCTCGATTATATATAATTTACTTAAGGTTGTCGGGTGGGGGTTCAAAACAAATATGAAGCGGTTTTGCCTCCCTAGATATAGGAAGTCTAGTAGCAATCCCAAAAATAGATAGCATATTGCAAGGCTATTAGATGGTGTTTTTGGGTAGAATACTCGATTGTATATAATTTACATAAGGTAGTTGAGTGGGAGTTCAAAAAAAATAAGGATCAATTTTGGCTCCCGAAATATAGGGAGTCTAGTAGCAATCCCAAAAATAGAGAGTATATTGTAAGGCTTTTAGAGGGTATTTTAGGAAAGAGTGATCGATTATATATAATTTACTTAAGGTTGTCGGGTAGGGGTTCAAAAAAAATATGGAGCAATTCTGGCTCTCTAAATATATGGAGTATAGTAGTAATCCCAAAAATATAGAGGCATGTTGCGAGCCTCTTAGTGGGTGTTTTAGAGAGGAGTGCTTGATTTATATATAACTACTTATGATTTTAGGGTATTTTTGGAAGGCAATAGCAAGGCTCTTAGTGGGTGTTTTTGGGATAATTGCTCGATTATATATAGTTTACTTAAGGTTGTCGGGTGGGGGTTCAAAAAAAATATGGAGCAATTTTGGCTACCTAAATATAGGGAGTTTAGTAGCTATCTCAAAAATAGAGAGCATATTACGAGGCTCTTTGAGGGTATTTTAGGGAGGAGTGCTCGATTATATATAATTCACTTAAAGTTATCGGGTGGGGGTTCAAAAAAAATATGGAGCGGTTTTGGGTTCCTAAATATAGGGAGTCTTATAGCAATCTCAAAAATAGAGAGTATATTGCGAGGCTCTTAGATGGTATTTTTGCGAGAAGTACCCGATTGGTTGTCGGGTGGGGGATTAAAAAAAATATAGAGTAGTTTTGCCACCCTAAATATATGGAATCTAGTAGCAATCCCAAAAATAGAGAGTATATTGCGTGGCTATTAGAGGCTGTTTTGGGGAGGAATGCTCGATTGCATATTATTTACTTAATGTTATCGGGTGGGGGTTCAAAAAAAATATGGAGCGGTTTTGACTCCCTAAATATAGGGAGTCTAGTAGCAATCCCAAAAATAGAGAGGCATATTGCAAGGCTCTTAAAGGGTGTTTTAGGGAAGAGTATTTGATTTATATATAATTTACTTATGATTTTAGGGTGTTTTTCGGAGGCAATGGTGAGGCTTTTAGAGGGTGTTTTTGGGAGCAATGCTCGATTGTATATAATTTACCTAAGGTTATCGGGTGGGGTTTCAAAAAAAATATGGAATGGTTTTGGTCCCTAAATATAAGGAGTCTAATAGCAATCCCAAAAATAGAAAGCATATTGCGAGGCTCGTAGAGGGTATTTTAGGGAGAAGTGCTCAATTGGATATAATTTAGTTATAATTATCGGGTTGGAGCCTTAAGAAATTGGGAGAGATTTTGGCTCCCAAAATATAGGGAGTCTAGTAGCAATCCCAAAAATAAGAAGGTAATGACGAGGCTTTTATATGGTATTTTTGGGAGGAATGCTCGATTGTATATAATTTACTTAAGTTTGACTGGTGGGGGTTTAAAAAAAATATAGAGCGGTTTTAGCTCCCTAAATATAAGGAGTCGAGTAGCAATCCCAAAAATAGAGAGTATATTGTGAGGCTCTTAAAGGGTGTTTTAGGAATAAGTGTTTGTTTGTATATAATTTACTGAAGGTTGTCGGGTGGGCATTCAAAAAAATTATGGAGAGGTTTTGGTTTCCTAAATATAGGGAGTCTGGTAGCAATCCAAAAAATATAAAGGCATACTATGAGGCTCTTAGAGGGTGTTTTTGGGAGGAATGCTCGATTGTATATAATTTACCTAAGGTTGTTGGGAGGGGGTTTAAAAAAATTATGGTGCGATTTTGGCTCCCTAAATATAGGGAGTCTAGTAGCAATCCCAAAAATAGAGAGCATATTACTAGGTGATTCGAGGGTATTTTTGGGTGGAATGCTCGACTGTATAAAATTTACTTAAGGTTATCGAGTAGGGGTTCAAAAAAATATGGAGCTATTTTGGCTCCCTCAATATTGGGAGTCTAGTATCAATCCCCAAAATAGAGAGCATATTGCGAGGCTCTTATAGGGTATTTTCGAAAGGTGTGCTAGATTTTTATATAATTTACTTATGATTTTAGGGTGTTTTTGGGAGGCAATGGCGTATTAGAGGGTGTTTTTGGGATGAACGCCCAATTGTGTATAATTTACGTAAGGCTACCGGGTGGGGGTTAAAGAAAATATTGAGCGGTTTTGGTTCTCTAAATATAGAGAGTCTAGTAGCAATCCTAAAAAATAGAGAGCATAATACGAGGATCTTAGAGGGTGTTTTAGAGAGGAGTGCTCAATTGTATATAATTTACTTAAGGTTATCGGGTGGGGGTTCAAAAAAAATATGGAGCAGTTTTGGCTTCTTAAATATAGGAAGTCTAGTAGTAATCCAAAAAATAGAGAGGCACATTGCGAGGCTCTTAGAGGGTGTTTTAGGAATGAGTGCTTTATTTATATATAATTTACTTATGATTTTCAGGTATTTTTGGGAGGCAATATCGAGGCTTTAAGATGGTATTTTTATGAGGAATGTTTGATTGTATATAATTTACATAAGGTTGATGGGTAGGGGTTAAAAAACAATATGGAGCAATTTTGGCTCCCTAAATATAGGTAGTCTAGTAGCAATTCGAAAAATAGCAAGCATATTGTGAGGCTCTTAGAGGGTGTTTTCGGGATGACTTCTCGATTGTATATAATTTACTTAAGGTTGTCGGGTAGGTGTTCAAAAAATATTTTGATCGGTTTTGGCCACCTAAATATAGGGAGTCTAGTATCAATCCCAAAAATAGAAAGGCATATTGCGAGACACTTAGAGGGTGTTTTAGGGAGGAGTGCCTGATTTATATATAATTTACTTATGATTTTAGGATGTTTTTGAGAGAAATACTCGATTATATATAATTTACTTAAGGTTATCGGGTGGGGGTTCAAAAAAAATATGGATCGATTTTGGCTCCCAAAATATAGGGAGTCTAGTAGCAATACTAAAAATAGAAAGCACATTGCGAGGCTCTTAAAGGGTGTTTTAAGGAGGAGTGCTCAATTGTATTTAATTCACTTAAGGTTGTTGGGTGGGGGTTCAAAATGAATATCGAGTGGTTTTGGTACCCTCAATATAGGAAGTCTAGTAGCAATCCCAAAAATAGAGAGCATATTGTGAGGCTCTTAGAGGGTATTTTAGGTAGGAGTGATCGATTGTATAAAATTTACTTAAGGTTTTCAGGTGGGTGTTCAAAAAAAATATGAAGTGATTTTGGATCCCTAAATATAGGGAGTTTAGTAGTAATCCCAAAAATAGAGAGGCATATTGCGAGGCTCTTAGAAGGTATTTAAGGGAGGAGTGCTTAATTTATATATAATTTACTTATGATTTTAGAGTATTTTTGGGAGGCAATAGCATGGCTTTTAATGGGTTTTTTTGGGATGAATACTCGATTGTATATAATTTACTTAAGGTTATCATATAGGGGTTAAAAAAAATATGGAGTGGTTTTGTCTCCCTAAATATACGGCGTCTAGTAGCAATCCCAAAAATAGAAAGCATACTGCAAGGCTCTAAAAATATGTTTAATGGAGGAGTGCTCAATTGTATATAATTTAGTTATGATTATCGGGTAAGAACTTGAGAAATTGAGAGCGATTTTGGCTCCCCAAATATAAGGAGTCTAGTAGCGATCCCAAAAATAAGGAGGCAATAGCGAGGCTCTTATAAGGTGTTTTTGGGAGGAATGCTCGATTGTATATAATTTACTTAAGGTTAACGGGTAGGGTTCAAAAATAATATAGAGCAGTTTTGGCTCCTTAAATATAGGGAGTCTAGTAGAAATCCCAAAATTAGAAAGGGATATTGTAAAGCTCTTAGAGGGTGTTTTAGAAAGGAGTGCTTCATTTATATATAATTTATTTATGATTTTTTTGTATTTTTGGGAGGCAATGACGAGGCTCTTAGAGGGTATTTTTAGGAGGAATGCTCGATTGTATATAATGTACTTAAGGTTGTAGGGTGGGGTTTCAAAAAAAATATGGGTGGTTTTGGCTCCCTAAATATAGGGAGTCTAGTAGCAATCCCAAAAATAGGTAGTATATTACAAGGCTCTTAGATGGTGTTTAAGAGAAGAGTACTCAATTATATATAATTCACTTAAGGTTGTCGGGTGAGGGTTTAAAAAAAATATTGAGCAGTTTTGGCTCCCTAAATATAGGGAGTCTAGTAGCAATCCCAAAAATAGAGAGCATATTGCAAGGCTCTTATAGGGTACTTTAGGAAGGAGTGCTTGATTATAAATAATTTATTTAAGGTTGTCGAGTGGAGGTTCAAAAAAAATATAGAGCGGTTTTGGCTTCCTAAATATAGGGAGTCTAGTAGCAATCCCAAAAATAGAGAGCATATTATGAGGCTATTATAGGGTGTTTCTGGGAGGAATGTTCGATTATACATAATTTACTTAAGGTTATCAGGTGGGGATTCAAAAAAAATATAAAGTAGTTTTTGCTCCCTAAATATAGGGAGTCTAGTAGCAATCCTAAAATTAGAGAGCATATTGCGAGGCTCTTAGAGGGTGTTTTAGGGAATGCTTAATTGTATATAATTTACTTAAGGTTGTCGGGTTGAGTATCTAAAAAAATATGGAGTGGTTTTGGCTCCCTAAATATAGGGAGTCGAGTAGCAATCTAAAAAATAGAGAGGCATGTTGCGAGCCTCTTAGAGGATGTTTTAGAGAGGAGTGCTTGATTTATATATAATTTACTTATTATTTTAGGATGTTTTTGGGAGGCAATGGTAAGGCTCTTAGAGGGTATTTTTAGGAGGAATGCACGATTGTATATAATTTTCTTAAGGTTGTCGGGTGGGGGTTCAATAAAAATATGGAGCGGTTTTGGCTCCATAAATATAGAGAGTCTAGTAGTAATCCCAAAAATAGACAGTATATTGCGACGCTCTTAGAGGGTGTTTTAGGGAGGAGTGCTCGATTGTATATAATTTAATTAAGGTTTTCGGGTGGGTGTTCAAAAGGAATATGGAACGGTTTTGCCTATCTAAATATAGGGAGTCTAGCAATCCCAAAAATAGAAAGGCATATTGTGAGCCTCTTAGAGGGTATTTTTTGAAGGAGTGCTTGATTTATATATAATTTACTTATGATTTTAGGGTATTTTTGGGAGGCAATGGTGAGGCTCTTAGAGGGTGTTTTTGGGTGGAATGCCCACTTGTATATAATTTACTTAAGGTTGTCGGGTGGGGGTTCAAAAAAATTATTACTCTATAAATATAGGGAGTCTAGTAGCAATCCCAAAAATAGAGAGCATATTGTGAGGCTGTTAGAGGGTATTTTAGGGAGGAGTGCTCGATTGTATATAATTCACCTAAGGTTGTCCGGTTCGGGTTCAAAAATAATATGGAGCGGTTTTGTCTCCCTAAATATAGGAAGTCTAGTAGCAATCCCAAAATTAGAGGGCATATTGCAAGGCTCTTAGAGGGTAATTTAGGGAGGAGTGCTCGATTGTATATAATTTACTTAATATTGTCAGGTAGGGGTTTAAAAAAAATATTGAGCGGTTTTGCCTCCCTAAATATAGAGAGCCTTAAAGCAATCCCAAAAATAAAGAGCATATTGTGAGGCTATTAGATGGTATTTTTGGGAGGAATGATTGATTGTATATAATTTACTTAAGGTTGTCGTGTGGGGGTTAAAAAAAAATATGGAGCGGTTTTGGCTCCCTAAATATAGGGAGTCTAGTAGTAATCCCAAAAATAGAGAACATATTGCATGGCTCTTAGAGGGTGTTTTAGGGAGGAGTGCTCGATTGTATATAATTTACTTATCGTTGTCGGGTGGGGGTTCAAAAAAAATATAGAGCAATTTTTGCTCCCAAAATATAAAAAGTCTAGTAGTTATCCCAAAAATAGAGAGGCATGTTGCGAGGCATATTTTAGGGAGGTGTGCTTAATTCATAAATAATTTACTTATTTTTCTAGGGTGTTTTTGGAAGCAATAGTGAGGCTCCTAGAGGGAGTTTTTCGAAGAAATGCTTGATTGTATATAATTTACTTAAGGTTGTAGAGTGGAGGTTCAAACAAACTATTGAGCAGTTTTGGCTCCCTAAATATAGAGAGTCTAGTAGCAATCCCAAAATATAGAGAACATATCGCAAAGCTCTTAGAGGGTGTTCTAGGGAGGAGTGCTCAATTGTATATAATTTACTTAAGGTTGTTGGGTAGGGGTTCAAAAAACATATAGAGCTGTTTTGGCTCCTTAAATATAGGGAGTCTAGTAGCAATCCTAAAAATAGATAGGCATATTGCGAGGTTCTTATAGGGTGTTTTAGGAAGGAGTGTTTGATTTATATATAATTTACTTATGATTTTTTGGTGTTTTTAGGAGCCAATGGCGAGGCTCTTACAGGGTTTTTTTGGGAGGAATACTCGATTGTATATAATTTACTTAAGGTTGATGGGTAGGGGTTCAAAAACAATATGGAGCAGTTTTGGTTCCCAAAATATAGGGAGTCTAGAAGTAATCCAAAAAAAAAGAGAGCATATTGTGAGACTTTTAGAGGGTGTTTTAGGGAGGAGTGCTCGATTATATATAATTTACTTAAGGTTGTCGGGTGGGTATTCAAAAAAAAAATAGAGTACTTGATTTATATATAATTTACTTATGATTTAATAGTGTTTTTGGGAGGCAATGGCAAGGCTCTTAGAGGTATTTTTAGGAGGAATGCTCAATTATATATAATTTACTTAAGGTTGTCGGGTGGGGGTTAAAAAAAAATATAGAGCGGTTTTTGGTTCCCTAATAGGGAGTCTAGTAGCAATCCCAAAAATAGAGAGCATATTGCGAGTCTTTTAGAGGGTATTTTAGGGAGGAGTGCTTGATTATATATAATTCACTAAAGGTGGTCGAGTAGGGATTCAAAAAAAATATGGGGTGATTTTGGCTACCTAAATATAGAGAGTCTAATAGCAATCCCAAAAATAGAGTATATTATGAGGCTCTTAATGGGTGTTTTAGGGAGGAGTGCTCGATTATATATAATTTATTTAAGGTTGTCAGGTGGGGGTTCAAAAAAAAATATGGAGCTGTTTTAGCTCCCTAAATATAGGGAGTCTAGTGGCAATCCAAAAAATAGAGAGTATCTAGCAAGCCTATTAGAGGGTATTTTTAGGAGGAATGCTCGATTGGATATAATTTACTTAAGGTTGTCGGGTGAGGCTTCAAAAAAAATATGGAGCAGTTTTGGCTCCCTAAATATAGGGAGTCTAATAGTAATCCCAAAAATAGAGAGCATATTAGGCTTCTAATGGGTGTTTTAGGGATGAGTGCTCGATTGTATATAATTTACTTAAGGGTATCGGGTGGGGGTTCAAAACAAATATGGAGTAGTTTTGTATCCCTAAATATAGGGAGTCTACTATTAATCCCAAAAATAGAGAGGCATATTATGAGGCACTTAAAGGGTGTTTTAGGGAGGTGTGCTTGATTTATATATAATTTACTTATGATTTTAGGGTATTTTTGGGAGGCAATGGTGAGGCTCTTAGAGGATGTTTTAAGGAGGAATGCCCGATTGTGTATAATTTACTTAAGGTTGTCGGGTGGGGGTTAAAACAAAATATGGAGCAGTTTTGGCTCCCTAAATATAGGGAGTCTAGTAGCAATCCCAAAAAATAGAGAGTATATTGATAGGCACTTAGAGAGTGTTTTAGGAAGGAGTACTCGATTGTATATAATTTATTTAAGGTTGTAGGGTGGGGGTTCATAAAAAATATGGAGCAATTTTGGCTTTTAAAATATGGGGAGTCTAGTAGCAGTCCAAAAAATAGAGAGGCATATTACGAGGCTCTTAGAGGGTATTTTAGGGAGGAGTGCTTGATTTATATATAATTTACTTATGATTTTATGTTTTTTAGAAGGCAATGGCGAGGCTCTTAGAGGGTTTTTTTGGGAGGAATGCTTGATTATATATAATTTACTAAAGGTTGTCGGGCCCCGTTCAAAAAAATATAGAGCGGTTTTGGCTCCCTAAATCTTGGGAGTCTAGTAGTAATCCAAAAAATAGAGAGTATATTGCGAGGCTCTTAGAAAGTGTTTTAGGGAAGAGTGCTCGATTGTATATAATTTAGTTATGATTATTGGGTAGGAGCCTTGAGAAATCGAGAGCGATTTTAGCTCACCAAATATAGGGATTCTAGTAGTGATCCAAAAAATATGGAGGCAATGGCGAGGCTCATATAAGGTGTTTTTTGGAGGAATGCTCGATTGTATATAATTTACTGAAGGTTGACGGGTGGAAAAAAAAAATATGGAGCGGTTTTGGCTCCCTAAATATAGGGAGTCTAGTAGCAATCCCAAAAATAGAGAGCATATTGTGAGTCTCTTAGCGGGTGTTTTAGGGAGGAGTGTTCGATTGTATATAATTTACTTAAGGTTATTGGGTGGGCGTTCAAAAAAATATGGAGCAATTTTGGCTACCTAAATATAGGAAGTCTAGTAGCAATTCCAAAAATAGAATGGCATATTGCGAGGCTCTTATAGGGTATTTTAGGGAGGAGGGCTCGATTGTATATAATTTACTTAAGGTTATCGGGTGGGGGTTCAAAAAAAAATAGAGCGGTTTTGCCTTCCTAAATATAGGGAGTCAAGTAGCAATCCCAAAAATAGAGAGCATATTGCGAGGCTATAAAAAGATATTTTTAGGAGGAATGGTCAATTATATACAATTTACTTAAGGATGTCGGGGGGGGGGGGGGTTCAAAAGAAAATATAAAGCAGTTTTGGCTCCCTAAATAAAGTGTGTCTAGTAGCAATCCCAAAAATAGAGAGCATATTGCAAGGCTCTTAGAGGGTGTTTTAGGAAGGAGTGCTCGATTGTATATAATTTACTTATGGTTATCGGGTAGGAGTTAAAAAAACTATGGAGCGATTTTGGCTCCCTAAATATAGGGAGTCTAGTTGCAATCCCAAAAATAGAGGGGCATGTTACGAGGATCTTAGAGGGTGATTTAGGGAGTAGTGCTTGATTTATATATAATTAACTTATGATTTTAGGGTATTTTTGGGTGGCAATGGCGAGGCTCTTAGAGGGTGTTTTTGGGAGAAATACTCGATTGTGTATAATTTACTTAATATTGTTGGGTGGGGGTACAAACAAAATATGAAGCAGTTTTATCTTCCTATATATCGGGAATCTAGTACCAATCATATAAATAGAGAGCATATTGGGAGGCTATTAGAGGGTGTTATCAGGTGAAGGTCCATGTAAAATAGAGAGCGATTTTGGCTCATTAAATGTAGGGAGTTTGGTGGCGATCCCAAAAAAAGGGAGGCATATTGCGAAGCTTTTAGAGAATGTTTTGGGGAAGGTGCTCAATATGTATATAATTTACTAATGTATGTCGGGTAGGGGTCTAGAGAAAATAGAGAGTGATTTTGGCTTCCCAAATATAAGGTGTCAAATAGTAATCCTGAAAATAGAGTGGCATATGGAAAGGCTCTTAGGGATCTTGAGAAAATAGGAAGTAATTTTAGGTCTCAAAATATAGGGAGTCTGATAGTAATCCTAAAAATAAGGAGGCATATGATAAGGCTCTTGGAGGGTGTTAGGGGGAGGCATGCTCGATTTGTATATAATTTATTTATGGTTGTCGGATGGGGGTTCTGAGAAAAATGACGAAAGCTATTTTGGCTTTCCAAACATTAGGAACATGGTTGCGATTCCAAAAATAGTAAAGCATATAGCGAGGTACTTGGAGGGTGTTTTACAGATGAGTGTTTGATTTGTATATAATTTAGTTATAATTATAGGGTAGAGGTCCTGAGCAAATAGGGACTGATTTTGGCTTTCTAATAGGGACTGATTTTGGCTTTCTAATAGTACTTGGACTGATTTCTGCTCGATTTGTATATAATTTACTAATGGTTGTCGGGTGGGGGTCTAATGAAAATAGAGAGTGATTTTGGCTCCCCAAATATAGGATATTTAGTAGCAATCCTGAAAATAGAGTGACACATAGAAAGGCTCTTAGATAACAATTTGGGGAATATGTTTTGTATAAAATTTACTTATTGTTGTTGGGTAGGGATCCTGAGAAAATACGGAGTGATTTTAGCTCTTAAAATATAGGAAGTCTGATTGCGATCCTAAAAATAGGGAGGTATATGGTGAGACTTTTGGAGGCTGTTAGGGGGAGGTATGCTCGATTTGTATATAATTTACTTATGGTTATCGGATGAGGGTTCTAAGAAAAATAACGGAAGCTATTTTGGCCTTCTAAACATTAGGAATCTGGTTTCAATTCCAAAAAAAGTAAAGCATATAGCAAGGCACTTGGAGGGTGTTATACGGAGGAGTGCCTAATTTGTATATAATTTAGTTATAATTATCAGGTAGGGGTCCTGAGCAGATAGGGAGTAATTTTGGCTTTCCAATAGTAGGGTGTCTGGTAGCGATCCCAAAAATCGAGAAGCACATGGCGAGGATCTTGGCGGGAGTTTAAAAGAGGAGTACCCAATTTGTTTATAATTTACTTATGGCTGTCAGGTTATGGTCCTGAGAAAATAGGAAATGATTTTGACTTCCAAAAATATAGGGAGTCTTGTAGCAATCCAAAAAATAAGAAGGCACATGGTTAGATATTTGAAGGGTATTTCGGGGAGGGAGATCGATTTATATAAAATTTACTTATAGTTGTTGGGTAAAGGACCTGAGAACATAGAAAGCGATTTTAGCTCTCCAAATATTAAGAGTTTGGTAGCTATCCCAAAAATAGGGAGGCACATGGGGCTCATGGAGGTTATTTTAGAGAATAATACTTGATTTGTATATAATTAATTATAGTTATTGGATATAGGTTATTAGAAAAGAGGGAGTGATTTTGGCTCCCTAAATATAGAGAGTCTAGTAGCGATAAGCGTGGCTCTTGGAGGGTATTTTTGGGAGGAATACTCGATTTGTATATAATTTACTTATTGTTGTTATGTGAGGGTTCGTAGAAAATAGGGCACAATTTTGGTTCCCAAATATAGGGAGTCTAGTAGATAATCCAAAAATAGGTAGACACACTGCGAGGCTTTTGGAAGGTGTTTTGGGTAGGAGTCCTCGATTTGTATATAATTTAGTTAAGGTTATTGGGTAGGGGTTTAGAGAAAATAAGGAGTAATTTTGGCTCCCAAATATAGGGAGTTTTATAGGGATCCCAAAAATAGAAAAATAAATATTGAATCTCTTAGAGTGTGTTTTGATGAGGAGTGCTCGATTTGTACATAATTTACTTATGGTTGTCGACTTGGGGTCCTAAGAAAATAAGGATTACTTTTAGCTCCATAAATGTAAAGAGTCTAGTAGCGATCCCTAAATTAGGAAGGCACATAGCAAGATGTGGTGGATTTTTATATAATTACTTATGGTTATCAGTCAGGGGTCCTGAGAAAATAGAGAGTAATTTTGGCTCCCTAAATATATAGAATCTGATAGTATTCCTAAAAAATAGGGAAGTATATAGTACGGCTCTTGGAGTTTATTTTGGAGCGGAGTGTTCGGTTTGTATATATTTTACTTATGGTTGTCGGGTGATGGTCCTGAGAAAATATGGAGTGATTTTGGCTCCCAAAATATAGGGAGTCTGGTAGTGATCCTAAAAATAGGGAGGCACATGATAAGGCTTTTGGAGGGTATTTTAGGGAGGGTCTTGATTTGTATATAATTTATTTATGATTATCGACTGGTGGTCCTGAGAACACAAAAAGCAATATTAGCTCTCTAAATATAGGGAGCTGGTAGCGATTCCAAAAATAGAAAGCCAAAAGATAAGGCTTTTAGTGGGTGTTTAGGGGAATAATGTTTGATTTGTATATAATTTACTTATGGTTATCGGGTAAAGGTCCTGAGAAAATAAAGAGTCATTTTGGTTCCCCAAATATAGAGAGTTTAGTAGCGATCCCAAAAATAAAGAGGCGCATGATGAGCCTCTCTGAGGATATTTTAGGGAATAATACTTGATTTGTATATCAATACTTATGGTAGTCGGGTATGAGTCCTAAGAAAATAGTGAACAATTTTGGTTCCCTAAATATAAGGAGTCTGGAAGCGATTCTAAAAATAGGGAGGCACGTGGTGAGGCTCAAGAGGGCGTTTTTAGGAGGAGTGCTCTGAAAATTGGAAGTAATTTTAACTCCCCAAATATAGGTAGTCACGTTATGATCCAAAAATTAGGGAGGCACATATCAAGGCTCTTAAAAGATGTTTTGGATAGGAGTACTAAATTTGTATATAATTTAGTTTGGATTCTCGGGTGAAGGTCCATACAAAATAGGGAGCGATGTTGGCTCCTTAAATATAGGGAGTTTAGTAGCGATCCCAAAATAGAAAGGCATATTGTGAAGCTTTTAAAGGATATTTTAGGGAAGATGCTCGATCTGTATATGATCTACTTATGGTTGTCGGGTAGGGGTCTAGGGAAAATAGGAAGTGATTTTGGCTTCCCAAATATTGGGTGTCTAGTAGCAATCCTGAAAATAGAGTAGCACATAGAAAGGCTCTTAGATAGTGTTTTGCGGAATATGTTTTGTATATAATTTACTTATTATTGTTGGGAAGAGATCCTGAGAAAATAGGAAGCAATTTTAGCTCTCAAAATATAGGGAGTCTAATAGTGATCCTAAAAATATAGAGGCATATGGCGAGGCTCTTGGAGGGAGTTAGGGGGAGGCATGCTCGATTTGTATATAATTTACTTATAGTTGTCAGATGGGGTCCTGAGAAAAATGACGAAAGCTATTTTGGCTTTCCAAATATTAGAAATCTAGTTGTGATTCCAAAAATAGTAAAGCATATGGCAAGGCATATAGAGGGTGTTTTTCGAAAAAGTGTCTGATTTGTATATAATTTAGTTATAATTATAGGGTGGGGGTCCTGAGCAAATAGGAAGCGATTTTAGATTTCTAATAGTAGGGTGTCTGGTAGCGATCCAAAAAATAAGGAGGCACATGGCGAGGATCTTGACGGATATTTTAAGGAGGAGTGCCCAATTTGTATAGAATTTACTTATGGTTGTCAGGTTATGGTCCTGAGAAAATAGGGAGCGATTTTGACTCCCAAAAATATAAGGAGTCTTGTAGCAATCCCAAAAATAAAGAGGCACATAGTGAGGCTTTTGGAGGATATTTTGGGGAGGAAGATCGATTTGTATAAAATTTACTTATGGTTTTCAAGTAAAGGACCTGAGAACATAGAGAGCAATTTTGGCTCCCTAAATATTAAAAGTTTGGTAGCGATCCCAAAAATAGGAAGGTACATAGGGTCATTAGAAAAGAGGGAGTAATTTTGGCTCTCCAAATATAGGGAGTCTAGTAGCGATATGTTTGGCTCTTAGAGGGTGTTTTTGGGAGGAATACTAGATTTATATATAATTTACTTATGGTTGTTAGGTGGGGGTCCGTAGAAAATAGGGCATAATTTTGGCTTCCTAAATGTAAGGAGTCTGGTAGTGATTCCAAAAATAGAGAGGCATACTGTGAGTCTTTTGGAAGGTATTTTGGGTAGGAGTCCTCGATTTGTATATAATTTAATTAGGATTATTGGGTGAAGGTTCAGAAAAAATAGGGAGTAATTTTGGCTCCCAAATATAGGTAGTTTTATAGAGATCCCAAAAATAGGAAAATAAATACTAAATCTCTTGCAGTGTGTTTTAATGAGGAGTGCTCGATTTGTACATAATTAACTAATGGTTGTCGACTTGGGGTCCTAAGAAAATAAGAATCACTTTTGGCTCCATAAATGTAGAGAGTCTAGTAGCGATCTCTAAATTAGGGAGGCACATAGCGAGGCTTTATGAGGGTGATTTGTAGAGGAGTGTACGATTTGTATATAATTTACTTATGATTGTCAGGTGGAGCTCTTAAGAAAATAAAAGATGATTTTGGCTTCCCAATTATAGGGAGTCCGGTAGTGATTCCAAAATTAGAGAGGAACATTGCGAAGCTTTTAGAGTATGTTTTGGCGAGAAGTGGTGGATTTTTATATAATTACTTATAGTTGTCAGTCAGGGGTCCTGAGAAAATAAAGAGTAATTTTAGCTTCCTAAATATAGGAAGTCTGGTAGTATTCCCAAAAAATAGGAAATTATATAGTAAGGCTCTTAGAGGTTGTTTTGGAGCGATGTGTTCGGTTTGTATATAATTTACTTATGGTTGTCGAGTGATGGTCCTAATAAAATATGGAGCGAATTTGGCTCCCAAAATATAGGGAGCCTGGTAGTATTCCTAAAAATAGAGAGGCACATGACAAGGCTTTTAGAGGGTATTTTAGGGACGGTTCTTGATTTGTATATAATTTATGTATGGTTGTCAGGTGGGGTTCCTGAGAATACAAGGAGCAATATTAGCTTCCCAAATATAGGGAGTCTGGTAGCGATCCCAAAAATAGGGAGACACAAGACAAGGTTTTTGGATGGTGTTTAGGGGAATAATATTTGATTTGTATCTAATTTACTTATGGTTGTCGGGTAGAGTTCCTGAGAAAATAGAGAGTGACTTTAGTTCCCCAAATATAGGGAGTCTAGTAATGATCCCAAAATAAAGAGGCACATGATGAGCCACTCTGAGGATATTTTAGGGAATAATACTTGATTTGTATATAAATACTTATGGTAGTCGGGTAGGAGTCCTAAGAAAAAAGCGAACAATTTTGGTTCCCTAAATATAAGGAGTTTGGAAGCTATCCTAAAAATAGGGAGACAGATGGCGAGACTTAAGAGGGTATTTTTGGGATGAGTGCTCAGAAAATTGGAAGTAATTTTAACTCCCCAAATGTAGGGAGTCATGTTGTGATCTAAAAATTAAGGAGGCAAATATCAAGGCTCTTAGAAGGTATTTTAGATAGGAGTACTAGATTTGTATATAATTTACTTAGGGTTATCAGGTGAAGGTCCATACAAAATAGGGAGCGATTTTGGCAACATAAATATAGGGAGTTTGGTAGCGATTACAAAAAATAGGGAGGCACATTGCGAAGATTTTAGAGGATTTGTTAGGAAAAGTGCACAATTTGTATATAATTTACTTATGGTTATCGAGTGGGGGTCTTAAGATTAAGATTGATTTTGGCTCTTCAAATATAGGGTGTCTAGTAGCAATCCTAAAAGTAGAGTGGCACATGGAAAGGCTCCTAGATAGCGTTTTAGGGAATATGTTTTGTTTATAATTTAATTATTATTGTTGGGGTAGAGATCTTGAGAAAATAGGGAGCGATTTGAGCTCTCAAAATATAGGGAGTCTGATAGCGATCCTAAAAATAGGAAGACATATGGCGAGGCTCTTCGAGGCTGTTTGGGAGAGGCATACTCGATTTGTATATAATTTACTTATGGTTATCGGATGGGGGTCCTAAGAAAAACAATGAAAGCTATTTCTGCTTTCCAAACATTAGGAATCTGGTTGCGATTCCAAAAATAGTAAAGCATATGGTGAGGCACTTGGAGGGTGTTTTATGAAGAAATGCCTGATTTGTATATAATTTAGTTATAATTATCTGGTGAGGCTTTTGAGTAAATAGGGAGTGATTTTGGCTTTATAATAGTAGGGTGTCTGGTAGCGATCCAATAAATAGGGAGGTACATGGCAATGATCTTGGTGGGTGTTTTAAGGAGGAGTGCCTAATTTGTATAGAATCTACTTATGATTGTCAGGTTATGGTCTTGAGAAAATAGAAAGCGATTTTGACGCCCAAAAATATAAGGAGTCTGGTAGCAATCCCAAAAATAAGAAGGCACATGGCGAGTCATTTGGAGGGTATTTTGGGGAGGGAGATCGATTTGTATAAAATTTACTTAATATTATTGGGTAAAGGACCTGAGAACATAGAGAGCGATTTTGGCTCTCCAAATATTAAGAGTTTGGTAGCGATCCCAAAAATAGGGAGGTATATGGGGCTCATAGAGGTTATTTTAGAGAATAATACTTAATTTATATATAATTAATTATGGTTATCAGGTATAGGTCATTACAAAAGTGGGAATAATTTTGGCTCCCCAAATATAGGGAGTTTGTTGCGATAAGCGTGGCTCTTGGAGAGTTTTTTTGGAAGGAATACTCAGTTTGTATATAATTTACTTATAGTAGTTAGGTGGGGGTCCGTAGAAAATAGGGCATAATTTAGGCTCCCCAAATGTAGGAAGTCTGGTAGTGATTCCAAAAATAGGGAGGCACTCTGTGAGGCTTTTGGAAGGTGTTTTGGGTAGAAGTCCTCGATTTGTATCTAATTTAATTAGGGTTATTGGGTGGGGGTTCAGAGAAAATAGGGAGTAATTTTGGCACCCAAATATAGGCAGTTTTATCGTGATCCCAAAAATAGGAAAATAAATATTGAATCTCTTGGAGTGTGTTTTGATGAGGAGTGCTTAATTTGTACATAATTTACTTATGGTTGTCGACTTGGTATCCTAAGAAAATAAGGATCACTTTTGGCTCTATAAATATAGAGAGTCTAGTAGTTATCACTAAATTGGGGAGGCACATACCCAGGCTTTATGAGGGTGTTTCGTAGATGAGTGCATGATTTGTATATAATTTACTTATGATTGTCGGGTGGAGCTCCTAACAAAATAAAAAATGATTTTGGCTTCCTAATTATAAGGAGTTCGGTAGTGCTCCCATAATTAGAGTGGCACATGGCGAAGCTCTTAGAGTGTGTTTTAGTGAGAAATTGTGGATTTTTATATAATTACTTATGGTTGTCATTCAGGGGTACTGAGAAAATAGAGAGTAATTTTGGCTCCCAAAAAATAAGGAGTCTGGTACTGATACTAAAAATAGGGAGGCACATGACAAGGCTTTTGGAGGGCATTTTAGGGAGGATTCTTGATTTGTATATAATTTATATATGGTTGTCGATTGGAGGTCGTAGAACACAAGGAGCAATATTAGCTCCCCAAATATAGGGAGTCTAGTAGCGATCCCAAAAATAGGGAGCCACAAGACGAGGCTTTTGGAGGTTGTTTAGGGGAATAATGTTTGACTTGTATATAATTTACTTATGGTTATTGGATAGAGGTCCTAAAAAAATAAAGAGTGATTTTAATTCCCCAAATATAAGGAGTCTAGTAACGATCCCAAAAATAAATAGACACATGATGAGCCTCTTTGAGGATATTTTAGGAAATAATGTTTGATTTGTATATAAATACTTATGGTAGTCGGGTAGGAGTCCTAAGAAAATAACGAACAATTTTGGTTCCCTAAATATAGGGAGTCTGGAAGTGATCCTAAAAATAGGGAGGCATATTGCGAGGCTCATGAGGGCGTTTTTTGTGAGAAGTGCTCAAAAAACTAGAAGTAATTTTAACTCCCTAAATGTAGGGAGTCACGTTATGAAACAAAAGCTAGGGAGGCACATATCAAGGTTTTTAGAAGGTGTTTTAGATAGAAGTGCTTGATTTTTATATAATTTATTTTGGGTTGTCGGGTAATGGTCCATACAAAATAGGGAGTGATTTTGGCTCCTTAAATGTATGGAGTTTGGTAGCGATCCCAAAAAATAAGGAGGCACATTGCGAAGGTTTTAGATGATGTTTTGGGAAAGGTGCTCAATTTGTATATAATTTACTTATAGTTATCGGGTGGGGGTCTAGAGAAAATAGAGAGTGATTTTGGCTTCCCAAAAATAAGGTGTCTAGTAACAATCCTGAAAATAGAGTGGCACATGGAAAGGCTCTTAGATAGCATTTTAGGGAATATGTTTTGTATATAATTTATTTATTATTGTTGGGTAGGGTTCCTAAGAAAATAGAAAGCGATTTTAGCTCTCAAAATATAGGGAGTCTAATAGCGATCCAAAAAATAGGGAGGCATATGGCAAGGCTCTTGGAGGGTGTTAGGGGGAGGCATGCTTGATTTATATATAATTTACTTATGGTTGTCGAATGGGGGTCCTGAGAAAAACTACGGAAGCTATTTTGGCTTTCCAAACATTAGGAATATGGTTGTAATTCCAAAATTAGTAAAGCATATGGCGAGGCACTCGGAGGGTATTTTACGGAGGAGCGCCTAATTTGTATATAATTTAGTTATAATTATTGGGTGGGGGTCTTGAGCAAATAGGAAGTTATTTGGGTTTTTCAATAGTAGGGTATCTGGTAGCGATCCCAAAAATAAGGACGCATATGGCAAGGATCTTGGCGGGTGTTTTAAGGAAGAGTGCCCAATTTATATAGAATTTACTTATGGTTATCAGGTTATTGTCCTGAGAAAATAGGGAGCGATTTTGACTCCCAAAAATTTATGGAGTTTGGTGGCAATCCCAAAAAAAAGGAAGCACATGGAGAGGCATTTAGAGGGTATTTTGGGAAGAGAGATCGATTTGTATAAAATTTATTTATGGTTGTCGGGTAAAGGACCTGAGAACATAGAGAGCGATTTTAGCTCCCTAAATATTAGGAGTTTGGTAGTGATCCTGAAATAGGGGGGTATATGGGGCTCATAGAGGGTATTTTAGATAATAGTACTTGATTTTTATATAATTAATTACGGTTAACAGGGTATAGGTTATTAGAAAAGAAGGAGTGATTTTGGCTCCCCAAATATAGGGAGTCTGATAGCAATAAGCATAGCTCTTGGAGGGTGTTTTTAGGAGGAATACTTGATTTGTATATAATTTACTTATGGTTGTTAGGTGGGGGTCCAAAGAAAATAGGGCATAATTTTGGCTCCCCAAATGTAGGGTGTCTAGTACTGATTCCAAAAATAGGGAGGCACACTGCGAGGTTTTTGGAAGGTGTTTTAGATAAGAGTCCTCAATTTGTATATAATTTAATTAGGGTTATTGAGAAAATAGAAAGTTATTTTGGCTCCCCAAATATAGAGAGTCAGGTAATAATTTCAAAAATAGGGATGCATATCTTGAGACTCTTTGAATATGCTATGGAGTGGAATGTTTGATTTGTATATAATTTACTTATGGTTATCGGGTAGGGGTCCTAAAAAAATAGAAAGTAATTTTGGCTCCTCAAATATAGAGAGTCGGTAGCGATTCCAAAAATAAAAATACGCATCTCGAGACTCTTTGAGGGTGTTATAGAAAAAAGTGCTTAACTTGTATATAATTTACTTATTGTTGTTGGGTGAGAATCCTGAGAAAATAGGAAGCAATTTTGGCTCTCTAAATATAAAGAGTCTTGTAGTAATATCAAAATATGGAAGCACATAGCGAGTCTCTTGGAGGATATTTTAGGGAGGAGTGTTCGATTTGTATTTAATTTATGTCTGGTTGTCGTGTTGGGCTCTTGAAAAAATATAAATCTATTTTGGTTCTCCTAATGTATAGAGTCTAGAAGAGATGAAAAAATTAAAGAGGCACATGGCAAGGCTCTTAACGGGTATTTTAGGGAGGAGTGCTCGATTTGTATATAATTTACTTATGGCTGTAGGTTGAGGTCCTGAGAAACTAGAAAGGAATTTTGACTCCCCAAATATAAGAAGTCTTGTAGCGATCCAAAAAATAGGAAGGCACCAGGCAAGACTTTCGGAGGGTATTTAGTGAGGAGTGCTTGATTTGTATATAATCTACTTAAGGTTATTGCTTGGGGGTCGTAAAAAATAGGGACCAATTTTGGCTCTCCAAATATATGGAGTCTGATAGTGAACCTAAAAATAGGAAATTACATGGTGATGATCTTGGATAGTATTAAGGGAATGAGCTCTCGATTTGTATTTAATTTACTTATAGTTATCGGGTAGGGATCCTATGATAATATGGAATAATTTTGGCACACTTAATATAGGGCGTCTGGTAGCATTCCAAACAATTTGAACATACATGACAAAGCTCTTGGAGAGTATTTTTGAGAGAATTTATCAATTTATATATATTTTCTTATGGTTGTTGAGTGAAGGTCTTGATAAAATTGAGAGCGATTTTACCTTCCCAAATTTTGAAAGACTAGTATCAATTCTAAAAATAGAGAGACATATAGTATAGCATTGGATGGTGTTTTGGAGAGCAATAATCAAATTATTTATAATTTACTTATAGTTGTCTGGTAGGGGTCTTGAGAAAATAAGAAGTGATTTTGGATCTACAGTTATAGGGAGTTTAGTAATGATCCCAAAAATAGGTAGGCACAAGGCAAGGCTCTTGGAGGGTATTTTGGGAAGGAGTGCTTGATTTGTATAAAATTTACTTATAGTTGTCAAATAGGGATCTTTAAAAGTTGGAAGCTATTTTGGCTTTATAAATATAGGGAGTCTGGTAGCAATCTTAGAAATAAAAGGCACATAGTGAGGCTTTTGCAAGATATTTTTGGAAGGAGTGCTCAATTTGTATCTAATTTACATATGGTTATCGAATAGGGTCCTTAGAAAATAGTAAGTGATTTTGGCTCTCCAAATCTAGGGAGTCTGGTAGCAATTCTAAAATAGAGAGGTACATGACGAGGCACTTGGAGGATGTTTTAAAAAGAATTATTTAATTTAAAGATATTTATTTATGGTTGTCGGGTGGGGGTCCTTAGAAAATAAGGAGCAACTTTGGCTACCCAAATATAAGGAGTCTGGTAATAATCCCAAAAATAGGGTGGCTAATGATAAGGATCTTTTACAGTATTATGATGAGGAGTTTTTAATTTGTATATAATTTACACATCGTGATTGGTATGGGTCCTGACAAGATTGGAAATGATTTTGGCTCCCTAAATATAGATTGTTTGCTAGCGATCCAAAAAATAGAGAAGCACATGTCTAGGTTCTTTGAAGATGTTTTGGGAACGAGTACTCTATTTTTATATACTTATGGTTGTCGGGTACGGGTTCTGAGGAAAATATTAAGCAATTTTTGTTATCCAAAATTGGAAGTCTCGTAGCGATCCTAAATTAGGGAGGAACATTACGAGGCTCTTGAAGGGTATTTTGGAGAGGAGTCCTCGATTTGTAAATAATTTACTTATGGTTAATTGGTAGGGGTCTTGAGGAAATAGAAAGCGATTTTAGCTCTCCAAAATTTAGAGAGTTTGGTAGTGACCCCAAAAATAGGGACGCACACCGCGAGACCTTGGAGGGTATTATAGGAAGGAGTGTTTGATTTATATATAATTTACTTATGGTTATCGAGTGGAGGTCCCGAAAAAATAGGGCACGATTTTGGCTCCCTAAATATAGGGAGTCTGGTACCAAGACCAAAATAGGTTGGTACATGATGAGTCTCTAGGAGGGTGTTTTGGGAAGGAGTGCTATATTTGTATACAATTTACTTCTAGTTATCGAATGGGCTTCTGAAAAATATAGAGCAATCTTGCCTTTCCTAATTTTGAGAGTAACGTAAAATTTAGGAAGACATATGACTAAGCTATTGGAGAGTGTTTTAGGAAGTAGTGCTCGATTTGTATATAACTTAATTATGATTATTGGGTGGGGGTACATAGAAAATAGGGAGTAATTGTGGCTTCCAAAATATAGGGAGTCGGGTAGTGATTCCAAAAATACGAAGGTATATGGCAAGGCTCTTGGAAAGTATTTTTGGAAAAAATACTCAATTTGTATATAATTTACTTATGGTTGTCGGGTAGGGATCCTGAGAAAATAAGAAAATATTTTGGCTCCCTAAATATAGGGAGTCTGGTAGCGATCCAAAAAATTTGGAGGCACAGGACGAGGCACTTGGAGAGTATTTTGGGGAGGAGTTATGAATTTATATATATATATATATATATATATATATATATATATATATATATATATATATATATATATATATATATATATATATATATATATATATATATATATATATATATAGGAAATGAGTTCCTATGACATGTCATAGGGAGTACCCTATGATATATGGTGAGTTAGTAACCCTAGAATATTTAGAATGTTCTGAATTTTTAAGAGGATGATCACCCTATCTTAGATAGGACCCCCGCAAAAAATCGACTCATTCTAAAACTTCTAGAGGCATGAAATATGATTTTCAATTTAACGGTTAAAATGGATGGCCGATAAAGCTTCTAGCATTTGATGCCCCAACAAACTTTAGAATGATTTGATTTTTTGTGGACATTCTATCTAAGGTAAGGTGATCACCCTCAAAAAAATTCAGCACATTCTAAACATTCTAGCATTACTAATTCACCATTTGTCATAGGGTACTCCCTATGACATGTCATAGGAACCCAGCCCTCTATATATATATATATATATATATATATATATATATATATATATATATATATATATATATATATATATATATATATATATATATATATATATATATATATATATATATATATATATATATATAGGGGTGAGATCCGTTGACAACCCAAAATGGGAGGTAAATTTACCTCCCACTTATAACTCGTCATAATCGTTGGTTAGAGGTTTTCGAATTTGCTGATTTTTTGTGAGGATGATCAACATGGCATGTTGATCATCCTCACAAAAAATCAGCAAATTCTGAAACTTATAAGGGCGTCAAATGTATTATTTAAATTAACGGTTCAAATAGACGGTTCAGAAATATTTGATTCAATCGGCGCCCTTAGAAGTTTCAGATTTTGTTGATTTTTTATGAGGATGATCACTATGGCAAGTTGATCATCCTCACAAAAAATCAACAAAATCTGAAACTTCTAAGGGCGCCGATTGAATCAAACGTTTCTGAACCGTCTATTTGAACCGTTAATTTGAATAACACATTTGACGCCCTTATAAGTTTTCGAATTTACTGATTTTTTGTGAGGATGATCAACTTGCCATGTTGATCATCCTCACAAAAAATCAGCAAATTCGGAAACCTCTATCCACCGATTGAATCAAGTTTAAAATGGGAGGTAAATTTACCTCCCATTTTGGATTGTCAACGGATCCCAGTCCATATATATATATATATATATATATATATATATATATATATATATATATATATATATATATATATATATATATATATATACTTATGGTTGTCTGGTGAGGGTCCTGGAAAAATAGTAAACTATTTTTTTTTCCTAAATATAGGGACTCTGGTAGCGATCCAAAAAATAAAGACGCATAATGCGAGGCATTGGAGGGTGTTTTGGGAAGGAGTGCTCGAATTGAATATAATTTACTTATGGTTATCGGGTGGGGGTCTTGAGAAAATATATAGTAATTTTGGATGTCTAAATATAGAGTCTGGTATCGATTCCAAAAATAGGAAGAAATTTTGGATCCCAAAATATAGGGAGTTTGGTAGTGATCCTTAAAATAGGGAGGCATATGGCGAGGCACTTAGAGATAGTTTTGGGAAGGAGTGCTCGATTTGTATATAATTTATTTATCATTATTGGGTGGGGGTCCTTAGAAATTAGTAAGTGATTTTTACTCCACAAATATAGGGAGCATGGTAGTGATCCTAAAATTAAGGAGGCACATTGTAAGGTTCTTAGATGATATTTTTAGGATGAGTGCTCAACTTATCGATATTTATTTAGGGTTATTGGGTGGGGGTTCTTAGAAAATAGGGAGCAATTTTGGTTCTCCAAATATAAGGAGTCTGGTAGTGATCCCAAAAATAGGAAGGCACATGGCACGACTCATGGAGGGTATTTTGGGGAAAAGTGCTCGATCTGTATATAATTAACTTATGGTTGTCAGGAGGGGGTCCTTAGAAAATAAGGAGTTATTTTTGCTCCACAAATATAGGGAGTATGGTAGCAATCTTAAAAATAGAAAGGCATATTATAAGTATCTTGGACGGTGTTATGACAAGGTATGCTTAATTTGTATATAATTTACTTATGGTTATCAGTAGGAGTCTTGAGAAAATAGAAAACAATTTTTCCTTCCCAAATATAGAGAGTCTGGTGACAATCCTAAAAATAGGAAGGCACATGACTAGTTCTTGGAGTATGTTTTGGAAATAAGTGCTCGATTTGTATATATTTACTTATATTTGTCGGGCAAGGGTCCTAAGAAAATAGAAAGCAATTTTGGCTTTTCAAATGTAGGGATTCTGGTAGTGATTTTAAAATTAGGGAGGAACATTGCAAGGCTCTTGGAGGATGTTATAGGGAGGTGTGCTTAATTTGTTTATAATTTATATATAGTTATCGGGTGGGGGTCCTGAGAAAATAAACTACAATTTTAGCTTCTTAAATATAGAAAATCTGATAGCGATCTGAAATATAAGGACACATATTACGAGAATCTTGGTGGGTTTATAGGGAGGAGTGCTTGATTTATATATAATTTACTTATGATTGTCAGGTGGGAGTTCTGAGAAAATAAGATGTGATTTTGACTCCCTAAATATAGGGAGACTGGTAGCGATCCCAAAATAGGGAGGCACATGGCAAGTTTTTTTTTAGGGTATTTTGGGAATGAGTACTTAATTTGTATATAATTTAATTCTGGTTATTATGTGGGGATTCTAAAAAATATGAAGCAATTTTGGTTCTCTTAATATAGGGTATCTAAAAGTGATATAAAAATTAGGGAGGCACATGGCGAGGCTCTTGTAGAATGTTTTAGGTAGGAGTACTCGATTTGTATCTAACTTACTTATGATTATCAGTTGGGGGTCCTGTGTTTATAAGGAGCGATTTTGGCTCTCCAAATGTATAGAATCTAGTATTGATTCAAAAAATAAAGAGGCACCTAGCGAGACTCTTGGAGGATGTTTTGGGGAGGAGTAATTGATTTGTATATAATTCACTTATGGTTGTTGGATGGAGGTCCTGAGGAAATAGAGAGAGATTTTAGCTCTATAAATGTAGGAAGTTTGGAAACAATCCTAAAAATAGAAAGGCACATAACAAGGATATTGGATGGTGTTATAGAGTGGAATACCTGATTTGTATTTAATTATTTACGATTGTCAGGTAGGGGTTCTGAGAAAATAGGGAATAATTTTGGCTTCCCAAATATAAAGAGTCTGGTAGCGATCCAAAAAATTCGGAGGCACATGGTGAGGCTCCTAGAGAGTAGTTTTGGGAGGAGTTCTTAATTTATATATATTTACTTATGGTTATCTGATAAAGGACTTGAGAAAATAGGGAGTGATTTTGCCTTCCTAAATGCTAGAATTCTAATAGCGATCCAAAAATACAGAAGGCATATGTTATGGTATTAGAGGGTGTTCTGGGGTAGAGTGATCGAATTGTATATAATTTACTTATGTTATCGGGTAGGGGTTTTCAAAAAATAAGGAGTTATTTTGGATCTTTAAAAATAGGGAGTCTATTAGTGATCCCAAAAATAGGAAGGTAGATCGCATGGCTCTTAGAGGATATTTTAGGGAGGAGTGGTAGATTTATATATAATTTACTTATGGTTGTCGGATGGGGATCTTTAGAAAATAGGAAGTAATTTTGGCTTTCCAAATATAGGGAGTCTGGCAGTGATCCCAAAAATAGGAATATACTTGGCGAGACTTTTGAAGGGTATTTTGGAGAGAAGTACTCATTTTGTATATAATTTACTAATGATTATCGAGCGGGGATCTTTAGAAAATAGTGAGTAATTTTGGCTTCATAAATATAGGGTGTCTGATAGCGATCCTAAAAATAGGAAGGCACATAGCGAGGCTCTTGGATGATATTTTGAGGAAGAGTACTCAATTTGTAGATATTTACTTATAGTTGTCGGGTGGAGATCCTTAGAAAATAGGAAGCGACTTTGGCTCCCTAAATATAGGTAATCTGAAAGTGATCCTAAAGAAAGGAAAGCACATGATGAGGATCTTGGATGATGTTTTGACGAAGAGTGCTTAATTTGTATATAATTTATATATAGTTTTAGGTTAGGGTCTTGAGAAATAGGAAATGATTTAGGCTCCCTAAATATAGGTAGTGTGGTAGCGATCCAAAAAATTGATAAGCATACGACTAGGTTCTTGGTTTGGGTATTTTTTCTAGGAGTTCTCAATTTGCATATATTTACTTATGGTTATTAGGTGGAGGTCCTGAGAAAATAAGAAATGATTATGACTATCCAAATTTAGGTTGTCTGATGGCGATCTTAAAATAAGGGAGGAAATATAGCGAGGCTCTTGGATGGTGTTTTGAGGAGGAGTGCTCGATTTGTATATAATTTATATATAGTTATTGGGTGAGGGTCCTTAAAAAATAGAGAGTGATTTGGCTTTCAAAATATATAGTGTCTAGTAGCGATCCCAAATATAAGGACGCGCATCGTAAGACTCTTGGAGGGTTTTATGGGGAGGAGTGCTAGATTTCTATATAATTTACTTATAATTATCGGGTGGATGTTCCAAAAAAATAGGAAGTGATTTTAGCTCCCTAAATATAGGGAGTCTGGTAGTAACCCCAAAATAGGGAGGCACATGATCTGTTTCTTGAAGGGTGTTATGAAGAGGAGTGCTCGATTTATATATAATTTACTTCTGGTTGTCAGGTGGGCTCTTGAAAGATATCGAGCAATTTTAACTCGCCTAATGTAGGGAGTCTAGAAGTAATATCAAAATTAGCGAGGTACATGGCTAGGCTCTTGGAGGATGTTTTGATGAGTAGTGCTCGATTTGTATAAAACATACTTATAGCTGTTGAGTGGGAGTCCTTAGAGAATAGAGAGCAATTTTCGCTCCCCAAATATAAGGAGTCTGGTATTAATCCCAAAAATAAGGAGGCATATAGCGAGGCTTTTGGATGGCCTTTTGGGAAAGAGTACTTGATTGTCGGGTAGAGGTCCGGAGAAAATAGGGAATAATTTTCGCTCTTAAAATATAAGGCATTTGGTGGCGATCAAAAAATTTTGGTAGCACTTTACTAGGCTCTTGGAGAGTATTTTGAGGAATAGTTCTCAATTTATTTAAATTTACTTATGATTTTCTGGTGAGGATCCTTTGAAAATAGGGAACAAATTTGCCTTCCGAAATATAGGAATCCTGGTAGTGATCCTAAAAATAGGGTGTCATATGGAGAGACATTAGAGATTTTGGATTGTCAGTTAAGTGTCCTATGAAAATTAAGAGTGATTTTGAATCTCAAAATGTACGGAGTCTAGTATCAATCTCAAAATTAGAGTGGCACAAGGCAAGGCACTTGGAGGATATTTTATGGAGGAATACTCAATTTATGTGTAATTTACTTATAGTTGTCGGGTGGGGTCTTTAGAAAATAGGGAGTGATTGTGGCTCTCCAAATGTAGGGAGTCTGGTAGCGATCCTAAAAATAAGGAGACATATGACGAGGCTCTTGGAGGGTATTTTTAGGGAGGAGTACTTGATATGTATATAATTTACAAATGGTTGTATGGTGTAAGTCCTTAGAAAATAGTGTGCCATTTTGGCTCCCCAAGTATTAGGAGTCAGGTAGCTATCTAAAAATAGAAAGGCACATGGCAATGCTCTTAGAGGATATTTCTAAGAAATATGCTTAATTTATAGATATTTACTTATGGTTTTCGGATGGGCCTCCTTAGAAAATAGTGACATATTTTGGCTCCCCAAATGTAGTGAGTTTGGTAATGATCCTAAAAATTTGGAGGCAATGATGAGAATCAGGGATGGTGTTATGACAAGAAGTGTTTAATTTGTATATAATTTACTTATGGTTTTCGGTAGTAGTTTTTAAAAAATAGATAATAATTTTGACTCCCCAAATATAGGAGTCGATAGCGATCCCAAAAATAGAAAGGCACATGACTAGATTATTGAAGGGTGTTTTGTAGAGGAGTGCTTGATTTGTATATATTTACTTATTGCTATCAAGTAGGGGTCTTGAGAAAATAGAAAGTAATTTTGACTATCCAAATATAGAGAATATGGTAGCGATCCTAAAATTTAGAAGGTACATAGCGAGGCTATTAGAGGGTGTTTTAGGAAGGAGTGTACAACTTATATATAATTTACTTATGGTTATCGGGTTGGGTTCTTTAGAAAGTAAAAAAGTTAATTTGGCTCCCCAAATATAGGGAGTCTCGTAATGATTCCAAAAATAGGAATACACATGGCGAGGGTCTTGGAGGGTGTTTTGAGAAGGACTAGATTTATATATAATTTACTTATGGTTGGCAGGTGGGGGTACTTAGAAAATAATTAACGATTTTGGCTCGTTAATTATAGAGAGTCTGGTAGTGATCCCAAACATAGAAAAGCACATAGCATGGTTCTTAGAGGATATTTTAGGAAGGAGTACTTAATTTGTTGGTATTTACTTATGGTTATCGGGTGGAGGTCCTAAGAAAATAGGGAGCAACTTTGGCTCCAAAAATATAGGGACTCTGATAGTGATCCCAAAAATAGGAAGGCACATAATGATAATCTTTAACCATATTATAACGAGGAGTGATCAATTTATATATAATTTATAAATGATTATTGGTAGGAATCAAGATATAGGGAATGATTTTGGCTCCTCAAATATAAGGAGTCTAGTAGCAATCCTAAAAATAGAGAGGCATATGACTAGGTTCTTGAACGGTATTTTGGGGAGAAGTGCTCGATTTGCATATATTTATTTATGGTTATTTGGTGGGGGTCCTGAGAAAATAGGATACGATTTTGGCTATCCAAATATAGGGAGTCTGGTTGCATCCCTAAAATTAGGGAGAAACATTACGAGGCTTTTGGAGGTTATTTTGGAGAGTAGTTCTTGATTTGTATATAATTTACATATGATTATCAGGTAGAGGTCCTAAGAAAATAGAAAGTAATTTTGGCTTCCCAAATATAAAAAATCTAGTAGTGATCCCAAAAATAGGGATGCACAACTTGAGACTTTTTGAGAGTGTTAAAGAGAGGAGTGCTTAATTTGTATATAATTTACTTATAGTTATCGGGTGGGGGTCCTGAGAAAATAGAAAGTGATTTTGGCTTCTCAAATATAGAGAGTCTGGTAATGATTCTTAAAATAGGGATGCACATCTCGAGACTCTTTAAGGGTGTTATTGAGATGAGTGCTTAACTTGTATATAATTTACTTATTATTGTTGGGTGAGAATCCTGAGAAAATAGGAAGCAATTTTGGCTCTCTAAATATAGAGAGTCTGATAACGATACCAAAATATGGAGACACATAGCGAGTCTCTTGGAGGGTATTTTAGGAAGGAGTGCCCAATTTGTATTTAATTTACTTCTGGTTATCGGGTAGAGCTCTTGAAAAAATAAAAAGTAATTTTAGTTCTCCTAATGTATAGAGTGTAAGTGATGACAAAATTAGGAAGGCACATGAAAAGGCTCTTGAGGGGTATTTTGGGAAGGAGTGCTCGATTTGTATATAATTTACTTATGGCTGTCGGTTGAGGGTCCTGAGAAAATAGAAAGGTATCTTGGCTACCCAAATATAAGAAGTCTTGTAGCGATCCAAAAAATAGGGAGGCATAAGGCGAGACTTTGGAAGGTGTTTAGGGTGGAGTGTCTGATTTGTATATAATCTACTTAAGGTTACTGGATATGGGTCGTGAAATATTAGGAGTAATTTTGGCTCTCCAAATATAGGGAGTCTGATAACGATCCTGAAATTAGGAACGCACCTGGTGATGATCTTAGATAGTGTTAAGGGAATGAGCGCTCTATTTGTATTTAATTTACTTATAGTTGTCAGGTAGGGGTCCTAAGACAATATGTAATAATTTTAGCTCACTTAATATAGGGAGTCTGGTAGCATTCCAAAAATTTTGAATACATATAGCGAGGCTCTTGGAAAGTATAATAGAAAGGATTTATCAATTTATATATATTTACTTATGATTATTGGGTGAGAGTCCTGAGAAAATTGAGAGTGATTTTGCCTTCCCAAATTTTGGAAGACTAGTATCGATTCTAAAAATAAGGAGACATATGGCAGGCAATGGACGGTGTTGTGGAGAATAATAATCGAATTATTTATAATTTACTCATGGTTATCAGGTAGGGGTCCTAAGAAAATAAGGAGTGATTTTGGATCTCCAAATATAGAGTCTAGAAACGATCCTAAAAATAGGTAGGCACAAGGTAAGGCTCTTGGAGGGTATTTTGGGGAGGAGTGCTTGATTTGTATGAAATTTATGTATAGTTGTCGGATGAGGGTCTTTAAATATAGGGAGCTATTTTGGCTTTCTAAATATAGGAAATCTAGTAGCAATCCTAAAAATAAGAAGGCACATGGTAAGGCTTTTGCAAGGTATTTTAGGGAGGATTGCTCGATTTGTATCTAATTTACTTATGGTTATGGTTAGGGTCCTTAGAAAATAGTAAGTGATTTTGGCTCTCCAAATCTAGAGAGTCTGGTAGCAATTCTAAAATAGAAAGGTACACAACGAGGCATTTGGAGGATGTTTCAGAAAGAATTGCTTAATTTAAAGATATTTATTTATGGTTGTCGGGTGGGGGTCCTTAGAAAATAGGGAGCAACTTTGGCTACCCAAATATAGGGAGTCTGATAGCAATCCCAAAAATAAAGATGCTAATGATGAGGATCTTGGGCAGTATTATGATGAGGTGTTCTCAATTTATATATAATTTACACATCGTGATTGGTATGGGTCCTAAGAAGATTGGGAACGATTTTGGCTCCCTAAATATAGGTTGTCTACTAGCGATCCAAAAAATAGAGAGGCACATGTCTAGGTTCTTTGAAGATGTTTTGGGGAGAAGTACTCGATTTTTATATATTTACTTATGGTTGTCGAGTACGGGTTTTGAGAAAATATTAAGCGATTTTGGCTATTTAAATATTAGGAGTCTCGTACCGATCCTAAATTAGGGATGAACATTGCAAGACTCTTGAAGGGTATTTTGGGGAGGAGTCCTCGATTTGTAAATAATTTACTTATGGTTATTGGGTAGGGGTCCTGAGGAAATAGAAAGCAATCTTGGCTCCTTAAAATTTAGAGAGTCTAGTAGCGATCCCAAAAATAGGGACACACACCGTGAGACCTCGGAGGGCATTATAGGGAGGAGTGTTTGATTTATATATAATTTACTTATGGTTATCGAATAGAAGTCCTGAAAAAATAGGGCACGATTTGGCTCCCTACATGTAGAGAATCTAGTACTAATCCCAAAATAGCTTGGCATATGATGAGTCTCTAGAAGGGTGTTTTGTGAAGGAGTGCTATATTTGTATATAATTTACTTCTAGTTATCGGATGAGCTTCTAAAAAATATGGAGCAATCTTAACTTCCCTAATTTCGAGAGTAACATAAAATTTATGAAGGCATATGACTAGGCTATTGGAGAGTAGTTTAGAGAGTAGTGCTCTATTTGTATATAACTTAATTATGATTATCAGGTGGTGGTCCATAGAAAATAGGGAACAATTGTGGCTCCCAGAATATAGGGAGTCGGATAGTGATTCTAAAAATAAAGAGGCGTATAGCGAAGCTCTTGGAAAGTATTTATGGGAAAAGTGCTCGATTTGTATATAATTTATATATGGTTGTCGAGTAGGGGTCCTGAAAAAATAGGAAATGATTTTGATCCCCCCAAATATAGGGAGTCTGGTAGCGATCCAAAAAATTCGGAGGCACAAGATGAGACACTTGGAGAGTATTTTGAGAAAGAGTTGTCAATTTATATATATTTACTAATGGTTGTCTGGTGAGGGTCTTGGGAAAATAGAAAACAATTTTACTTTCCCAAATATATGGACTGTAGTAGTTATACAAAAATAGGAAGGTATTAGGTGAGATATTAGAGGGTGTTTTGGGGAGGAGTGCTCGAATTTTATATAATTTACTTATGGTTATCGGGTGGGGGTCTTGAGAAAATACGTAGTGATTTTGGATCTCTAAATATAGGGAGTCTGGTATCGATTCCAAAAATAGGGAGAATATTTGGCCCCAAAAATATTGGGAGTCTGATAGTGATACCAAAAATAGAGAGGCATATGGCGAGACACTTAGAGACTGTTTTGGGGAGGAGTGCTCGATTTATATATAATTTATTTATGGTTGTCGGGTGGGGATCCTTAGAAATTAGTGAGCAATTTTGAATCTCCAAATATTGGGAGCATGGTAGTGATCCTAAAATTAAGGAGGCACATTGCGAGGTTCTTGGATGATGCTTTTAGGAGGAGTACTCAATTTATCGATATTTACTTATGGTTGTCGGGCGGGGGTCCTTAGAAAATAGGGAGTAATTTTGATTCTCCAAATATAGGTAGTTTAGTTGCGATCCCAAAAATAAGAAGGCATATGACGAGACTCCTGGAGGGTATTTTGGGAAAGAGTGCTCGATCTATATATAATTTACTTATGGTTGTCAAGAGGGGGTCCTTAGAAAATAGGGAGTCTTGAGAAAATAGAAAATAATTTTGGCTTTCCAAATATAGAGAGTCTGGTATTAATCCTAAAAATAGAGAGGCACATGACAAGTTCTTGGAGGGTGTTTTGGAAATGAGTGCTCAATTTGTATATATTTAGTTATATTTTTCGGGCAAGAGTCCTGAGAAAATAGGAAGCAATTTTGGCTTTTCAAATATAAGAATTTTGGTAGTGATTCTAAAATTAGGCTGGAACATTGCAAGGCTCTTGGAGGGTGTTTTAGGAAGGTGTACTCGATTTGTATATAATTTACTTATGGTTATTAGGTGGGGGTCCTAAGAAAATAAAGTACGATTTTGGCTTCCCAAATATTAAAAGTCTGGTAGCAATCAAAAATATAGAGACATATATTACAAGAATCTTGAAGGGTTTATAGGGAGGAGTACTTGATTTGTATATACTTTACTTATGGTGGTCGGGTGAGGGTCCTGAGAAAATAGAAAGTGATTTTAGCTCCCTAAATATAGGAAGACTAGTAGTGATCCTAAAATACGGAGGCAATGACAAGTTTCTTTGAGGGTGTTTTGAAAATGAGTACTTAATTTGTATATAATTTAATACTTGTTTTCATGTGGGGATTCAAAAAAATATGGAGCAATTTTTGTTCCCTTAATATAGGGAGTCTATAAGTGATATAAAAATTTGGAAGGCACATAACGAGACTCTTGAATGATTTTTACGTAGGAGTGCTTGATTTGTATCTAACTTACTTATGGTTGTCAGTTGGGAGTCCTGAATTTATGAGGAGCGATTTTGGCTCTCCAAATATATGGAGTCTATTATCGATTCAAAAAAAAAGAAGGCACTTGGCGAGACTCTTAGAGGGTGTTTTGAGGAGGAGTGTTTTATTTATATATAATTTACTTATGGTTGTTGAATGGGGGTCCTGAGGAAATTGAGAATGATTTTGACTCTATAAATATCGGAAGTCTGGAAGTAATCCCAAAAATAGAAAGGCATATTATAAGGATATTGAATGGTATTAAAGAAAAGAGTGCCTGATTTGTATTTAATTAGTTACGGTTGTCGGGTAGGGATTCTGAGAAAATAGGGAATAATTTTGGCTTCCCAAATATAAGGAGTCTGGTAGCGATCCAAAAAATTTTGAGGCACATGGTGAGTCTCCTAGATAGTAGTTTGGGGAGGAGTTCTCAATTTATATATATTTACTTATGGTTGTCTGGTAAGGGACTTGAGAAAATAGGGAGCGATTTTGCCTTCCTAAAAGCAAGGATTCTAATAACAATCCTAAAATTAGGGAGGCATATGTTATGGTATTAGAGGGTGTCTTGGGGAGGAGTGATCGAATTGTATATAATTTACTTATGGTTATCGGGTAGGGGTTTTAAGAAAATAAGGAGTTATTTTGGATCTCCAAAAATAAAGAGTTTATTAGTGATCCCAAAAATAGGAAGGTAAATCACAAGGCTCTTAGAGGATATTTTAGGGAGGAGTGGTTGATTTATATATAATTTACTTATGGTTGTTATATGGGAATCTTTAGAAAATAGGGAGTGATTTTGGCTTCCCAAATGTAGGGAGTCTGGCAGCGATCCCAAAAATAGGAATGTACTTGGCGAGACTCTTAGAGGATATTTTTAAGAGAAATACTCAATTTGTGTATAATTTACTTATGATTATCTAGCAGGAATCTTTAGAATATAGTGAGCAATTTTGGCACCCTAAATATTGGGTGTCTGATAGCAATCCAAAAAATAGAAAGGCACATAGAGAGGCTCTTGGATGATGTTTTGAGGAAGAGTGCTCAATTTATAGATATTTACTTATAGTCATCTGGTGGGGGTCCTTAGAAAATAGTGAATAACTTTGGCTCCTCAAATATAGGTAATCTGGAAGTGATCCCGAAGAAAGGAAGGCACAAGATGAGAATCTTGGATGGTGTTTTGACTAGGAGTGCTCAATTTGTATATAATTTACACATGGTTATTGGTTAGGGTCCTGAGAAATAGGGAATGATTTAGGCTCCTCAAATATAGTTACTCTGGTAGCGATCCAAAAAATTAGGAGGCACGACTATATTCTTGGTAGGTGTTTTGTCTAGGAGTGCTCAATTTACATATATTTACTAATGGTTATCAGGTGGAGGTCCTGAGAAAATAAAAAACAATTTTGACTATCAAAATTTAGGGAGTCTGGTAGCGATCTTAAAATAAGGGAGGAAATATAGCGAGGCTCTTGGAGGGTATTTTGGAGAGGAAAGCTCGATTTGAATATAATTTATATATGGTTATTGGGTGAGGGTCCTTAGAAAATAGAGAGTGATTTTGGCTTTCCAAATATATAGAGTCTTGAAGCAATCCTAAATATAGGGATATGCATCGCGAGACTCTTGGAGGGTTTTATGGGGAGGAGTACTTGATTTCTATATAATTTACGTATGGTTGTCGGATGGATATTCCAAAAAAATAGGAAGTGATTTTGCCTCCCTAAATATAGGGAGTCTGGTACTAATCCCAAAATAGGGAGGCACATGATTTGTTTCTTGAAGAGAGTTATGGGGAGGAGTACTCGATTTGAATATAATTTACTTTTGGTTGTTAGGTGGGCTCTTGAAAAATAAAGAACAATTTATATTTACCTAATATAGGGAGTCTAGAAGTGATGCAAAAGTTAGGGAGGCACATAGCTAGGCTTTTAGAGGGTATTTTGATGAGTAGTGCTCGATTTGTATATAACGTACTTATAGATATCGAGTGAGGGTCCTTAGATAATAGGGAGAAATTTTGGCTCCCCAAATATAAGGAGTCTTGTAGTAATCCCAAACATAAGGAGGCATAAAGTGAGGCTTTTTGAGGGCCTTTTAGTAAGGAGTACTCGATTGTAAAGTAGGGGTCCTAAGAAAATAGGGAATAATTTTGGCTCCCGAAATATAAGGAGTTTAGTAGCGATCAAAAAAATTTGGCAGCACATGACGAGGCTCTTAAAGAGTATTTTGGGGAGTAGTTCTCAATTTATTTATATTTACTTATGATTTTCTTATGATTTTGGGGAGTAGTTCTCAATTTATTTATATTTACTTATGATTTTCTAGTGAGGATACTAAGAAAATAGGGAGCAATTTTGTCTTTCGAAATTTAGGAATTCTGATAGCGATCCTAAAAATAGGGTGTCATATGAGAAGACATTAGAGATTTTGTATTGTCGATTAGGGGTCCTAAGAAACTAAGGAGTGATTTTGTATCTCAAAATATACAGAGTCTAGTATCAATCTCAAAGTTAAAGAGGCACATGGCAAGGCCCTTGGAGAATATTTTACGAAGGAATACTCGATTTGTGTATAATTTACTTATGGTTGTAGGGTAGGATCTTTAGAAAATGAGAGTAGTTAGGGTTATCCAAATATAGCGAGTCAGGTAGCGATCCTAAAAATAGGGATACATATGGTGAGGCTCTTAGATGGTGTTTTTGGGAAGGAGTACTCGATATGTATAAAATTTACTAATGGTTGTCAGGTGTAGGTCCTTAGAAAATAGTGAGCCATTTTGGCTCCCCACGTATTGGTAGTCAAGTAGTTATCCCAAAAATAGGGAGGCACATGGAAAGACTCTTGGAGGATATTTTTAAAAAAAATACTTAATTTATAGATATTTACTTATGGTTGTCAGTTGGGTATTCTTAGGAAATAGTGATATATTTTGGCTCCCCAATAGTAGTAAATATGGTAGCGATCCCAAAAATTGGGAGGCACATGATGAGGATCTTGGATGGTGTTATGACAAGAAGTGCTTAATTTATATATAATTTACTTATGGTTTTCGGTAATGGTTTTGAAAAAATAGGGAATGATTTTGGCTTCCCAAATATATAAGTCTGATAGTGATCCCAAAAATAGGGAGGCACATGACTAGATTAATGAAGGGTGTTTTATAGAGGAGTGCTCGATTTATATATATTTACTTATTGTTGTCGGGTGGGAGTCTTGAGAAATAGAAAGTGATTTTGGCTATCCAAATGTAGGGAATCTAGTAGCGATCCTAAAATTTTGGAGGCACATAGCGAGGCTCTTAGATGGTATTTTGGAGACGAGTGCACGACTTATATATAATTTACTTATGGTTATCTGTTGGGGTTCTTTAGAAAGTAGAAAGCTAATTTGACTCCCCATATATAAGGAGTCTAATAGTGATTCCAAAAATAGGAAGACACATGGCAAGGCTCTTGAAAAGTATTTTGAGAAGGAGTGCTCGATTTATATATAATTTACTTATGGTTGTCAGGTGGGGGTACCTAGAAAATAGTGAGCGATTTTGGCTCTTAAATTATAGGGAGTCTAGTAGTGATCCCAAAAATAGAAAGACAAATAGCAAGGCTCTTAGAGGATATTTTTGGAAGGAGTAGTTAATTTATAGATATTTACTTATGATTATCGGGTGCGGGTCCTAAGAAAATAGGAACCCAAATATAGGGACTCTAGTAGTTATCCCAAAAATAAGGAGGCAGATAATGATAATCTTGGACCATGTTATGACGAGGAGTGCTTAATTTGTATATAATTTACAAATGGTTATTGGTAGGGATCAAGAGAATATAGGGAATAATTTTGATTCCTCAAATATAGGGAGTCTGGTAGTGATCTTAAAAATAAGGAGGCACATGACTAGGTTCTTGAAGGGTGTTTTGGAAAGGTGTGCTCGATTTACATATATTTACTTATGGTTATTTGGTGGGGGTCCTAAGAAAATAGGATGTGATTTTGGCTATCCAAATGTAGGGAGTCTGGTTGCATCCCTAAAATTAGAGAGAAACATTACGAGGCTTTTAGAGGTTATTTTTGGGATAAGTGTTTGATTTGTATATAATTTACATATGGTTATCAGGTGGGGATTTTGAGAAAATAGAAAGTTATTTTGGCTCCCCAAATATAAAAAGTCTGATAGAGAACTCAAAAATAGGGATGCACATCTTGAGACTCTTTGAGTGTGCTATGGAGAGAAGTGCTTGATTTGTATATAATTTACTTATGGTTATCGGGTAGGGGTCCTGAGAAAATTGAAAGTGATTTTGGCTCCTTAAATGTAGAGAGTCTAGTAGCGATTCCAAAAATAGGGATGCACATCTCGAGACTCTTTGAGGGTATTATAGAAAAGAGTGCTTAACTTATATATAATTTACTTATTGTTGTTAGGTGAGAATCCTGAGAAAATAGGAAGCAATTTTGGCTCCCAAAATATAGAGAGTCTGGTAGCGATACCAAAATATGGAGGTACATAGCGAGTCTCTTGGAGGGTATTTTAGGGAGGAGTGCTCGATTTGTATTTAATGTACTTCTGGTTATCGGGTAGGGCTATTGAAAAAATATGGACCAGTTTTGGTTCTCCTACTCTATGGAGTCTAGAAATGATGAAAAAATTTGGGAGGCACATAGTAAGGCTCTTAATGGGTATTTTGGGGAGGAGTGATCGATTTGTATATAATTTACTTATGACTGTCGGTTGAAGGTCCTGAGAAAATAGAAAGGAATTTTGGCTCCCCAAATATAAGAAGTCTTGTAACGATCTAAAAAATAGGGAGGCACGAAACGAGACTTTTAGAGGGTGTTTGGGGAGGAGTGCCTGATTTATATATAAGCTACTTAAGGTTATTAGATGGGGGTCATGAAAAATAGGAAGCAATTTTGGCTCTCTAAATATAGGGAGTCTGATAGCGACCCCAAAAATAGGAACGTACCTGGTGATGATCTTGGATAGTGTTAAAGGAATGAGCGCTCGATTTGTATTTAACTTACTTATAGTTGTCGGGTAGGGGTCCTAAGACAATATGGAATCATTTTGGCTTATTTAATATAGGGAGTCTGGTAGCATTCCAAAAAATTCAAATGCACATGGCGAGGCTCTTAGAGAGTATTTTAGAGAGGATTTATCAATTTATATATATTTACTTATGGTTATTGGGTATGGGTCCTGAGAAAATAGGGAATGATTTTGCCTTCCCAAATTTTAGAAGACTAGTATAGATTCTAAAAATCGGGAGACATATGGCAAGGCATTGGACATTATTTTGGAGAGCAGTGATCGAATTATTTATAATTTACTTATGGTTATCGGGTAGGGGTCCTGAGAAAATAAGGAATGATTTTGGATCTCCAAATGTAGGGAGTCTAGTAACGATGCCAAAAATAGGTAGGCACAAGGCAAGGCTCTTGGAGGGTATTTTGGAGAGGAGTGCTTGATTTGTATGAAATTTACTTATAATTTCCCCCTCATCCCTCTATATAACACATCCCATCTAAAACCTAGGGGGGAAGCTTCTATCACCTAACAATCTGAAACCCTAGGTTTGGAACCATCATCATCTTACACCAAACCCCAGGCTTCTACCATCGCCACCGCCAAACCCTAGTTTCCACCATCTCCGAGTTGACCTTCATCATCCTGATCGATCCATCATTCTTCATCATCATCGCCATCATCGAATGCTAGGGAGAGTCCGGTTACGACGGATGCTAGATCCGGCGTTGACCCTGATTACGACGGATGCTAGGGAGAGTCTCTGTGTAGTATCAATAAGTCCGTTCACACTAATAATCAACTGTTTAGATCTAAGATTAAGAGATTCTCATATTTAAACTGTTAAATATTCCAGTCGGGATGAACACGCCATTCTCCCCCAATTGAGATAATAAATCAATATTACTTGTGAATGTCCAAGCGTAACCCCAAAACCCTAGTACTCATCCTCAGATTACCCATCACCTTTATTTTATTACATTTATTCTTTTGTGTTTGTTTAAGTTAGCATCAATTAATATACTCGCTCTCCTTTGAAGATAATTTCTCACTAGTTTAATAATAAAATTTTCTTTAATTAGCTTTCACTCAAGCTTCTGTGGGATCGACCCGCATTTGTCATTGTTTACCAAATAGATGTCGTGCATTTGAGGATAACAATTTAGAACACATCACACCCTCCAAGAGCCTTGTCATGTGTCTTACTATTTTTGAGATCGCTACCAGACCTACATTTGGGGAGCCAAAATCTCTCCTTATTTCCACAGGACCCCCACCCAAAAATCATAAGTAAATTATGTACAAATCGATTACTCCTCCCCAAAACATCATCCATGAGCCTTGTCGTATACCTCCCTATTTTTAAGATCGCTACCAGACTCCCTGTAATTGGGGAGCCAAAATCGCACACTATATTCTCAGGACCCCCATCTGACAACCATAAGTAATTATATACAAATCGAGCACTCCTCCCCAAAACACCCTACAAGAGATTCGCCATGTGCCTCCCTATTTTTGGAATCGTTACCAGACTCACTATATTTGGGGAGCCAAAATTGTTCTTAACATTTAGGGAGCCAAAATCGATGCCACTTTTTTCAGGACACTCATCCGATAACCATATGTAAATTATATACAAATCGAGTACTCCTTCCTAAAACACCCTCTAAGAGCCTCGCCATGTATTTCTCTATTTTTGGGATTGCTACCAGATTCCCTATATTTGGAAAGCCAAAATTGCCCTTTATTTTTTTAGGATCCTCACCTGATAATCATGAGTAAAATATATACAAATCGAACACATCTCCACAAAACACCCTCCAAGGGGCTCTTCATGTGCCTCCTTATTTTTTGGATCACTACCAGACTTTCGATAATTAAAAAGTCAAAGTAGCTCCTTATTTTCCCAAGGCCCCTACCCGACTGTTAGGATTGATGTGTTCTAAGCTTGTAAAACTTTAATATTTTGGTCTAATAAAGATTGATAGTTATTATTATATGAGATGTATATAGGTGCGTAACAAAGTTACGTGTTCTTTTAAGAACAAAGAGCCATGGTTATATGGTAGTCTACTGAGTTGAAGACTGAGTAGATTGGTCCCATATAATCTAAATCAGTTCGCACCTATGATCAGGTTGGTCGCCTCATCATGATAAGCTGTTGGCGATGACAGTTCATGGGAAGTCTTTACCATGGTCATCACCAAGCATAGTGTCTGTGGCTGAACGGAACTAACACGGTGTACAGATCAGTGAGCAGACACTGGTACACTAAGCCGTGTTTCTGCTTAGGGTAAAACGGTTCTAAACCCTAAGGAACCATGTCTGATGGACTAACCAGTTGCGTTGTGCTTTGGCACACCAATGTGTGAGGATCCGTGTGCAGTGATCCAAAACAACGGTGTACTGGGTTACCCGGCTGGCGTTGCATTAGCGTGTCACTCCTGTAGGCCATCCACACCCCTGAAGGGAGGTGCGTTCCTTGGTGTGACTTACACTGTACCAAACCCAGGCCTGGTGGTCACCAGTTTGACTGTTGACCGGGTTTGATTACTCGGTGAGGTAATCAGAGGTACGATGTATAGGTCAACCTGGAAGGAACCAAGTCATATGATCATTCGAGTCTGATGGTAGTCTCCAACGCTCGAAGTGAATCATGGCATCAAGTGGAGGGACACCGAGTTTACCACTACTAAGCGGAGAGCAGGGGTATGATGGAGAACATAGTAAGTCTGGGTGAATTAGAGTGCAGCCTGCGTCGCACTCTGGGTGGCTACGCAGGTTAACTCGAGCTCAGAGGATCGATGGTACACTCGGGTAGTGTGTCGATCGAGCTTGAGTTGGAAGCCATGAACCCCGGTCCCTGATGGTTCCACCTTATCAATATTATGTACGGTTCTTGAACCATCTCCTCGGAACATCATTAGCATTAAGAGGAAGAAAGAAGTATATGCTCCGTGTGTGCTTGGCACTAGAGCCCGAGACTAGTACAGAGGCGCACGTAGTAATCCCTAGCCATAAGTGAACTTCGCTGCATAGGTGCGATGCACCGAGATGTGCTGCGAGTTGACTAGTTGACTTTGCTAGAGGCACCCTCCGGTGGCCTCAGTTAATAGTAGGTAACTAGTAGAAATCACTTAAGTAATGGCCGCTAGGTATCGCACGTTAGAAATGGTCAAAATGAGGTGTTAGGGCGTTTTGGTAAAAACCTCACTCTACCGGACCTCACTCTTGGCCGACCCTAGCAGTGGGAGATCTTGCTAGGGCCGGCCCTATATTGTAGGGATGAGAATCCCTCATCTATAGGACCGGCCATATAGATAGGGATAGGGCTTTAAATCGATTAAGATCGAGCCCTAAAATGTGGGAAAACGAATAAATACAAGGAGAGATAAAATGGAGATAATGGAGAGATAATTGTGGGAGATCTTTATCCCCTTTTTTTTTTTTTTTTTTTTTTTGAGATCAGTGGGTGTCCCGAAACCTTTCGGGCAATGGCCCACTTCAGGCTCGGACTAATCCCTCCGGGAGTGAAGCCCGACCCACTCGGCAATTCCCACTTCACTCCTGGGTAAATCGAGAGGAGGAAGAGTTGAACCCACAACCTCATCACCAAAAGCTTCAGTTGCTTTGCCAACTCTCCTTTCCCCTGGTGGGTGAGATCTTTATCCCCTTGGATCCTTATCCAAGGGGGTAGACCGGCCCTATATATAGGGCTATATGGGGCCAGCCATAATGATGCAAAAACCGAACCCCCCTCCCCTCTCATCTCTCTAGTTCTCTCCCTAATCCATCTCCCGTTTCCTGCTTGCAACTTCGTCTTCCTCGCGTGGAGTTCTGAAGAAGGAGAAGGGTCATTCTTCGGAGGCACTCAGAGATCCGAGAGCGACGTTCCGTGCATCGTGTGAGATCGGGTGAACAAGAAGGCAAGGTCTCCATTCGTACCATCGGCATCTTCGTGAACGATCTTCTGTCTCCATCGACAAAGAAGACAATTCTCCGCGGTTAAAAGATCCGTACGAAAGGTATGTGTAATCTAACATGTAGATCTAGCGAGTATTATGATTTGCATCCATGCTAGTTAATCATTACGCTAGATTGTCGTTAAGGTGTTCGACTCACGTGCATACACATGCACACATATGTAGATTAGTTTCGATGAAAGTTTAAATCGTGTAACGTGCACCATGAACGGTCTTTCGACCGCCAAATCGTTTCAGCTACGAGCCTCTACCATGGATTTATTTCCAACAATTGGTATCAGAGCCGCATTAGTGGTGTGCGTTTCATGTTTTTCATAAAACCAACATGTGTGCGCATGATGAATGCGTGAGATCATCGGGGTTCTTACGCTTAGATCATGCATAAGTATATATTGTGCTTGTTCTATTAACCATTCTTGCAGGGCGCCGCTATAAAAATCTAGATCTATGTTTTGTGCTTGCTACCGGGGGTCGGGCCCCGAGTTAACCATCGTCTGGATTTGCATGGCCTTTTTCATAGGTGTGTTTTCTTTTCTTTCTAGGAAATTGTGTACGAGCGAGCACTTGCTCGAAGCGTACTAGATTTTTTTGGTTACAGATCAAGAAGAAAGATGCGCCAAAGAAATCCACCATCGGGAGCGTAAGCGGAACCCTGGAGGATGAAGACGATCCGGCAAAGTGTTCGCGAGCACGACGGAGGAGCCGGACCGAGGAACCTTGCGAAGAAAGCTAGAGGCCTACGCTGTGCTAATTAGATTCAGGGGTCGGACCCTGAACTTAATTCAGTTTTAATGGTTGCTTTCTTTATTAGTTCTTTATGTTTCATATCGAACCCCGATGAGATAATGTGATTATCAGTTTTCAGAGGGATGCCTTTCCCCTCTGGTCCAAGCGACCGTTTGAGGATAGGATCCCGCTAGATGATGCCTATTATTTATTTGACTTTTGATGTTAGTGGGATCCCATCACATATGGTTATGCCACCATTAGGTCAACATCCGACTAGTCGGGTATGCCTATTTGGCCAGCATCGAAATCAAAGATGAGATGGAGATCCATTCAACATCAATTGTCAAATTCATAAGCGAGGCGCCATGACTAGTGGGAGTCCTTTCCAGTGAGTCTGACTCTAGGATTAGCTCCAGAGCATTAGTGTGATAACCAATTTTGCAAAGCATCGATATTCTTGGAATATGTAATGTGACCCTTGAATGGAGAAATCCGCTTCAGGCAGGGACTATGATATTCCGAGAATGATTAATGCTAGGCGAAGGGCTTGAACGCTAGTGGGAGCATGGTGTGACCAGGGTCTAGTATTTAGGAGGTCGCTACCTTTGTATTTGCATAAATTCATATTCGCAAAATAACCCTCATATATAATAAGGGATGCAAGAGAGGACTTTTAAAGATCCTCTGGCCTCCATGGCCAGTCGTTTTGTATTCGGGTGGGGATGCATAACTTCACACCCCCTAGGGTGGGAGCTGTGTGTTTCCATGCCAAATTACTTAATGACCTCCCTGAAGGATATGGTGATTACGAGGCTAGGAGAGAAGGGCTTTTCATCCCACCCTAGTGGGGGCCGCATGAACTCCCGTGTCGTAATTGCTTAGGCTCGTGGGTAAGCATCCTAAGTACACGTGAGGTATTCGTTGCGAAGACAACGGTGATCATGTGGTACTGGCCAAAAGATAACAATGGTCCATCAAAGCCCTTAGTTGACAAATTTGGACAGGGTCAAGAAAAAAGGCCCGTGTAAGCGGATTGACGCTGTATGATATCCCCTAGGGCAGGTACAGTCGATTCCGAGATCTTACATACATAGTTAATTAATCCATGGAAATGACTTCGCTTGAGGGTAGCGTTAACATATGAATATAATTAGCTTGTTTTAAAAATCCATAAAATAAGTTTTCATGCATTCTCATTATTCAATCTTTTATTTTCAGATGACTAAGTTAGACCCCCTGTCCGCTATCCTAAATGACCACAAACTTACCGGTCCCAACTATGAGGACTGGAAGCGCAACCTGTATCTGGTCTTAAGGATTGGTAAACAATGACAGCCCTGAATGACCCTGAGCCGAATTTGCTAGGACCCGATGCCACAGAGGCACAGTTAAAGGCTTTCACTGACTGGAAGGAATCTAATGAAATATATAAATACTATATTATAGCACCCTTGCAAACAACTCCGCAGAAGCAAGTCGAGGAGATGCCCGACGCTTCTGACATGATGTTGTATTTGAAGGAGATGTTTGAAGGTCATAATTGCGTTACGCGATACCTTACCATCAAGAAACTCGTCGGCACTAAGATGTCCAATGGGACGCTGGTTCGGAAACACATAATGAAAATGTTTGGGTTCCAGAACGAACTAGCGACCATGGACATTGTGCTAGAAGGCGAGGTGATGACAGACATCTTCCTCTCGTCACTGTCTGGAGCCTTTGAAGGCTTTGTCACCAACTTTAATTTGAATAAGTTGGCTATGACAAATACAGAGCTTCTGGGAGCTCTCTAGGCAGCTGAGGATGGCTTCAAGCAGAAGGGCGAAGCACTTCACGTGCAACGCAGATCCTTCAAGAAGTCTGGTAAACCTCAGGGCAAGAAACATAAGAAGAAACCTAAGTCAGTGCCTGTGCAGGACTCTGCTGGGGCCTCTGGGTCTGGAGAATCAAAGAAACCGGGCACAAAGTGTTTCCGGTGTGGCCAGAAGGGTCATTGAAAGAAGGACTGCAAGAAGCCTCAGAATGCTGGTGAAGGTAATCTACAACTCTTAGTTGTTGAATCATTTCTTTCAAGTAATAGTTCTTTTGCTAGTTGGATTATGGATTCAGGATCCACTAACCATGCCTATAACTCTCTTCAGGGGTTTCGGGAAAGCAAAAGATTGCTTGATGGAGAGGTGATCTTGAGTATGGGAACTGAGGCCATGGCTGCTGCTAAAGCTATTGGAGACGTTAATCTTAGTTTTTCGAATAATAAGACTTTGACTCTTAGAGATATTTTTTATGTACCGTCCTTGAGACATAACTTGATTTATGTTTGTTCTTTAGTTAATGAAGGTTATTCAGTTTATTTTGATACTTCTGGTGTGTCGTTTAAGCTGAATGGAACTTTTATAATAAGAGGAATGGTTCAAAATAATCTCTATGTAGTCAGTCCTAAATTTGAAAAAGATAACATAATAACTTCAGCATTTAATGTTAATTCATCTAAGCGTAAGAAACCTTTGGAAAATTTAACTCAATTGTGGCACTTACGACTTGGGCATATTGTCTTAGACAGGATCCATAGAATGGTGAAGGCCGGGCTTCTGGAAACAGATCCTACGGAGATCCTTCCCACCTGGGAATCCTGCCTGGAAGGCAAGATGACCAAGAGGTCCTTTAAAGGCAAAGGAGTAAGAGCTACTGAGGTATTAGAGTTAATTCATTCAGATGTATATGGACCCATGAGCGTCACAGCGATAGGAGGCCATGAGTACTTCATCATTTTCACTGATAATTACTCAAGATATGGTTACATTTACCTGATGCATCGAAAGTCGGAATCCTTTGACATGTTCAAAGAGTTCAGGGCTGAAGTAGAAAAGCAGACAGGTAAATGTATAAAAACCCTCCCTCCTGAGAGGAGGGGTTCTCAAAAAAAAAATGTATAAAAACCCTTCGATCTGATCGAGGAGGTGAGTACTTATCTAATGAGTTCCTTGGGTATATGGTGGAGCATGGGATAACATCCCAGCTAACTGCTCCAGGTACCCCACAACAGAATGGAGTTTCTGAGAGAAGAAATCGAACCTTGTTGGACATGGTTCGCAGCATGATGAGTTATGTCAGTTTACCAATGACCTTTTGGGGATATGCCCTACAAACAGTAGTTTATATTCTGAATCACGTTCCGTCTAAGTCAGTGCCTCAGACCCCTAGAGAACTGTGGTCAAAGCGAAAGCCTATGCTACAGTATTTCAGAATATGGGGATGCCCTGCACATGTGCGAAGGAATAAGAGGGAAAAGATGGAATCTAAAACCAGAGTATGCTTATTTGTAGGGTATTCCAAGGAGACCAAAGGAGGACTATTTTATGATCCTGAGGAAAAGAAGGTGATCGTTTCAACGAATGCCTATTTCCTAGAATAGGATTATATTGTGGACCACAAGCCTACTAGTAAGGTAGTTCTGGATGAACTGCTGGGTACTAGCACAGATAGCGCATCCGAAAGCATAGTGGGAGCTGACATTACAGATACTAATATACCAGATATTATAGAACCTATTAATCCTGTAACACAACGACCACCTCGTCGCAGTGGAAGAAGCATCAGAGCTCCTGACAGATACTATGGAGAAACCTTATTGGTTGATCCAGAAGATCAGAAGGATGACCCACTGAGCTACGATGAGGCAGTGGGAGCTTTTGACGGCTCTGACTGGCAAAAGGCCATGGAGGCAGAAATTACATCTATGTCCCATAACGCTATCTGGACTCTTGTTACACCATCATCCAATATTAAACCTATTGGGTGTAAGTGGGTGTATAAGAAGAAGAGAGGATCCGATGGTACAATTGAGACTTATAAAGCTAGATTAGTTGCCAAGGGTAATACCCAGAGAGAAGGAATCGATTTTGACGAAACCTTCTCGCCGGTAGCTATGATAAAGTCTATTCGGATCCTCCTATCCATTGCAGCCCATTACAACTGGGAGATCTGGCAAATGGATGTCAAGACAGCATTCCTCAATAGGAATTTGGAAGAAGACATTTATATGATGCAGCCACCAGGTTTTGAGTCAGAGGGTCAGGAACATCTAGTTTGCAAGTTGCAGAAGTCCATTTATGGACTAAAGTAAGCATCTAGGAGTTGGAACATTCGTTTTGATCAGGCAATCCAGTCATATGGATTTACTCAAAACGAGGATGAACCATGTGTATACAAGAGGAGTGATAAGACTACAGTGGTATATTTGATACTTTACGTAGACGATATTCTACTCATTGGAAATGATGTTGGAACATTATCAACGGTAAAGGTCTGGTTGTCAACACAGTTCGATATGAAAGACCTAGGTGAAGCGAGTTATGTTTTGGGGATCAAGGTAACACGTGATCGTCAGAACAGGATTCTCTCGCTGTCACAAGTCGCGTATATAGATAAGGTTATGGCTAGGTTTGACATGCAAAACTCCAAGAAGGGTTTTGTGCTATTTAAACATGGTGTAAAACTGTCTAAGGATCAATGTCCTAAGACACCTGAGGAGAGAGCATTAATGCAGAAGATACCTTATGCTTCGGCATTAGGTAGTCTAATGTATGCTATGCATTGTACAAGGCCAGATATCTGTTTCGCAGTAGGCATGATGGGTCGATTTCAGTCGAATCTGGGTCCAGATCACTGAACAGCAGTGAAGTGTATACTCAAGTACCTTCGTAGAACAAGGGACTATGAGTTGGTTTACACTGCACAAGAACTGACGCCGATTGGATACACAGATTCTGACTTTATATCAGATTTGGAATCCAGAAAATCGACATCAGGTTTTGTGTTTATGTTAGGAGGAGCAGCGGTTAGTTGGCAGAGTGTGAAGCTAGCAGAAATGCATCGCAGACTCTACCACAGAGGCTGAGTACGTTGCAGCGTGCGAGGCAGCCAAAGAGGCGGTATGGCTCAAGAAATTCCTTACGGATTTGGGGTGCGTACCAGAGGCCCAGTTACCTATTGTGCTTTACTGCGACAATAGTGGGGCGGTAGCACAAGCAAAGGAGCCAAGACATCACCAAAAGGGGAAGCACATCGAGTGCAAGTTCCACTTGATTCGGTAGTTTCAAAAGCAAGGGCGAGTAGCGGTGACACAGATTGCATCTACAGATAATGTTGCTGATCCTTTCACAAAGGCAATACCTACCAAGGCATTCGAGCGACATGTGGACGCGATGGGAGTCAAAACTGTTTTTGCTACGCTAGATCAAGTAGGAGATTGTTAGGATTGACGTGTTCTAAACTTGTAAAACTTTAATGTTTTGGTCTAATAAAGATTGATAGTTATTATTATATGAGATGCATATAGGTGTGTAACAAAGTTACGTGTTCTTTTAAGAACAGAGAGCCATGGTTATATGGTAGTCCACTGAGTTGAAAAGTGAGTGGATTGGTCCCATATAATCTAAATCAGTTCGCAGCTATGATCAGGTTGGTCGCCTCATCATGATAAGCTGTTGGCGATGACAGTTCATGGGAAGTCTTCACCATGGTCATCACCAAGCACAATGTCTGTGGCTGAACGGAACTAACACGGTGTACAGATCAGTGAGCAGATACTGATACACTAAGCCGTGTTTCTGCTTAGGGTAAAACGGTCCTAAACCCTGAGGAACCACGTCTGATGGACTAACCAGTTGCGTGGTGCTTTGGCGCACCAATGTGTAAGGATCCGTGTGCAGTGATCCAAAACCACGGTGTACTGGGTTACCCGGCTAGCGTTGCATTAGCGTGTCACTCCTGCAGGCCATCCACACCCCTGAAGGGAGGTGCGTTCCTTGGTGTGACTTACACTGTACCAAACCCAGGCCTGGTGGTCACCAGTTTGACTGTTGACCGGGTTTGATTACTCGACGGGGTAATCAGAGGTACGATGTATAGGTCAACCTGGAAGGAACCAAGTCATATGATCATTCGAGTCTGACGGTAGTCTCCACTGCTCGAAGTGAATCATGGCATCAATTGGAGGGACAGCGAGTTTACCACTACTAAGCGGAGAGCAGGGGTATGATGGAGAACATAGTAAGTCTGGGTGAATTGGAGTGCAGCCTGCGTCGCACTCTTGGTGGCTACGCAGGTTAACTCGAGCTCAGATGATCGATGGTACACTTGGGTAGTGTGTCGATCGAGCTTGAGTTGGAAGCCATGAACCCCGGTCCCTGATGGTTCCACCTTATCAACATTATATATGGTTCTTGAACCATCTCCTCGGAACACCATTAGCATTAAGAGGAAGAAAGAAGTATAAGCTTCGTGTGTGCTTGGCACTAGAGCACGGTAGATGCATAACTACATGCGAGTACTAAGGGTTAAGCCCGAGACTAGTACAGAGGCGCACGTAGTAATCCCTAGCCATAAGTGAACTTCGCTGCATAGGTGCGATGCACCGAGATGTGCTGCGAGTTGACTAGTTGATTTTTCTAGAGGCACCCTCCGGTGGCCTCAGTTAATAGTAGGTAACTAGTAGAAATCACTTAAGTAATGGCCGCTAGGTATCGCACGCTAGAAATGGTCAAAATGAGGCGTCAGGGCGTTTTGGTAAAAACCTCACTCTGCCGGACCTCACTCTTGGCCGACCCTAGCAGTGGGAGACCTTGCTAGGGCCGGCCCTATGTTGTAGGGATGAGAATCCCTCATCTATAGGGTCGGCCATATAGATAGGGATAGGGCTTTAAATCGGTTAAGATCGAGCCCTAAAATATGGGAAAACGGATAAATACAAGGAGAGATAAAAAGGAGATAATGGAGAGATAATTGTGGGAGGTCTTTATCCCCTTGGATCCTTATCCAAGGGGGTAGGCCGGCCCTATATATAGGGCTATATGGGACCGGCCATAATGATGCAAAAACCGAACCCCCCTCCCCTCTCATCTCTCTAGTTCTCTCTTTAATCCATCTCCCGTTTCCCGCTTGCAACTTCGTCTTCCTCGCGTGGAGTTCTGAAGAAGGAGAAGGGTCATTCTTCGGAGGCACTCAGAGATCCGAGAGCGACGTTTCGTGCATCGTGTGAGATCGAGTGAACAAGAAGGCAAGGTCTCCATTCGTACCATCGGCATCTTCGCGAACGATCTTCCGTCTCCATCGATAAAGAAGACAATTCTCCGCAGTTAAAAGATCCGTACGAAAGGTATGTGTAATCTAACATGTAAATCTAATGAGTATTATGATTTGCATCCATGCTAGTTAATCATTACGCTAGATTGCCGTTAGGGTGTTCGACTCACGTGCATACACATGCACACATATGTAGATTAGTTTCGATGAAAGTTTAAATCGTGTAACGTGCACCATGAACGGTCTTTCGACCGCCAAATCATTTCCGCTGCGAGCCTCTACCATGGATTAATTAACCAACACCGACAACCATAAGTAAATTATATTAAAATCAAGCACTCCTCCCCAAAGCACCCTCCAAGAGCCTTACCATGTGCCTCCCTATTATTAGGATCGCTACCAGAATACTTTCATTTAGGGAGCCAAAATAGCTCCCGATTTTCTCAGGACTCCCACCCGACAACCATAAGTAAATTATATACACATCGAGCATCCTACCCAAACACCCTTCATGAAACTCGCTACCAGAATCACCGACATTTAGAGAGCCAAAATCGCTTTCTATTTTCTTAGGACCCCTATCCGACAACAATAAGTAAATTATATATAAATCCCGCACTCCCCTCTAAAAATCTTTAAGAGCCTCGTCATGTGCCTTCATATTTTTCGAATCACTACCAAACTTTTTATTTTTAGGGAACCAAAATCGCTTCCTATTTTCTTAATACCACCACCGAACAACCATAATTAAATTACATACAAATAAAGCACTCCTTCCAAAAATACATTCCAAGAGGCTCGCTATATGCCACCCTATTTTTTAGATCACTACTAAACTCCTTATATTTGAGGAGCCAAATCACTTTGTATTTTTTCGAGCCCAGCACACGACAACCATAAATAAATTATATACAAATCGAGCACTCCTCCCTAAAATACCCTCCAAGATCACACCATGTGTTTCCTTATTTTTTAAATCGGTACCAGACTCCCTATATTTAGGGAACCAAAAGAGCTCTTTATTTTCCAAGGATGCCCATCTGACAACCGTAAGCAAATTATATACTAATCGAGCACTCTATCCAAAACATCCTCTAAGAGCCTCATCATGTGCCACCCTATTTTTGGGATCACTACAAGACTCCCTATATTTAAGAAACCAAAATTGCTCCCTATTTTCTAAGGACTCCCGCCCGACAACCACAAGTAATTATATACAAATTGAGCATTTCTCTCCAAAACACCATCTAAAAGTCTTACCATGTGTCTCTATATTTTTGGGATCGCTACCAGACTCCATATATTTTGAAAACCAAAATCGCTCCATATTTTCTAAGGACCCCCACCCAATAATTATAAGTAAATTCTATATAAATCGAATACCCTTCCCAAAATAACCTCCAAGAGCATTGCCATATGCATCCCTATTTTTGGGATTACTATCAGACTCCTTAGATTTAGGGAGCCAAAATCGCTCCCTATTTTCTAAGGATCTCAACCCGACAACCATAAGTAAATTATATACAAATCGAGCATCCTCTTCAAAACACCCTCCAAAATCATCATCATATGCCTCCTATTTTATGAATCGCTACTAGACTCCCTATATTTAGGAAGCCAAAATCACTCCCTATTTTCTCAGGATCCTTACCTAACAAGCATAAGTAAATTATATACAAATTGAGCACTCCTTCCTAAAACACCCTCGAAGAACCTCACTATGTGCCACTTTATTTTTGGGATCGCTACCAGACTTCCTATATTTTGTGAGCCAAAATCGCTCCTTATTTATCAGGACCCCCACATTACAACCATAAGTAAATTATATACAAATCAAGCACTCCTCCCTAAATCACCCTCCAAGAGTTTTACCATGTGCCTCTCTATTTTTGGGATCGCTACCATACTTATTATATTTGGGGAGGCAAAATCACTCCCATAAGTAAATTATATCCAAATCGAGCACTCATTCCCAAAACACCCTCCAAGAGCTTCGCCATGTGCCTCTTTAATTTGGGATCGGTACCAGACTCCTTATATTTGGGGAGGAAATATCACTTCCTATTTTCTCAAGAGCCCCATCAAACAACCATAAGTAATTTATATATAAACCAAACACTCCTCCCCAGAACTCCCTCCAATAGCCTTGCTATGTGCCTCGCTATTTTTAGGATCGCTAACAGACTCCCTATATTTAGGGAGTCAAAATCGTTCCCTATTTTTTAAGGATCCACACCCGACAACCATAAGTAAATTATATACAAATCGAGCACTCGTCCCCAAAACACGCTACAAGAGCCTCATCGTATGCCTCCCTTTTTTTGGGATCGCTACCAGACTCTCGACATTAGGGTAGCCAAAATTGCTCCTATTTTTCTCAGGAACCCCACCCAACAATGATAAGTAAATTATATACAAATCAACTACTCCTCCCCGAAACACCCTCCAAGTGGCTCGCCATATGCCTCCTATTTTTGGGATCTCTACTAAACGTCCTAAATTTGGGGAGCCAAAATCACTCCCTATTTTCTCAGAATCTTATCTGGTAATTATAAGTAAATTATATACAAATCAATCCCAAAACACCCTCCAAGAGTCTCGTCATATGCCTCCCTAATTTTAGGATGCTACTAGACTCCCAACAGTGGCAAGCCAAAATTGCTCCGTATTTTCTCAAGACCCCACCCGATAATAATAAGTAAATTATATACAAATTGAGCACTCCTCCCCAAACACCCTCCAAGAGGCACGCTATATGCCTCCCTATTTTTGGGATCGCTACCGGCCTCTATATTTAGGGAGCCAAAACCGATCTATATTTTCAAAGGACCCCTGTTCGACAATAGGTTTAATGAATCCAAAAGAGATATAGAAAGCCATCATTTGTGGACACCTAAGGCACCTCCTGAAAAATAGGAAAGATGTGTTAGTCCACTAGGATGGTCTCAATTATGCCATAGAGGGGTGATATTCTCACCCTCAATATTATTCCTATACTTCATTGGGTTTAGTCTACATTCTGAGGAATGGGTTGACTAGGGTGAACCCACTTGGTGAATCCTAGTTACACTAGGGGTCTCCTATTAGAGCGCATCTAAAAGGTGCCATCTAGGATTCCTAATCCAATTAGAAAACCTAGGTCAGCGAGTTTCCTAATCCACTCGTACTAAGTGTCCTTGTTATCGTGGAATCACCCACTGCTAGAATGCTAACTGTATTAGGATTATGTCAGTTTGGCTCTTAGAGGTGGCTATGATTTAGAAGTGACCCCAATAATCTTAGCTCCAATTGGAAATATGGCTATAGTCATATCTTGACTAAGATCATGAATCCGTTAACTATGGCTACAACCACTACTAAAATATAGTTGTACTCCGACGTTATTAAGTAAATTACATGAATACCCTTACCCTACTATGTTGCAATTGACCCCTCTTAATTTCGGTGTCAATGAAGGTGTCCGGAACCATCCTTGTTGTCCCTCCAAGTACAGCTTACCCACTTGAGTCCTGGCTTCTCATTTTCTTATGATCACCATCTCTACTTTGATTTCATCCCGCCGGACTTGATGATCAACTCTTCATGAGAGTCACTCAAGAAAACACCATGTTCCCCTCGGGGAATATGGAATTCCCACGAACTGCCTATGTTCCTGGTCTTTAATACAAGTCACCCAACATACTCAGGTGTTAGCCTACAATAGACCTCACTGATTGGTAGGTTAAAGCGACAAACACCGAACCTAGAGTTCATAGCACATCCTAAGGTTTAGGATCTAGGAAAATAGTAATAAAGTTACATGTGGTCTTGGGTGACGGTACTTAAAGACCAAGTACACACTCTTGATTTCGTTCATTGCATTACAAATACGCTAACACTGCCTGACTTAGAATTAACATTCCAATGGTTGAGATAGACAATCTCTCTCTATCAATAAGGCTAGGGTGTATCATATTGCATGTCCAGTCATTAACTGCGAACCTAGCTAGGTATGTATGGTGAACTCATATGTCTCACATGTATATTTACCCCATATACATGAGTTGTGTAAACCACACCAAAGAAGACAAAGCGTTAGAGCAAGGGCTCAAAGAGGTGCGGAGATCGAAACAATGAGAGGCAGCAACTGCTATTTATTAATTCGCTAATCCCGTGAACATGACAACAACGGTCAGGATTTGCAAGAGCAAACAAAGCACAACGACCTCGAGGGAAAGTTTGCTCCACTCCACAGTGTCCATACCGGGAGTCGAATAGGGAACCGAAACCCCTCCAACATGGGAGAGAGGAAGTACCAACAGGTCAAGAGCCCATATACATACTTCTCCACGTGTTGTACTCTCAAATCTATGGAGATTTGCATATTTGCATGCAGCTTACCTTTTCCTGTATAAATAATAGGTGTGAAGAGCCCAACCTTGGATACCCATCTCCTCACAAAACCGACTTGTAAGGGGAGGTTCAGGACAGGTATATAAACTGCCCATCACCTGCTCCTATTCTAGAACCGTTCGTTTCTATTCCCAATTCCATATTTTAAAACTAACGGATAGTATTTGTTCCGATGGATTGAAGGACTTGGGAACGATAATACATCACTCCGTGCGTTTCTATGCTAATTGGAACGTTGAACCATCGAATTACATTAGAAATAGTAATTGATGGGATTACCTGACCTCTTCTGGATGACGTTTAAGTGGAACAACTATTCCTCATGCCAAACACCCCCCAAATATTTCATGTTCTTTTATGTTGGATAAATCAAGATATCCGGTTTATCAAATAGATTGCTCAATCAAATAATGTCTATCCTGTGGTGGGCAATCAATGTCCGACAAATTTTGGTGGAGACTAATGTGCCACCAAACTAGAAGAAAAAAAAAAGTAATCTTGAAAATCCATTTACCCGGGACATTGGGCGTAAGAACATATCACAAAATAAGATTATCCAGATAAATCAATGTCCAACCTATTTTACTCGCCAGAAGAATGAACCTTTATTGCCAATTAATAATCAAATACATACTAAGAAACCCATGGATTAAGCTTGTCAAAATCGAAGCTTTAAAAACACTTCTCTTAGCCACACAAAATAAAGATTCAAAATACAAAGTACATGAATGGATTTATTATCTCCAGACAAGTGAGTAGACTTAGGGGGCGTTTGGTTTGGCTGTTTGCTTATAAGTAGAGTTGTTTCTATAAGAGCTTATTAAAAAGTTCTGCTGAAAAAAACTCGTATAATAATCAAAGTCGTTTGGCAACTCTGTTTAGATAAGCTCTTAAAATAAAAAAGTGTGTTTAGTTAACCTCTTTTATAGCGCTTATTTTGGGGTAATACTTTCATAATTTTGGGGCGGATGAGGTCTTACTGCAAATCTTGCGGCAAACGAGGGGCGGAGGAGATCTGCGGAGGGCGGACTGCAAAGGAGGCGGACGAGGGGGGGACTGCGAAGGAGGGCGGACTATGGTGGAGGTGTAGACTGAGGGCGGACTATGGTGGAGGTGCAGACTAAGGGCGGACAATGGAGGAGGAGGGCTGACGAGGGGCGAAGGAGGTGCAGATGAGAGGCAGAGAAGGGCGGATGAGAGGGCGAACAACGGAGGTCTGGCTGCAGATCGCGAGGGAGAGGAGCAATATATTTTTCCTCCCGAGCGGCTATAAAGCAGATAGGTCAAAAGTAAACAATATACATCCTCTATAATTTTCTGACAAGAGAGGGACTCAATAATCCAAAAAAAATGTTGAGCGGTTAAGTGCAAAAAACCCTTTTCAAAAAAGCTTCGATCGGTTGCTCCTAAAATAAGAGAAAAAAGAGCTTCTCTCTTAAAATAAGCACTGCAAAAAAATACTCGACCAAACAGACTTTTTAGATAAAAAAAAGTAGTTATTTATCTAATAAGTTCAATAAGTACTTAAAATCAGCCGAACCAAACACCCCCTTACTTTCTTGGTAGAAGATCAAAAGGCAAGGAATGTACAGTACAGTGGCGGCTCCAGGAATTTGTATCAGTGGTATCAAAAATTGCATTAAAAAATAAATTTCACTGGACATCGTGAAGTATGATTTGGTAAATCAGTGTAATGGGGTCAAACCAACAGCTAAAACTAAATAAATTATGATAAAAATAAAACTTTAATAGATTTTTTAATAGAATTGAATCGGTGTGTAGGGTCAATTGACCCCACTTGTCCATATGTTGCGCCCCCATTAATGTACAAATAACTGTAGTTAAATTACAGGTGAGGTGGTTGCGCGCGTAGCAAGATCAGCCCAAAGAAGAAGTCGTCTGGGCCGGCCTAGAAATCTTGCTTGCCAAGCAGGTTCCTCATTTTCATAAGTGAAACCACTCTTCTCGTACAATCTTCGGGCCGCATCATTGTCCACAGCAACATGAACGTATAGGTCAGATATTCCTGGAACGAACAATCAGAAATCTAAGTCAGAATTCTTTAGAAATAACACAAAGCTACAATTTCACTTCTTATTTGAGAAAGAGAGACAGAGAGAGAGAGAGAGAGAGAGAGAGCATATTAGATCACAAAACTCAACTAAAAAAGAAGTTTACAATTTAACTGGTTTACTTTTGGTTCAACCCAGTGATACTACAGATACGATGTGCACGTGCATCGAGGATTTGAGGTTATTAGGACGATGTATGAAGATATACTTGTATAATGGTTTGGCATGTACGTCCGTGTCGTATTCGGACCATGTAGCAGACCACAAATCAATGTATATTTCTTTACCTTTGTAGTCTATGCCCTAATGGAGTTAACTTATTCTCCACCTTCTGCTCATTCTTGTTGGTTGGTATCAGAACCTCAGTATTGTGACTGAGACTAGATGAAGGTCTTGAGGTCTTCACAGTCATCAGCTAGGGCTTCGTATTTTGAGTGGTCTTGCGAGTACCACTCAAAACATGATATGAGCAAATGACCCTCAAAGCTCTATCAGGGCACCAGTCTGATATACATACAAAGAGGACAATGAACTCACCAGCATGATGATACACCCACCCCAAAAAACATTTGAGGTGGATCATAAACCAATAGGTTGCTTACTAGAAACTAAAAATGGAGTATAGGGACTTCATAAACAGATCCACAACCTGTGCACCAAAGGGCATATGAGGTAGGTGACGGTGCCAAAGAGCAAGAAGGAGAAGATAGTCTCCCACTCTAGTATGGAAGCAGAGTACTGTGCGATGTCCCAGACTGTTGCAGAGATCATTTGCATGGTTTGAAATTTCAGTATATGAGTTTTTGAACTAGTATATGAACCGGTTTGGACCGGATAGGGTAGCGTTTCTGTTTGGTGTGCCATACAGTTTTTCAACCATTGTGACTACAAGGTGAGACAAAAGTACTGTCACTTTCTTAATACTAAATTAATGTCCTTTAATTTGAATTTTATATACTATCCAATGACTTGACATGGGTCCACACTTTCAAGGGAAAAAGATGCATAAAATATCATATGAATAAGGCCTTTCAGATAGAAAATTTCCTGTTATCTACTCTTTTAATGCAGAAAATACATGAGAAAAAAAGTATCATATTTATGCAGGGCTATGGTTGCAAGAGAACTTAAGAAACACAGATGAAGATACCGGTGTAGATTTATAAATAGAAAAGGATGATCACCCCATTGACGAGCTACTTTCTTAGACTTGGCAACTAATGCATATCCCAAACCATTTCTCTGCATCTCCTTAGCAACACATACATTGCTCAGATATGCCCTCATGACATCAGCTCCATTTCCCTGTTGAATTTGGTCAATTGTAAATCACAGGAACTCAATTGTAAAAAAGTAATCTAGCTGACCTTTTTAACACCTTTACTACTTATTTTCATTAGAACATATTTACCAATTAATTTTTGGTTATATTCAATCTCACCGCATTCCTCTACTCAGACAAAAAATAGCAAAACAGCATGGATCATTTTGTATTTAAGAGATAAACAAGAGTAACCATTACGCAAACCCAATTCTCCAAGCAGATTCCAGGGATCCTATTGGTAAGAAGCAGTGTTTTCAGAGGCGGGGGCGTAAGGCGGGGCGTTTTGCCTGATGTGGGGCGAGGCGTAAGCCCCAAGGTGTGGGGCGTAAGCCCCACGAATTTTTTATTTTTTAATTTAAAAAATATATAGAAATAAAACATATTATATAAATAGGGAAAATAGATTAAAAACAAACAAAATAAAAAATATTATGAACAAACAAAGCATTTAAGCCTACAAAATTGGTTGATAAATCACAAATATATACAAAACGATAATAAAAATGAACGTATCATTGTCTTTCAATATCATTTACGATCTAATTCTAAATTTCTAACCAAAATTCAAACTATCTACGTTTATATTTCATAGATTCTATCATTCTATACATGATATATAACCAATTTAAAACAACTTTAGCTCCCAAAAATGTCATAATCGTCATCCAAGAGAGTAAGACACATATAAAAGATCACACGGTAGCAATCAAATCATTTTTTTTCAACTATGCAGACAAACTCCAGTGGGGCGTAAGCCCAGGCCATTGGGGCGTAAAAGGCGTCCCTGGGCGTTCGGGGCGTAAGCCCCAGTGGTTCGGGCGTAAGCCCCACAGGAAAAAAGCCCCAGATTGAGTCGCCCCGGGCCTTTTAGGACCGCCCCGCCCCGGGGCGCGCCCCGGGCGTACCCCGGGGCGAGTTTTTTAAAACACTGGTAAGAAGTGCAACTTTAAGAAGCTTGTTAACTTAAGTTATATCAGTGTGCTTATGATAGGAAAGTTGCTATCTTCATTGTTCTCTGAATTTAGTTTTCCAATGCATGAAAAGCCTCAATAAAGCAGAAAGTTGAAGTATTGCCAAGGCCTAGCCAGATTTCAAAGATTATACTTGTTTAAAATATTGGGAAGGGGACATGTAAAAAAAGAGAGCATACATCAACTTGGAGGAGAAATACAAGCCTATCTATAGAAAGTTATTATCATGTCTGGCTTTTGGTCCTATTAATCTTTTAACAAAAATTGTAAGTAACTTTTCATGGTAGAAGTTTTTACTTTTAAATTCTTTCATTTCAAATAATGGATTGGTTTTACAAAACAAAATACAACAAATAGTAAATATATTATGATAGTATAGTATTCAACTCAAAAGGGCAGACATAACTTTCGAATTTACCAGTTTGTCTCTCAAGTTCTATATCTCAATGATGGCATCCTCCAACTTCGGATCTCGGACATCCAAAGGTGTAGGCATTACTCGGACAGGACAGATTTTTTGTGGTTTCATTCATAAATGAGAGGGAAATCCCAATACATCATGGAGCGACTTTGGTATAAAAAGGATACTAATTCCCAAATAAAATAGAAAGAGGCTCTTGCTGTATTGAAAATTACAGTTCTATCTTAGTGGTTAGTTGATGACTTCGACCTAATGTGTCGATGGCAAAACGGATAGGATATAACGAAACTTGAGTACCTGACATGCGTCCAGAGGGGGTCCTTAGCTGACTCATCAGGGAGAGGGCATATAGACTGTACTTGGAAACAATTGGTCAACAAGTTTAAATCAAAATAAGATTATGTAGTGTGAATTTTGTATGTTCGTGAACAATATTGTCCATTAATTTCCTGATGATACATGACAGTTCAAGCTTGGAATAGTATGCCGTTTTTGGCACTGATCGACATCTACACGATAATTTAAACTTCCATGCTTCTAAATCAACTGCATTGATGAAATTAATTAAATATTGAATTAGGGTAAAATAGTTAGAAAAGTATTGTGATGTCAATTCCCCAAACATAGTTAGAAAAGTATTGGGGTGTCAATTTATCAGAATAAGGTGGTAAATCAAATTCAACTTACAACAATGGGAGTTAGCATATGGGCCACATTGTAAAGTAATGAGAGAGGGCAAAAAAAGATTGAAGAACAATGATGACAATCACTAAAGGTCAGTTTGTCTTAGATCATGAAGGCCAACCGTGGAAGCTATTTCTTCCTTAGGCAATTGGAGGAATTAGATAGAACCATAAGAATATACAAATTGTTTTTATTGATTGGAGAAAGCATATGGTGCAGTACTAGTGGTAATTTGTTGGACGCCAATGTTTAGTTAAAGGATGTCTTGAACTAGTCAAGTACATGTATGGATGAGTAGCAATAAGTACTAGAAATAAATGGGGAGAAGCGAACTTCCAGACATGGTAGGCTATCATCATTTCAACCTGAAGCCCGTATATCATTATCTTGTCATAAATCAACATATAGCTTATATTCAAGAGAAGGTCCCATGGCGTATGTTTGCAAATAGTAGTGTTAGTTGATAAGACAAGCATAAAATTAGAATACTAAATTAGAATTTATGGAAGCAATCTTAAAAGGATAAGGATCTAAAACTTACATATTTCATGAAATGTAATGATAGTGGAAAAATAAAGGAAAATAATACCTTGGTTAAAATGAAAACGAACAAGATATGCCCTAGTATGCAGCAACTTTACATACAAAAGAGCGATAAATAAGAACCTGTATGGCATATGGAGGTTAATGTGGCATTACCAGTGCATGCCTTCTGAGTTTTAGATTGAAATATAGAAGAGAACATGGGGCCAAAAGTTGTGTGGCTAACAAATGTCGGTAATAAATAAGGTACAACCGTACAACCACATAATGTGCATTGAGAATGGGTGCATAATGAGCGGATATGTGGTTAAAAAAGGAAGGATAGTGATGTGGGACCAAGATGGGGTCCCGCACAATGTTTTAAAAGGAGGCGAGGCGGTCATGTGCTACCTCGAGGCGCACACCTCAGCAGCCACATATAAAAAACCTACGCCTCTGCATCAAGATGTGTACGCCTTTGTCCGAGGCACGCCTCAAGGTGTACGCCTATTGCTCTAGGCGTGAAACATAGGATGGGGAGGGGTTAAAACCAATGTTTGGTGTGGGGGGCACTAAGGGTTCGTATGTAAATCGTCCCCATGGACCATTTTTTCATCCATTGAAACCTCCTAAACCCTTTTAGATCTTTTTAGGTTTTGAAACCCCCTTGTCTCCAAAAACCCAAAATCAAGATCTAGTGCTCATTTCTTTTCTGATTTTGATTCTGAAGTTGTATTCTTCTTCTTTGTGGATTGTCTACCAACTACAAGTGAGAGATAAAGATTTGTTTCAAGTTTAGAGATATGGATCATGATCTTGTATCTTCTACTAGGTTTTTCTATGTTTTTTTTTGTATTTTACCATTATTATGTATTTGTATCATTGTTTATTTGTTTTTGAATCTTGACAATGTAAGTCCTATATTTGTATTTTATTGTTCATTATTACATGTTAGTTGCTACTTTAATTATTATCTTGAATATTAAAGAATTAAGCGTGTTTGAGCAATTTGACTTTCTATTTTGTTATTAGATAGTTCGATGGAGTCCTCAATCGTGTCATATAAGATATTTTCTAACACATTGTGATTTATTATGCATATCTAGTTCAATTATTGTTACACATTCAATAATAGTATTTATTCTGATTTTTTTTTTTTTTTAACTTTTTTTTTACCAAAATGCCTCTAAAAAATTCAAGGCTTACGCCTCGGTGCACCTTAAGGCTTACGCCTTGCCTCTCCAGAGGAAAAACGCCTCGGTACACCTTTCGCTTTTTTAAACAATGGCCCCACATAATCAAAGAGCTCGCTACTAAAACAATAGGGGCAAAAAGAAAAAAAATCAGTTTTTATGAGCTTGCTAGGTCGATGCATGCCATGGATTGTATAGTTAGATCGGGCTCGAGAAGATCTTAGGATATATGGTTTGTCAGTATTGAATGAGCGACAAAAGTTATGGGCGGAGGATGGTTGAGGGCTTTTTATTGTACCTTGCTCAAGAGCATATTGGATGACCAAGCTTCGACCGAGCAATGATCAGTCGAGTTCCGTTGGTCAGATCGTCCTGAAATTTCGACAACATCTCAAGGGTGTCAATACTAAAAAAAAACTAAAATTGATCTGATTGGGGCTGCGGATCTCTTCTAACACCTCCAGGATTACAAGTCTGTCTTGTAATTTCAGGGTAGTAATTGTGGCCACAAATGAGGGCTCGATCATATGAAAGCTGGGACACCGTGGAGGGGTGACATAGGTTGCAGGACGACAATGGTCGCGGGGAAATAAGAGAGAGAAGAGAGTGGGGGCCAACAGTGCACAAAGAGGAGAAGGGAGACCGACTGCTAGGGTTTGAGTGCGGGAGAGAAAGAGAAGGGGAGAGAAAACCTGGAGTCACCGCATTGCGAGGAATCCTCCTTTAGTTATTTCCAATTCAGGAAAATAAGATTTCTCATTCAATAATAGAGAGGCTGATTTACATACATTTAAGTTCACAAGCAATATGGGACTAAATAAAGTGCAAACGAGACTTAAACAACAAGCCTAAAAAATTACATAATAAATAATTCTTAAAAAATAGTGGGATAATGTGTTAGGTCCCTGTAGGAGATGGTATATTAGCTAAAGGACAGACAACATTTAAATTTAGTGTAAAGTTCTTGTCAAAGACACGTTTGTACAACAAGTCCCAACCAAAATTGTTAACTTTCCAACCCTTTAAATGACAAAAATAGCCCCTCAATTACCCCTCCAACAAGAGTATCAATTCATCTCTAGTAAGAGTATCAATTTGGTTTGGTAGGAGTATCAATTAGCTGAATTATATTGTTGCTACAGTGACTTCACTGTAGTAGCTAAAGTGAAATCATTGTAGCAACAATATCAATTATGTTTGGGAGGAGTACCAATTAGTCGGAATGATATTGTTGCCATTGATTTTAAATTATAGTTGCAACAGTGATTTCACTGTAGCAACAATATCAATTCGGGTTGGTAAGAGTACCAATTAGCCTTTAGTGGAGCACTCGCCGCCAGCCGTACAACCACCTGAAATTAATCGTGTCGAGATGGTTCTTCCAGCCAAGCCGATTCATGGTGTCGACTTTAGTGTACTAGCCCCGAATGTTGACTTTATCGAGCTAGATCTTCCACCCCCGGCTTGGATTCTTCTCCAGTTTCACTTGGACGTGGCTTCTTTGAAACTTGCTTATCAGCCTGCCCAGGTGATCGTTGTTGCCTTGTTGGTAACTCGTGCTGCAACTTTCCCTTCTCCCGATCCCTGCTCGACGACAACATATCTTTCGTGTGGAACCCAAAAAATGGCTACGGTACAGTACGGCATCACCTTCTAGGTCTCCACCATCAATTATTGATTCAGAGATACTATCATACTACTACGGTAGAGATGACCTCGACGCTGCAGTTAACTGCATTCTTTAAGTTCAACTCGAGTACAAGTTCTTCGCAACGAAAGGGAGTGATTTGGAGCAGATTTTCATGCACGACTAACGAGACCGAGGCTCGACGCAGATGCTACGGCCCATCTCATATGGGGCACAATTACGTTTATTTGCCTATTTAATTAATAATGTTTGGAGTCCTTTTTTATTAATTTCAGCATATGTAAAAACCCAAGATATAAGGGTTTCTTTATTGATATAGGAGTCTTAAGACCATAAATTATAGGAATACTAGTCCTTTGCGTTTGTATAAGGCTTGAAGGCTTTATAAATAGACCCCAAAACCCTTTCTTTTAGTAAAAGAATTAATGAATTTGCATTTGTAAGTACTTTCCTCCTGATAGGATGCATCTTCTCCCTCCCTTGTTGGTGCCAACTCCAACAAACCCTAGGTGCCGACTCCTATGTTTTTTCCTTCCCCTTGTCTCCCTATTATGGTATCTCTCTATCTCTCTCTTTATCTATTTCTCTCATTCATCACCAGAATCCTTTTAGATCCATCAAAACCCTCGCCGGAAAACATAAAATCATCATACTAAAATAACCTGGAAATAAACATGATAAAACCCACCAATCCCTTAGTTTTTCATCACCAAAACAATCCCAAAGCATTACTCTACCATTCCCCCAACTTTCCCACACAAGATCCACCACTTCCCATCACCAAAACACGCGCAACGAGCCAAACCCAAATTTGGAACACAATCCAGATGTAGTAAACTTTAATATTTCTACATCCAACAGACGGATCACCTCCAAATTTTTACCATACATTCCTTACATCTAGACCTACATACCCTTCAAGTTTCAACCCAATCCGAAAAACTAAACATAGTTAAAAAGACCAAAATACCCTCCGTTGAACTGGAAATCTGTACTTTCCCAAACCCAAATTTTTAACCTAGAGCGAGAACCATTCCTTTTTAGCAGGACCCCCACATTCGTCCTGCATCATCATAATATCATAGTGCATCAGAAATTTGTAAAATCTACAACAAACCGAAGTACTTCAGATAAAAGAAAAGGGTTTCTTTTACTTTATTTTGACATTTTACTCACTGTGACAAAGTCATCAAATCAAACTTGATATGTTTGTTTATATAGATTAATATAACCTAGTTTATCGAATAAACATGAAGATGAAAAGGCCATGTGCAATGTACCTCGGGTCTTTTCCCTGTTAATTCATCTGCCAACCTATGGCACTGGTTAAGGTCTAAAGTCCCAACCACTACTTGGCCTTCTCCGTTCTCATAAAACTGCATGTTGAACACAAATAATTCAGTTGTTTGCACTATATTCAATAATCGCTTATTATATTTCAGATGACAGGAAAACAGCTCTATTGTAATATGGATATTATCAAGAACTGATATCTGAATGGAAACAGATAATAAAAAGGAAAAACTCAAGTAGTGGTAGTTTTATGAAACCTAGACTATGAGAAGTACAGAAACAATGTGTTTGCAGAAAAGGTAAAGATTATTGCATATAGATGCTTTGAATTGCAGGATACAAAGAATTCAAGGACATTATGATTGACAGTCTAATATTTTCAATAAAATTGTTGAACTCCTTAGCATAGGCAAATTAAAAAGAAATAAGAAAAAGTGATATAAAAGAGGAAATGCACGAAGAAAAAGTGCACATAAACTGGAAGATAACCATATTAATCCATGACAAAAAAAAATAGTTTTCATTCAACTCATCAAAAAAAATCCTAAGTCACTGCAAAGATCCTCTTTCATAGATTATAAAACCCTAACTTGATTTGCAAAGGGAAAAACAAACGTTCCTAGCCTTGATGACGATAAAATACCAAGATGTGTGTGTGTGTGTGTGTGTGTGTGTGTGAGAGAGAGAGAGAGAGATGTTGATGAGTAGAGTGTTAGGTGCGGCACCCTATTTTTCTTCATGATTCCAACAAGTAGAAGAGAGTCATGCAGGTGGAGTTTGTGAGTCATATTTCACGACTAAAGGTCTTCCCACACTTTTTCTTTTTTAACACGTGTATATTATATCCCTAAGTTGCCCTTTACTTATAAATCTCGCACCTTATGGACTCATCTTACTTCATCTAAACCATCGAAAGAAAGGTTTGAGGATTCGGGTTTGGGTGCTCGGCCCAGGAGAAAAAAGAAATGGTTATGTCATTTCGGCAAAAATATTAAAAATTAAAAAGAAAAAGCAGTACTTCGGCTCTGATTCTAGTGTGATTTAGTCGACTCAGGCCTGATTCGGTCGATTCATGCTTGATTCGGCTAAATAGGGTCTAATTCTATCTCATTCAAACCTAATTCCGCCGAACAGGATCGAACAGATTCTAAACCAGGTCGAATCAGGGAATTGAATCCAAATCGGTAGCATATTTCGGGTTTGGGGACTCTTTCGGTTTTGATCGGACAAATTCCAAACCGACTCGGTACTTCGATTTGTATTGCAGACGGCTACTCGTGTCAGCACAATTTTCTATACAACAAAAAGCTTATTGTTCTTGTGTTCGGGAATCGAGGCAGTTGATCATTGATTTTATATTCCACAAACATTGTATTTTTATTTAGCTTTCAATAAATCCAGTTTTGCACCAATCGAACGACTAGATCAAGAGATATGAATATTTATATTTTGTAGCCTAGGTGAGGAGATATCACACCCGGTTTAATGATTTGTATTAGCCCACCTGGTTTAATGATTTGGGTTAGCCCAATTCATTAAGCCGTAAAGAGGTGTTTTATTATAGGATGAGATGAACGGAGACCAAAAGGACCCTCAGATACAAAACCCTAGTCACCCCCTATTCCTACTCGATCCATATATAGAACATGGAGTTCGAGACATTGTACAACCCGTACGGTTGCCCTTTCACGTCGAAAAGTGGAGCGTCCCCTCCTCTCTTCCGCCTCCTCTTTTCTCATGTCTATTTCGCCCCTTGCCATTTCTGCTTGTATCGCGTGCTTCCCCTTGTGACCCAACAACGTTTATGCTCAAGCAGTGGAGCAAGCACAATGGGAGGCATTGATGTATCCAAAGAAGTGCCATAAGAAATGGGCGCTGAGGTACTCGAAGAAAACATAGGTAGAAGATAAAAGTTAGGAGCCTGAAGAAACGACAAGTCCTAAGAAGAAGAGGCCCCTAGGTAAAAAGGGGTGTTTTCGAAAAAGGGCATGTGTCTTGAGATATGTATACGATAAGCAGAAGGATCGTAGTAATGCCAACCCTTGTACTCAAAGGTGTACCCATGAAGTAAACAGTTAGCAGATTGATAAAATAGCTTTGTACGCTTGAAGGAGGAAGGCAAGACAACCCAAGTACATGCAAAATTCCGTATAACTCTATAATTGAGCACAATAGAGTATAGTTAAGGTTTTAAATTTCGGTTTTGTGTCGGGTTTCGATCCCATCCTAAACAGAAATTTTCTGAAATTGACAATTTGTGATTCTAGTTTTGAAACCGAAATTGATTAAAGTTTTGACCAAAATTGACCGAAATGGACAAAAATTTATAGTTCCAGTTATGGTTTAGAAAGCCGAAACCAAAATTGACAGAAATTTTGATCAAAATTTGACCAAAAATTATCGAAATTGATCGAAATTGGGTTTCGGCCCATATTTTGTTTCGGTCCAGACCGAAACTGATATATTTCGCCGAAATTTCATAATTTCGGCCAAAATTTGAAAACATGAGTATAGTCTCTAAAATATTGAGTGGGCGGAGTCCAGAGATAAGTGAATAGGGAGTGCGGTTAATAAAGTGAATAGAGGTGAGGATAGCATCAACCCAGATTTGTCGAGGGACTGAAATAAAAAACAAAATAGTCTGAGACATCTCAAGAATGTGACAATGCTTTCTCTCAGCCACCCCATTTTGAACAGGCATGTATGGACACAACAACTGGGGTAGAGTCCCCTATGAGAAACGAAATCAGGGGAGTGATACTTCCGAGCACCATTAAAACAAAAAATCTTTACCTCCTTCCCAAACCAAGCGTGGAACATAATAGTGAAATCATGATATACATAACAAATAATTGATCTACGATGTAAAAGGTACACCCAAGTGAATCGGGAGAAATCATAAATAAAACTCACGAAATAGACATAACTGGGGGCAGAGCCTGATATTTACTAAATTAAAGATACAAGATGACTCACTAAAAGAGAATTATAGAACAAAATGCTTAGCCAATCTACAACTCACACATGGAGAATGAGGGATAAAGGAGATATGCCCAAGGTGTCCAGACTGAAACAAGCTCTTGAGCCGCGCAGCTGAAGGGTGTTCGAGATGATGCCATAGGCCGAAAATCGAATAAGCAGTAGCAGAAGCGGTGAAGCTGAGGGAACATGCAGGCGCTCCAAGTCATACAGTCCACCAACTAGGGTCAGAAGAGATGATGATCGACCACCGACAAGAGACCTGGAAGGTTGGAAAGGGGATCCATCGGTAGTGTGAATCTGGAATTCAAATGGTACACTACCGTGATCAATGAGAACGGAAGCAATTGAAGTCAAATGGTGAGTGGCTTCTGAGTCCAGAACCCAAGCAGCAAAGCGATTACCAATGGAAGAAGACATGGTTGAAATGTCACTGACGGAGAGAGGTTTTATTGCATCCAGAGTGTCTAATGAATCTGCTAGAGCTGAAAAGCCAGCTGAGAGAACTCTGAAGTAGTAGTAGGAGTGGCATCTGACGAAATAGTGGGTGGTCGACCACGACGACTTAACTTTTTGACTAGCTTGTAGAAAGTATCCCGTATGTGGCCACGTCGCTTGCAGTAGTAGCAGTAGAGGTGAATGGCAGAACCTCTAGTAGATCACCTGTCTCTGGCATGACACCTGTCTCCGACAACTCCCTCATCTCCTCCAAAAAGAGCCTAATTAGCGGGACGAGAAGTAGCAGCGAGAACAAAGTCGAAGAAAGGGGAACGGTGTAGCGCTAGAGTGTCAAACGTTCTTTTTTGCGAGAAGCTCAGATGGAGCAATGTCCAAACCCAGAATTGGTCCGTGAAATAGTTGTCTGTCTATCAGCTCAAACTCAGGATGCAAACACAATAGGAACTAGTATAGGTGCTGACACTCCCTGTAGCATCGGTGAGCAGCAACAGACTTCGGGTGGTAAGTAGGTTCCATGGTAACAAGCTTGTATCAGACTGTAGAAACTGTAGTGAAGAACCCCTAAATGGTGTGATCACCCTAACTCAAACCTCAGACTCACGAAGCAGTTGATACTATTGAGCTCCACCAATCTAAACGAACATCCGAGACAGATACAGCCACATCTCTCGAAAAGTCTCAAACTGAAGGATCTCTATGTGAAGATAGTGAGAGATAAAATTGTTGATGTATGCATAGATAACCTTATATGCACAAGATCACTCTGTAGCAAGAGTGGCAAACGGACCACCGGAATACGTCGAGCTAGTAGTCGTGGAGATCGTGGAGGATAATAGTATCGATCCCATGCCATCAGCATACCCCCACAAGTCATGCACCTCAAGGTCCATCCGAAGGGTGGAAGGCCACAACCAAAAATTAGACGATCCAGTGGCTAGACATCCATGAGAGGAAGCTTTCACTGGAGCTCTGATGCAGGCACCAAAAAGGCACACTACAATCCTGAACCCTTTTTAGGGATTTCTTTGGTCAATAATTAGGGTTTAGTTATCAATATAGTGTCAAATGCCTCAAAAGGACAGCAACATCAATTATCTCACGTAGTAATAGAAAGTCTATGCAATCAACATGAAACGGGTTTCAGATTTAACAACAGAGATGCACTATTACCACAAAAACTAATTTCAGCATATATAAAATTCAATCACAGCAGAAGATATTAAAATTGCAAGGCAGGCATGCATCAGATTTTATAAAAGAAAAGGGCTATGGATGCTTGCAGAGGTAACCGACAGACTAAATATATCAAATCAGATGATTAGGCACGTTATTAGGCTTCAACTATCAATGAAAAGACCGGTTATGGCTGCGATGCGGAGCGGAGGCAATGGAAATCGAATGAAAACTAAGCGGATGCGATGGGAGAATAAAGGAAAAGGATAATACTGCCTGGGGTTTCCCGCCGTGGGTCGATTGCAAGGATGCGCCGATGATCCTGCACACGGAGCAAGGCCGGACGTCGGGAGAAGCCGGAACCTTCGGAAAACGAAGCCCAAAGCCTTCACGAGGCGAAGTCGTGGAATCGGCGAGGATCGGGGACTCGAGTCTCGCCCGGAAGCACTCACGAAGAGGCACGAAATTCAGCAACTATCAAAAATCTGATTTCTTCTTTTCTTCTTCATCTTTTTGTAGGCTAGGGTTTTGTTTTGTATGGCTCAGATCAAAGGCTAATTAGGTTTAGATGGTTTGGATGCAAGGGATCAAGAAAGGCAAGAAAAAGAGAGAGAAACAAGGGAGAGAAGAGAGAGAGAAGAGAGGGAACGGAACAAGGGTCGGGCGGCTTCGGTTTTCGCGCGGAAGGGGGTGGGGCCGGTCGGTTCACGGGAAAAGAGAAGGGGGAGATCGGTAATGCAAATAGAAGCCCTATTGGGCTTAAGATAAGCCCATCTAAAGCCCTATGAAGCCCATAACTTGCCACGTCATCAAAATGGTGTTATTTCGCCATCTAACCGTCGGTTTCGAGATCTAATCTCGTCCGTCGGCACCCCGCAAACACACGCACCCATAATTTTATTAATATAATGCTGCAACTCACCCGAGAAGACCCGGATTCAATCCGAAAAGCCCTCGGATGAGATCATGGACATCCCCCATGAATTGGGCAAAAACATAAATAAAACTGCATGCTGAAATAAGGCCAAAAACAGGAAAAAATGGCCAAAAACTGAAACAAATGACTAATAAGTCCCATGCGACTAATATCATCCAAACATAACATAAAAATGACAGTAAATAAATGTCTCTGACGATAATCTGAAGATGCGGCGATGATCCGATGATGCTGATCATGCTGCATCAACTCCCCCGGACTAGAAAGAACTCGACTCCGTCGAGTGGGCATCTAGCTGCTGTATAAGGTCGGGCCGCTGTGCTCGCAACTGTCGCTCCTCCACCCAGGTACAGTCGGAAAGTGGCCTGCCTACCCACCGAACAAGGAACCGTCGGAAGACACCGCGGCGGGTAGCAAGCTCTCTGACGTCAACGATCTCCTGTATCTGCTCTGTCTCATCCCGCTGCGCATCTGAAAACGGGATCTGTGGCGCTGAAGGCGTGTCTGGCCGGTCTCCGTGAAAAGGAAACAACTCTGAGATGTTGAAGATCGGCGATGTCGGCATGTCATCTGGCAAGTCCAGCAGGTAAGCATTGGGTCCCAACGCTCTGAGAACGCGGAAGGGCCCAAACTTCCTCTGGCTCAGTTTCCCATAAGAACCGGTGGGAAACCGCTCTCTGTGAAAGTAGACGAGGACCCAGTCCCCTGGCTGAAAAGTGCTCTTGCGCCTGTGTGAATCCGCGCTTGCCTTATACCTGGCATTGCTTTCCTTCAGTTTCTCAAGCGACTCCCGCTGTACAGTCTTGATGTGTTCAAGGAAGTCATCAGCATCAGCACTCGCAGGACCTGTAGGCGGTAGGGCAGTTCTATCCAAGAAATGGGGAATAACATGGCCATAGACGATTTCAAAGGGGGTTTTACCTACTGAACGATTAATTGAACTATTATATGCGAATTCAGCTTGTGGTAAAACTGCATCCCACTGTTTCGGTCTTTCACCAGCTAGACATCGAAGCATATCCCCTAGACTACGGTTGACAACCTCTGTTTGTCCATCAGTTTGAGGGTGATACGCGCTACTGTATTGAAGTTTAGTCCCTAGCTTTGACCAAAGAGTACGCCAAAAGTGGCTCAGAAATCTAGTGTCCCTATCAGATGTAAATGACCTTAGAATGCCATGCAGACGAACAACTTCCCTAAAGAATAACTCAGCTACATGAGATGCATCAGAAGTTTTCCTACATGGTATGAAATGTGCCATTTTAGAAAATCGGTCTACAACCACAAAGATTGAATCAACGCGGCGAAGTGTTCGGGGTAGACCTACAATGAAATCCATGGTGATATCCTCCCAAGGGCGAGCAGGGATCGGCAGAGGAATGTACAGACCTGTGTTCTGCTTCCAGCCTTTGAACATTTGACAGGTTCGACATCGTTGCACAAACCTGACGACGTCTTTTCTCAGGTGAGGCCAGAAGTAACGTCTCTCCACTGAATCAATAGTTTTGGTTTGGCCAAAATGACCTCCCAAATTACTTCCGTGCAATTCATGGATTAATGTATCTCTAAAAGATTCGCTCGGATTTTCTTCAGAAACGGTCCCTTCATGGGTGTTTTGGACAAGACTCTCGCGAAGGGAACACTCAGGGATGCACAGGCGGGTTCCACGGAACAAGAATCCCTCTTGGATAACATAGGATGCCGTGGGATCAGTGCCCGTTTCTTGACAGGATTCCCAGATGGGGCCAAAGTACGGATCAGTCGCGTACATTGACTTCAGTGCGTCAAAAGAAACAACGACGGGCTGTAAAGTGACTAGTATCAGGCCTCGTCGACTCAGAGCGTCAGCAGCTTTATTCAGAACCCCAGCTTTATACCTGAGGTTGAACGTGTATTCTTGCAAGAAATTGGACCACTTAGCATGACGCTGGTTCAAACTATGCTGAGATTTCAGATAGCGAAGCGCTTCGTGGTCAGAATTGAGCACAAATTCTCGTTGGATCAGGTAATGCCTCCAGTGCTTGAGGGCTTGAACAACCGCGTAAAACTCAATGTCGTATGTCGAGTAATTCAAACGCGAGGCGTTCAGCTTCTCGCTGAAGAATGCGACGGGACGTCCCTCTTGACTAAGGACCGCTCCTATCCCGACGTGAGAGGCATCACAATCAATCTCAAAGACCTTTTCAAAGTTTGGGAGTGCCAAAACTGGAGCACTCATCATCTTGGTCTTGATGAGATCGAAACTCGCTTCGACTTCGGGGGTCCAAAGGAAACCACCCTTCTTCATGCAGTTCGTGAGAGGTGCAATGACGGAACTGAAGTTCTTAATGAATCTGCGGTAAAAGGACGCTAGACCATGGAACCGTCGCACATCACTAACGTTCTGGGGAACGGGCCATGATTTGATGGCTTCGACCTTCTCTGGATCGACCCGTATCCCTTCAGAGCACACGATGTAACCTAGAAAGGTCAAGCTGTCTGTTAGGAAGGTGCACTTCTTCAGATGGATGTACAGCTTGTCTTTCCTAAGCGTCTTCAGTACTTCTCGCAAATGCTCGACATGTTGTTCAGATGTCGTACTATAGATAAGAATGTCATCAAAGTATACGACAACGAACTTCCCTATGAATGGTCTGAGCACCTGATTCATGAACCTCATAAAGGTACTTGGTGCATTTGACAGACCAAATGGCATTACTAGCCATTCATACAGTCCTTCCCGGGTTTTAAAGGCAGTTTTCCATTCGTCACCGGGTCGTACGCGGATCTGATGGTAACCGCTACGAAGATCAATCTTTGAAAAGATTTTCGCGCCATGCAGCATATCAAGCATATCATCCAATCGGGGAATCGGAAATCTATACTTAACCGTTATTCGATTAATGGCACGGCAATCTATGCACATTCTCCATGTCCCGTCCTTCTTGGGAGTCAGGAGTGCCGGTACTGCGCATGGACTCATGCTTTCTTGAATTAGTCCCTTTTGCAGTAACTCGGTAACCTGTCGACGCATCTCCTCATATTCAGACGGACTCATTCGGTAGTGAGGAAGGTGAGGTAGCGTCGCTCCTGGGACTAGGTCAACGCAATGTTGGATGTCCCGCAGAGGTGGAAGACCTTCAGGTAGTTCCTCTGGGATGAGATCATTGAAATCTTCAAGTAGGATTCGAATCTCATGAGGAATGCTAGGGCCCTCTGTGGCTTCTTTGGCTACTAGGAAAAAGATGGAGCGAGATTCCCTAAGCTCGTCTTCGAAACACGCTAGGGTCAGCAATGTGGGCAGGGCTTTCGGTTTCTCTTTTGGCAACTTAGGGGTGACGACTGGGGGTGTCGGCTCACTAGAAATTGGCTTCAGGGGCTCCCTCTGCGGCACTAAGGTGATATTATAGTCATCCTTGCAGAAGGAGTAGGTATTCTTCTCCCCATCATGGGTCGTCTTTCTGTCGTACTGCCACGGGCGGCCCAACAGAATGTGACAAATGCCCAAGGGCGCCACGTCACACCAAACAACTTCCTTATACATCTTGCCAATGGTGTATTCAACTAAGCATCGCTCTTTGATAGCGACATCTGACCCTTTCTTAAACCAAGACAAGTTGTATGGCTTGACCAGCTTCTCTGTCTTGAGCCCTAACTTATCGACCATGATCTGGGCGACCAGGTTCTCGGTACTACCACTGTCTATGATGAGGACGCAATGCCTCCCCTTTGAGGTACAAGTGGTGTGGAAGATGTTCCTCCGAAGCCATCGATCTGGTTCAGGAGCTTTTGGGGTCGACAAAACACGGTGCATGACTAGTGCATGCGTTGCCTCGTCAGCTTCAGCGATGACGTCATGTGTCTCGTCATCCTCCTGATATTCAGCATCTCTAGGATCATCATCATGCCCTTCGTCAGCCATGTTGTTTAGGGTCTCCTCAGTTGGCTCTTCACCTTCTGTCAGATGGGTCTGAGGTCTCCTTTTTGGGCATTGGGCGATGAGGTGTCCTACTTCTCCACACTCGAAGCATTTATATGTCGCTCCGGGTGGTCGACTTCCTATGGCACCACGCTCACGACTTGATTGTTCAACCCGGCCAGGGGGTTGATTGGCTCTGGATGGAGTTGTAGTCGGAGGGGGGACAGGTGGGGTGACTCTAGTAGGGGGTGCTCCTCTTCCAGCTGAAGGGGCACCTGGGGGCACTCTAGGGGCAGCCTCTCTCCTAAAGGCTCGTTGCTGAATTTTCTCAGCCTTGTGAGCTTGCCTAGAAGCTTCCGTCACCGTGAGGATGGTCTGCATTGCGAGCGCATCCTGAATTTGGTAGCGCAACCCTGAGACGTAGCATGCAGTTTTCTGTTCATCGTCTTCCGGGATGGCATTACGAGTGGTCAGGATGTCGAACTCTTCAGTGTACTCCTGTACGCTTCGATTACCTTGTTTCAGGCTAAGCAGCCTCTGGTACAGTGAGGTACGGTAGTCAGGAGGGAGGTACTTCAGTCGCATCTTGTCACGCATTTTGGCCCACGTGGCGACCTTTTGCTTCCCTTTCCTGAGACGACTTGTCTGCAACTCTCGCCACCACACTAAAGCGGCTCCTTTCAGTTTCGTTGCCACGAGTTTGACTTTTCGATCATCGGGGAGATCTCTCCAATCAAAGAAGTACTCGACGCTATCTATCCAGTCAAGGAATGCGTCAGCATCATGGCTTCCCTTAAAGTCATCGATGTCAACTCGGACTCCGTATCCTTGGGACCTCTCAAGGGCTCGCACAAGACGCTCCTCTATGCCGTGCTGATCACGCGCATGTTGCTCTCTAGGGTTTCTGGGACGACCGAACTGAACGTACTCTCGTTCAAAGTCCACGTCGGACTCGTCCAATTCAGCTTCAGACTCAGGGGGCGACTCAGGGTAGGCAGCTTGATTCCGCTCTGGCGGTTGGTATCGATTGTGATTCCGAGGTAAGGCTTGGTTCAGGTTCTGAGGTGGGGTTGGAATCGGATTTCGATTTTGGCCCTGGTCTCGGTCTTGCTCTTCGACCCTATGACCCTCAGCATGTGGATCGGTTTCTGCCCCTCCCGGGTCCTCTTCGACCGGTCAGGTATTAGGGTCAACGCCTCTATCTTGTAACAGCAATCCTAGTCTGTCCGTGATCTCTTGCAACAAGGTTGCATGTCGATCCAAAGTGTTTTGGGTCGCTTCTTGCCAAGCACCACGAGGTTGTGGTCCCCGAGGAAAACGCCCTCGATTCCGGGCATCCCGGTGCAGATGGGTACGATCAGCCATGGGTGATTATGAGATATGCCGATGTTTCACGCGATGTAATCCTAACACTTAATGCAAATCAAGCACGCAAGATGATGCTAAATGCAAAATCAGCAAAGATGAAGATGGAGCTTGCTGAAATTTCAGCACTCAAAAGAAACCCGAACAGGTTCTTTCGAGCTCTGATACCAACTTGATGCAGGCACCAAAAAGGCACACTACAATCCTGAACCCTTTTTAGGGATTTCTTTGGTCAATAATTAGGGTTTAGTTATCAATATAGCGTCAAATGCCTCAAAAGGACAGCAACATCAATTATCTCACGTAGTAATAGAAAGTCTATGCAATCAACATGAAACGGGTTTCAGATTTAACAACAGAGATGCACTATTACCACAAAAACTAATTTCAGCATATATAAAATTCAATCACAGCAGAAGATATTAAAATTGCAAGGCAGGCATGCATCAGATTTTATAAAAGAAAAGGGCTATGGATGCTTGCAGAGGTAACCGACAGACTAAATATATCAAATCAGATGATTAGGCACGTTATTAGGCTTCAACTATCAATGAAAAGACCGGTTATGGCTGCGATGCGGAGCGGAGGCAATGGAAATCGAATGAAAACTAAGCGGATGCGATGGGAGAATAAAGGAAAAGGATAGATACTGCCTGAGGTTTCCCGCCGTGGGTCGATTGCAAGGATGCGCCGATGATCCTGCACACGGAGCAAGGCCGGACGTCGGGAGAAGCCGGAACCTTCGGAAAACGAAGCCCAAAGCCTTCACGAGGCGAAGTCGTGGAATCGGCGAGGATCGGGGACTCGAGTCTCGCCCGGAAGCACTCACGAAGAGGCACGAAATTCAGCAACTATCAAAAATCTGATTTCTTCTTTTCTTCTTCATCTTTTTGTAGGCTAGGGTTTTGTTTTGTATGGCTCAGATCAAAGGCTAATTAGGTTTAGATGGTTTGGATGCAAGGGATCAAGAAAGGCAAGAAAAAGAGAGAGAAACAAGGGAGAGAAGAGAGAGAGAAGAGAGGGAACGGAACAAGGGTCGGGCGGCCTCGGTTTTCGCGCGGAAGGGGGTGGGGCCGGTCGGTTCACGGGAAAAGAGAAGGGGGAGATCGGTAATGCAAATAGAAGCCCTATTGGGCTTAAGATAAGCCCATCTAAAGCCCTATGAAGCCCATAACTTGCCACGTCATCAAAATGGTGTTATTTCGCCATCTAACCGTCGGTTTCGAGATCTAATCTCGTCCGTCGGCACCCCGCAAACACACGCACCCATAATTTTATTAATATAATGCTGCAACTCACCCGAGAAGACCCGGATTCAATCCGAAAAGCCCTCGGATGAGATCATGGACATCCCCCATGAATTGGGCAAAAACATAAATAAAACTGCATGCTGAAATAAGGCCAAAAACAGGGAAAAATGGCCAAAAACTGAAACAAATGACTAATAAGTCCCATGCGACTAATATCATCCAAACATAACATAAAAATGACAGTAAATAAATGTCTCTGACGATAATCTGAAGATGCGGCGATGATCCGATGATGCTGATCATGCTGCATCAAGCTCCCATTGTAATCGTTGCTGATGCTCGAAGGAATGCTCAACAAGAACACGATGATGTGGTTGATGCTCAACAAGAACATGGCGATGCAGTATGGCACGGGAAGAATTTTGAACAAGAACAACCCATGTAATTCGGTTGATGTTGCACTACTGAAGTGTCCTCTTAAAAGGCTGATAAATAGTACTGATAAGATATTTGAAATGATGATGAACTGACAAAGAAAAATAGAAGAAAAAGTGATAATGTTTCAATTTGATGTGAAAACACTGAACCAATTTCAACATGCAAAGGAACCAACAGTAAACCAGTTTCAGTTTGATGTGGCAATGAATTGGTTTTAAAGATCAGCACAATACCAGCAAATGAACATTACACTGAACCGGATTGGAGATTACCTTAATAACTCTTCAGAGAAATTAAACCAACTTAGGGTACTGAACCAGGTTACTAAGCAATGAAGCAAAGCCGCTCAAAACACTTTAAATTAATTGGGGCTCCAAGATCTAAAGGATCGAGCTCCAAGGTTGCAACCCAACCCGAGTGAGACCATGAACCCCTGCCATCCAAGATGAAAGGGAGTCACCGCCACCAAAGGACTCTAGCAAAACCCTAAAAGGGGGGCAGGGAGATCTGCTCCTGATGTCGCCGATTTCAACCTACTGCGCCAACAGCCAAGGTGTAATAGAGATCATAAACCCCTGCCATCCAAGATGAAAAGCTGACAAACATATTTGCATAGCAGAATCGGCAAGACGATCTGTAGGATCGACGAGACGATGTCCGGAGAGCTTCATCGTTGGTGGATGACTGGCGAGACAAGACGAGATCAATGGTGATGCTGATGTGGATGCCAATATTGGATTGAAGGAACCTCAAAATGGAAACCAATTGTGTGGGGGGGGGGGGGGGGGGAGGGGGGGGAGAAGAGCTCATGGATCTGATACCATGTGAGCATTTGAGCAAGGAGAAAGTTGGGACTGAATTGAATGTCACACAATGAGGCCATTGACCCTATATTACATGAGATGGGGTCACCCAAGGTGCTATGCAGTCAAAGTCGGTAGTCGGCCCTAGTCGGCCAAGGGCCGACTAGGACTAGTCGGGACTAGTCGGGACTAATTCGGGACTAGTCGGCCAAAACTTATTCTAACCCCTCCCCCCCTCCCTAACATATATGATATATGAACTAGTATAAATGTCAATAAGTATATGATATTAGTCGGTTAATAACAATACATACCTTCACACTTCACAACATGGGTATAAATACATAAGTAACAGTCTAACAGAACACAGTTGTATTGGCTTCATGCCCATGCCAAAAGACTCAGAACTAAGAATTCATCACAATGTTTGTTTGATGATGTTTAATCAGTGAACAACCCCAATTTTGATTATAGGGTTATATGAATATCAACAAATAAACTAATTATTTGTCTATGTTTTTATCGGAGATTCTCAGGTGCTCAACAGATGATTACAGGGAAGAGCCATAGTTGTGAGTCTTGCTACTCAAGACTTTGAGCCAATGTAAAAAAATCCAAACAAAATTGCTTGCAAAGACTCCTTTCAAAAAAAATTTTGCTTGCAAAATGCTGCCTGGGGACTAGTCGGCAGTCGTTAGTCGGGGACTAGTCGGGCTAGTCGGGTCTAGTCGGGGACTAGTCGGGCTACCGCCCAGCAATGAAAAAATCAAAATAAATCGGTCGGCAAAATGCCGCCCAGCGACTAGTCGGGGACTAGTCGGGGACTAGTCCCGACTTTGATAGCATAGCCAAGGTGAACATACCCCAAAAATAGGCTAACCTATACAAGTAGGCTAAGTATCTATAATAACATTATTGTCATTATAGAAGAGGTTGTAATGGTTGTATTGAAAGACATAGCCATCATAAAATTCAAAAATTGTCTTTGAAAATAAAAGGCCTAGTATAAGCAGAAGTGGTGTATAAGCTTAAAGAAAAGATGTTATACATTCTACGTTACTTGCTGCATGAACACAAAATCCTACAAAATTAATAAGCTTCACGAAGCCAAAACAAGCAATCATCAAGTCAATCGCCATTGTGTGATATTAGCATCATAATAACATCAGGTACCTAACTGTCAATGAAAGCTGAGTGTTAAAGTACATTGTACGATCAAAATACCATAGGTGGCCTTCATACCTTACTTGTAGAGTACAATTCATTTGCAAAGCCCAATGATGGTGATAATGGGAGTGTGGCATTTATGCAAGAAACCCTTTTAAACCCTATTCTCTTCCCAGCTATGCGGTCTTTTAATGCTTCAAACTCCCGCTCCATCAGGTACTTCTTATGATCCTAAGAGAACTTGACAAATAACAAATATCATCAGTATTATATAAAGGGAAAAACTAGTAAACCAATTCAGATTCAACCAAAAGTAAATATCAACAATGTCAGTTAATAGCTTTGCAAATCTAAGAGGGGGGATATGTCGAACATGAGAGTATTTTCAGGCCATAACTTAAAGCTATCAAAAAAAAAAAGTCAGTTGCGCCGTCCCAAGTCTCACAAGATTTAAGATTGCACAATAAAAGTGTTAATAAAATAAATCCACATCTCTGCTACTTATACTTATGAGTAGAGAAGTATATGTGTATGTCATAATATATGACGTGCACATAGAAATATCAAATATCTACTCATAAGTATATGCAGCAGAGATGTGTATTTATTTCGTTCCTGCTAGTATGTTACTATGAATTTAAATAGAAGTTTTCCCAAAATGACCCCCAACTCCCAAGTTTTACTCAAACTGACCCACATTGGTCTTAGGCTTTTAGCATTACTTTTCTGACATTCGTCACATGCGAAGTTTGCTGATTTATCATCCCAGGTAAATCTGTCACTATCTTTATGTTTTTAATTGTCCATTCAAAGTTTCTACTATATATGTTTAAACCTTAGCATTAGGGTCATGAGCAGGAGCTTATAGCTCCAAAACAATAGGATGAGGCACAAAAGACTATTGATATTATCCATCCAATTTCTAGAAATCAAAGTTGTGGAATACGAGTAGGGAGCCTTAGTGGTGGTTGAAACTGAGGATAAGGATGATTTCTGCATTAATATATCATTCCAGGTAAAATTAGCACTGACTTAAAATGTTTTTAACAGTTTTTACTATATGTCACACTAAACATTGGGGTAAGAGCAGGAGCATACTAATACGGCTAGATCAACGGGATGAGGAACAAGAAACCACTCATGCTGAAAATGTGCCTAAAGTATGTATTTCTTACGTTTAGGATAAATGTCAAGCCTAAATGTATTTTCACTCATCTAAATGTGTCTCTTCTATCGGGTGGATGAACTTCTAGATTGTGTAAGCACATGAAGGCGGGTCCTCAGACGAGAACATCATACATGAACCCAAAAAAAAAAAAGCAATAAGAAAGAAAACGCTGAGGGAAGTCTTAACCCTCACGGAGAAGGTACTTTGAGTACTTGTACTATTTCTTGAGAATTTAAAATTCTTACAGCACTAATATCATTCGGATATGTAGGACCTACAAGAAGTTCCAGCCTCCTACATGGATGAAAAGACTCCCCTGGAGAGAGAGAAAATATGTACTCTCTTACATTAACAATAACCCAAATAAATTTCAAGTAATTTTATAATTTGATGATCAAAATTATTTGTAAGTAATGCATTGATAACTTTTATAGTGTCATATAGGCCTCTGCCCTATGTTAAGTGAATTCACACAACTCTCCATGCTATTAGCGAGCTATATGTGACAACGGCATGGGCGACCACCAATTTGAGTTGTCATTGTCAGTTCTTTTAATTATCTATTCTTTGATTTTTTATCTTGCCCAGCAGTCAACATAACAGTCTGCATATACGGCACAACTGATTGCACATTCACGCATATATGTACCTGAGAGAACAAGTTGTGTATTTCCAACACCAACTCCTCCCCCTAGCTATTATCTGGCATACTTTTGGCTAGGTCCCCTCAAACTAATTTGGTATATGATATCCATAAGCAGGTTGTCATAGGGTTTCTAATCCTTTGGTTATTGTTGTGGACAGGGTTCCCCTCAACAAAAATGCAATGAATTTAAAACGGGGGGGGGTCAAAATTCAAACAAATCCATCAAATTTTCTAGAGTTGGCACATTCATACACATATTTTGAGCAATGGACCACTACCCTCAAGCAGGCAGTAATAGGACCGAGTACAGAACAATGAGAGTTGTACCAGTATGAAAGTATGTGTTTTCTGATACCCATCAATTTTGCCGACACCCGTTATCATTAAACATCATTCATTTATTATCTCTTCATCAATTAGGCTATGTTAGTTTGTGGTTTAGATTTTTATCAATAGTCAGATCGTTGGGGTTTCTTGTAACCAAAAGCAAATGACTATGACTTGGGATTCAAACGAGGGGCAATTTTCTTGTATAATCAAAAACGTTTACCTGCCACTACAAAGCAATCAAAAGTATATAAAAACAAAATAAAAAAGCTTGCATTTTTAACAATAAAAAAACTTGAAAGACCTGGGAAAGATATATTGGGAAATTGAATACTCAACCATTTGCGAGGCTCACCTCGACGCCAACGGAGGTCTGGTTGAACTCGTAGAAGGTCCGGATGCGGAGCCGGACGGCTGCGCACAGCTCCTCCTCCGACGCCGATTCCCTGATGTCGAGGGAGCTCATATCCAGGATCACGGATTCCTGCTCGCATACATGGGACGCAGCGAAGGTCCCGGTCCGGCCTCGGCGCTTCGGAGGAGGGAGGAGGGTTTCCGAGGAAACAAAAGGGAGGACCCGACGTTCTCTTTGCGGAGTGTAAGCGATTGGGTTAGGGTTAGGGCTAGGGGGAACCTTGCAGCTCCGTCGATGGCCGGAAGTGAAGCCGAGAGGTGCGAGCGGGAGGCGTACGGACGGCGGAGCAGAGGAGGGGGGGAGCGCCATCGTTGGTCCTTCGGGGTTTCCGTTCCTCCTCCTCCGGCTGGTGTATAGTCATTAGTCAGCCCTGGCTAATATACATTTAAACGGTATTCTCACTCGCGCGGAAGCGTACCGTCCGATTTGATGTATGATGGGATGATCTGGACTGTCGGTTATCGTGGATCTCCACGCTGATTGTGGCAGATATGGGGGGCGTCGTTAGCGGTAACGCTTTCGCGGGTGATTGGAACCGGATATCCTCGGTGGCCGTGGACCGTGGGTTAGCAAGTGTCGTGCCTGTGTGGTAGTTATCGGCCGGGAAAGGATAAAATGCAGTGGCACATGATCTCTAGGGATGCTGCTATTTGAACCCCACAAATTACTAAGAGCAGCTCCGACCGTCATTTTTGTTGGCTCGCTCGTGGATCGCTAGTTGGTCTGCTATGATGTAGATCCTTGGATCAAATGAAGATGGACCGTCTGATTCCACTATTGAGTTGTTATGTGTCCCCGAAGCATCCAGGGCACATTGACACACGCACCACACTTCTACCTCAGCAGTTGTCGGTCTCATGTAGCTCACCGTCACCTTCTCTCTGTTGTAGCTGTCGCAGCCACATCCACCCTTCTACCCTCCTTCTCCCAGGTGCACCCTCTCACTTTTCTTTGATTATGGTTCTCTTCCTTTGCCTTTTTCCATTTTGATACTTGATGATTTATTCTTCTTCCAGACGAAGAAAGTCATGTCGCAAGCCAGCCACAGCTTTGTCGGGCTTGAATCGCGATTCGTTCAATCGGTTCATGCGGGAGGGGGCTCGAATAGCGAGGGAGCGAGTCAAATGGACGATGACAGCCAAGGAGAAGGCCAAGGTGGATTTGGCCACCACCGAGACCAAAAGTTGTTTGAGGCCTGCCCTTAGTACGAAGAGCAGAAGGTCATCGTCGAGTCGTTGCGAACTCTTACCTGGCGGCGGATCTGACATGGGTGGATGAGGACCATGCGGCCGCTTTGCAGCAGATGCGATAGAGCCACGAAGCCGCCAAGAATGAGCTCCGAAAGCAGTTGATCGAGGATAGAGAGACTGCGGTGAAGGAGGTGGTGAAGGTGATCGAGGAGTCCTATGAGTACAAGTATGGGCGATTAGAGGGAAGATTCGAAAAACTACATGCCAAGTATAACAAGAAATTAGTTGTGCTGGTGACTCCTGCTTCGAAACCCTCCGATGGCTCCATTTCATCTCCACCTCCCCAGTTTCTTTTTTCTTTGATCTATGTGATCCGCTCCTTTTTGTAATCCCTTATGTAACTCATCTCTTTCGAATGAAAGGAATTCTTTTTGTGCCCAATGGTGTGTAGGGGTGGCAATCCTTGACCCGACCCGAAGTTAGCGGGTTTGGGTTTGGCCTAAACGGATTCGGGTCATAAACAGGTCGACCCGATTGACCCGTTTATTTAAGGGGTCGGGTTCGGGTTTGTACTTATAACCCAATTGACCCGACTTGATTGGTTTACCAAATGGGTCGTGTCAACTCGACCTGACCGAACCCGAACCGACCCGACCTAACCTGAACCAACCCGACCCAACCCCGCCCAATCCGACCCGTCTGACCCAACCCGACAGGTTTACATGGGTTTTGTTGACCCAACCTGACCCGACACGACCCGACTTGTTTAGTAAATGGGTTAAACGGGTCGGGTCGGGTCAACCCGTTCATTAGACGGGTTGGGTTTGGGTTTAAGTTTTTGACCCGTTTATTAAACGGGTCGGGTTCGGATTGGGTGTTTTGCCCTTATACCTATGTCTCAACCCGACCCATTGCCACCCCTAATGGTGTGTATGTCCGACTCTTCTATTTTTATGAGGAGCTTGGTAGTGATTTTGACTTTTTTGCATGGTGTTGCCTACTAACTTCGCACACTTACTTTTCTATGTCGCCTTTTGGCTTTGACCACTTATTTTTTTTCAAGTGTTGCTACTTGGCTTTGCACACTTGTTTTTTTCAAGTGTCGCCTATTGACTTTGATCACTTTTTTCTTCAAATGTTGCCTGATGACTTTACACACTTGTTTTTTCTTAAGTGTCACATACTAACTTTGATCATTTATTTCTCTAAGTGGTTCTTATTGGCTTTGTACATTTGTTTTTCTTAAGTGTCGCCTATTGGCTTTGATCATTTATTTCTCCTTAAGTGTTGCACGCTAAGCTCTCCTTTCCCGAGATATGGCCTATCGGCTTTAACGTCAAGGCGATTTAGAGATGTCGGTAGGATTCCTTCAATACCCGAATTGCTGCAAACCAAGATGGGAGATGCACCATATTTGGGCTAGGGTTGGTTAAACCAATGGGGACTTTATCCTATAGGAGCTTTTTTTTTTCGTAGGAGTTTTATCCCGCACTCAGACTATTAGGGGGCGTTTGGCATGTGGAACAGCTCTTTTCCTTAATCCTCTTCCAATAGAGGTTATTATCGTCAATTACTATTTCTAATACAATCTGATGCTCCACCGTTCCGGCCGGAATAGAAATAGTCGGAGTGATATTTTTTAGTTTCCAAATCCTTCATTCCACCGGAACAATTAATAGCCATTATTTTCAAATCAGAAAATTCGGAATGGAAATAGGTTGTTCCAGAATGATGCCAAACACCCCCTTAGATCCCAAGCTGGTTCATCCCACTCATGGGCCAAGGGGGTTAGATCTATGGGGGCTTTATCCCATAAAGGTTTTATCGGACTGCCAAGAGACTAAGGTGGGTTCTTCCCATTCATGGGCCAAGGGTATTAAACCTATAGAGGCTTTAGCATGTAGGAGCTTTCTTTCCATAGAAATTTTATCTCGCACTCGGACTGTCAGAGATCAAGATGGATTCGTCCAACTCGTAGGCCCAAGGGGGTTAAACCAATATTGGCTTGATCTCATAGGAGTTTTATCATGTACTCGGACTGTCAAAGACCAAGGTGGGTTTTTCCCACTCATAGGCCAAGAGAATTAAACCTATGGGGGCTTCATCTCGTATGAGATTTCTTCCAATGGGAGTTTTATCCCGCACTCGAATTGTCAGTAACCAAGGTGGGTTCTTCTCACGCATAGGCCCAAGGGGGTTAAACCAATGGGGGCTTTATTCTGTATGAGATTTCTTCCAATAGGAGTTTTATCCCGCACTTGGATTGGCAGTGACCAGGGTGGGTTCTTCTCACTCATAGGCCCAAGGGGTTTAAACCAAAGGGATGATACATTTGCTACAGGAGGTTGGAGAACGATAAGAGGGGTACAAAGGTCCTCTTTTAACGGACGGGCTCTGCCTGGTAGCTAGGGGTGTCAATGGGTCGGGTCGGGTCGGGTTCTTGTCGTGTCTAGTTTCGGATCGTGTCCAAAACCCCTAGACCCGGACCCGACCAGTTTAACTAATCGTGTCTAGATTCTAAACCCCTACCCGACCCGTTTATAAATCGGTAGACCCGATAAGACCCGTTTACCACACCGTTTATTCAGTTGACCCGATCCAACTCAACCTGACATTACCCGATAGACCCGCTGATACTACATATTATAGTATCGGATTGTGGGTAGACCCAACCCGATCCGACCCGACCCGGTGAATTTTAAACGGACCTTCCTGGGTCTATCATGTCCAGACCCTAAACCCAGATCCGACCCATTTATTAAACGGGTCTATCGTGTCGACCCGTTTACGACCAGAACCTGTTTAGCCCTGACCCAGACCCTGTCGGGTCCGGAATTGCCAGCCCTACTGGTAACCGCCTTGAAAGAGGCCACAATCACATCGACTTCCCCTTGTGCAAGTTGGAGAACCTGATCCAAGAGGTCAACAGACCCTTCTTCTTTCGTCTACTGGTGGTTGCGGCTTCGGGTTCGCCTCTCTTCGCGGCCATTTGGTCCCCGCAAATCCCCATTATGCCGAGGGGGGAGGGGAACTTCACCAGCTGGTGGTCCGGAGAGGAGACCGCCTTCATATCGCGGCGTCAGATGCACCCAGGGATAGCATTGTACAAGGAGGGGGAGTCGGCAACTACAAAGCGAGTGGAGTTGTTCTGCTCGGTTCATCCATTGGCTTATTGGCTTACAGGTAGCCGATGGTGGGCAGGGTGGTGGCCGGCAGCGGAGATAGGCAGTGGCTGAAAGGCGGCAGCATCAGGCCAGCAACGACTGCAGGTGGTGGTGGCTTCTACCTAGTGCTTATCCCGTGGCCATTGAAATTTGGATCGCCACATGCCGCAACCCAAAACATCAGCGACCCATAGGGGAGACGATCATCGGTGGAGAGGAGTTGAATCCAATGACCAATGGGTAGACTCTAGCTTGATTTTGCCATTGATGGTTTTTTAGGGAAAGATCCAAACTCATGTCACTATTGAATGGTATACACATTCCATGCTTACACATCAATGCTTCATCCCCAAAGTTAGGGGAAATGAGAGAGAATTAATTGCCCAAAAATCAAAACCCCATGAGAAATGAAAAGGATTACAGCTCAGGTTACTGGCAACTAACCTCTTCACAACAATTTGACTCCATCTCATGAAGGATTTTCTCAGGTATCACAATCCTGAAAACAGAGTAATGATGGTTCAAGCTCCTCTCCCCCTGCAACCTGTAGACGCTGCCCAGCGCGCCACAATTGGGATTCGGGAAGGCGTAGAAAACGCGCCGGATTCTTTGATGAACAAGCGCCATGGCACACCTTCAAACATAAAACAACTCACAGTCAAAATACACGCAGAGCGCAAGTACAGTGATTTTAAGCCTACGAGGAAGCGTCGAAGACCAAGAGGGGGCCACAAGCTTTAAATTCCGTGCCAAACTCGATTTCGGCCCAACCATTTGGATTTCGAAAGTCCTAATCTGAAACGGGTCGTCAATATTGAGTTTTACCTTGTTTCGGATCAGTTTTGTTTGTTTCTTCGAAATACATTGATCTTAAATCGGATATCAGGGCGACGGAATCATGTAAACCAATTGAAACAGACCTGTAAACTGAAATGTAAACCACATTTCCAATCACACATGGTGATAGATATTAAGGTTGGTGGGACTTACATTGTGCAAGGCTCCCAAACAAGATAGATATCGAAACCCGTGCATAGATAAGGCCGCATTGGTTCAGAAGGCAGATGATCGGTACAAGCTTCCTTGACTGAGCTGCCCTCGTTCTGAGGAAAGAATAAACACAGAATGTAAATATAACCTCGGGATCAATATGAAATTTTTATTATCAAAGATCAAAGTGAGAACCCGAAAGTAGGTAGGTTGATTATGGTACATGCTTCATATTATCATGTTGATAAAGCAAAAGATTGAAGCTTACCTCTGAGGTCTGGATCTTCTGCCGTTTTGCCGGAATGCCGTTGAAAGACAGCAGCTTATCTTTGTGACAGGACTGATCGTCCGAAGAACCAGGGAAGAGTTGCCTATCCCTTGCAGCAGCATTTTCGATAGCAACTAGAGCAGCATGCCTCAAAGGATGCCATGAATAATTGCTGCAGAAATTTACTAGGGAGTTTTGATCGCGTGATCCTTGTTCAGTCCATGCCCAAGGGTACAGACACGCAACCGCGGTATATGATCCGCCGTCTTCATCGGGTGAGGACCATGGGAACGAACCCTCAACATCGTTTGCCAATCCATTTAAATCAGACTGAGGGGAGGCTATGACTGGTGTCTGCTCAGTGCAAGGAATACTTTTTGAGCTGGTTTTATTTGTGGATATAGGCCTCGGACATGTTTGATCGGTGCCCCTTGCAATAATCTGCTCACTCAAAGGATCAACTATCATGGCAGCATTTGCTACCTGCAAAGGTGAAGAATTCGAGTATAGTGAAATGCAATTTTAAAAACATTCATGGGGAACACACACCCCTTTAAATCATTGTCAATTGGGCATTTTTAGAATGGCACTCCTAAAACAACTAATAATTTGCCAATGGAGCATCTTTTAAAGTTTTCAGCTATATTTTTACTTTTATTTCACTTGGAAAAACAACTGTCATTTTACAAAGAACAATGAGCTATTAAAGAAGGGAAATGGGCATGGAATTGTTCTCAATGTGCGCCCATGTAAGCACCGCTGCCTTCAAAAGGACGGGTGAGTGCAATTACTAGGAGGAGACATGTTTGGAGAATAGTGAGAGAAATGAAGCAATGAACAGAGGGTTTGGAAAGTAATTCGTCAAGACGAGGGAAACAACTGTGTAGAATTGCCAGTGAAATTAACCACTTACTCTTTTGGGTAAAATTGTTTTCCAATAACTAAGGTTGAGTGACCAGAGAAAATTACGCACTTAAATTGTTATGGATTTCAAATTCGAGATGAGTTTCAGCTATTATCTTTTACATTTTGATAGATGTGGGGGAATCATTTAAGAGCTGAATTACAAAGAGTGAAATGAGCATTAATTATCATCTTTTATTTTTTATTTTTAAATTTTTTTTATTTAGATTGTCAGGTGTCACCATAGTTACCAAGTCGGAAAACGGGAAAAAAAAACGGCACGGGAAAAAATCAGAAAAATACGATGAAAACGGAAAAAACGGGAAAAAAAACGTGAAACATCGGAAAAACAAAAAAAAACTTAAAAATTATACCAAGTATGTATATATGTCATTTTCCAACATTAAGTAATCAAAAGTTCAAAACATATAGCATATGCATTTATTACGCACAAACAAAATAAAACCCGAACTCAATTTAAACCCGGACCAAACCCGACGTGTTTTATACGCGTTTTATACGCGTTTTTTCCGTTTAAACCGCGTATAAAACGTGTATTGACGGTTTTTTTTTCAAAAAAATGAGTTTTTTTTCAAAAAAACGAGCTTTTTTCCTGTTTGCTACGACTTCGGATCGATACGCGTTTTATGCGCGTTTTTTCAAAAAAACGCCCAATTTGGTAACTATGGGTGTCACAAAACCTTTCAGGCAATGACCCACGTCGAGACCAGACTAATCCCTCCGAGAATGCGCACCTACCCACTTCGAGCTTGGATTTATTGTCATCTTTTAGATTTTGAGAGATGTGAGAGAATTTTCCAGTTCCATCACTCCCTAATGATCGACCCTATGAACTCGACTGAAGAAGATGAAGTGTCATGGCTCACCTTGTGGCAATGGATGCTCGTACACTCTGACCTGCTATCACAACTCAAGGTAAGCTTTTATGTCCTCGAAGGAGGCGAAGATACTGCAACGCTCGTGTTTAGAAGAACAAAGACCAAAATCCAAAATTCAAATGGTTCTCTACCTATGTGTCGTTAAACACCCTTTTATAGGGAGGACCAACTAGTCTCTTCCTTTTTGCAACATTCCCCACGGGCCTCACCGTCGTCATGTCGAGGTCTCCTCCAATGATTAGGTTATGCCTCACGATCTCAAAATAGTGGCACCTTTCTTGGGAGCATTCCATGTGTACAAGATCCACCACTATGTCTTTTAAGAAAATGGCTACAACCCTTCCAATCCGGGAGCGATTTTCAGAGTAGATAGGTGTGACGAGTGAGCGTGATCACCCTGTCCAGTCCTTTATGCCTCGAGGCCCCACGATCCTCGTAATCATGGCGTCCTAAGGCTTCAACATTACGTTAAAACTTTTCAATGGAACTATATTCAATGCAATACTTGCCTGAAACATCCAGTGAACCAAGTATTGACATACTTTTGCCCTCCCTTCCTTCTTATGTGAACCTCTAAGTGAAGTTTGTTTCATTTTTACTCTTGCCCTTACAGAAATCTCAGGGTCAATTGCAACAAATTTATCCAGTTGACCTTTTGAATAAGGTCTCTTGCATGAACCTTTGACCTCAGCTACCATGTCATCATATCTTCTTGACCTCCAAAAGTTTTCACACTTCTTCTCAAGTTTTCCAATTCTTTCTTTTTCACAATTTTTGTTTGCTTTTTTGAGTTTATGAAATCTAATATTTCTTCCCTGACATTTGATGGAACCTTCAAACATGGAGCCACATCTCCTCAAATTCCAGTGATATGTTTCTTAAATTTGCTTATACCACCTTTCAAAACTTGCCGACAAAACTTACGCTCGACTTTATTTTTATCCTTTTCATCTGGACAAAAAAAGTATTTTTAACTTGGACTTTTTTTGAATTTGCTGAAGTAGAAGACATCAGTACTTGTGTTGATTTACTTCCGTCAGCTGCAAAAGTATAGAAAAATGCAATACAACAACAAACCAATGATCCTTACATTACAGTAAAAACAACATGTCAACAAGTCTCAAAATCTGTATAATTGAAACATAAGTATATAATAAATAAAAGCATTTCCCTAACAGCGAAAAGAGAAGCTATGTCACTGCTTACGCTTTACATAGTTATGCTATTGCAGTTGCTTTCAGATGCAAACATAACATATCAGGGCAAGCAGCAGTAAATTTTTTTTTTGGGTCCAAAATAGATGACAAAAAGGGTTGCATGATTGCATTATATAGAACAGTATTAACAATTGTCTGAGCACAGGATTCAAATCGGAAGAGGATATTCAAAAACACAGTAGCTTCAAAGTGGAACATTGCATTATATAGAACACAACAACATGTATTTTCAATTATCACATGCAAAAAATATAGGCAGACAGCACTACATCAACAGCAGTTGCTCAGGATATCCAAACAAGATAACGAGATAGAGAGATTGGAAGATGAAAATACACACAGCAAATTCAAAACTACAGCAGCAGCCGCCATCAGGGTCACACACGCAAACACACACCCCACACACACAGAGTCTCCGGCAAGCGGCTGAGATCCCTAATGGTCAAACTACTAGAACCTCCCAGCGGTCGGGGGTCTGGAATCCCCAGGTTGGGATGTAGGTGGGCGCTCCATTCTTCAGACTCCTATAGATGCACGCGAGATCGGGCAAATTCAAGAGACGATGACCGGGGGGACAAAAATCCTAATACAAAGACTTTAAAGAGCTGGCCGACTAAGTCCCTATGGATCACGCTAGATAGACCTTTAATATCAACCCAGGCGGGCCAGACCTAAACTCCCGGCCGCCCAGCCCACCTATGCTCCCATCTGTGAGCCGACAAAGTGGGTCCAAGTCCACCTAGGCGACCGCAATGTTGTCAAGACGGTCAGGCCTACCTAGGTGAGGCGTGGCCTAGGCGAGTCCTCGGCGACAATTTTTTTTAATATTAAAGTTTTTATATATGTGATAATATTCGGATTTGAACAAATAATAAGCATAATACCAAAAGAAAAAAAAACTTCAAGTGAAATTAATCAAATAACCGAAATTAAACACTCTTATCTAAAAAGAATATCCATGTTATCATTGTTATGCTAACACTGAAATGTGAATATGTAAAATCATGTATGTCATGCATCATCAACATGTAACTATCAATGAATCAAATTATGTTACTATTAAGAAGTTATAATATTTAAACAATAGGTCCCTAGCATTCATTATGAAACAAATCAAGCATAATAAACTAACCCTAAAAATTTAGTACAACCCTAAAATTGGAGAAATAGAAGCATTAGAGAGGAAAAATCATATATATATATATATATATATATATATATATATATATATATATATATATATATATATATATATATATATATATATATATATATATAAAGATTCTTCAAAAAGAAAAAATATTCTATATGCAAACAATAACGTTAACCTTAACCTTAGTAAAAAGAACATGAAATAAACTCTAACTTAGGATATATGGATAAACAGCTAAGAAGAAAGACATAAAATGGTATTTAAGTATATGGGTTATACGTACATTGAAAAAGAAAACAAAAGAAGAGAAAAACAAAAAAAAACATCAAAAAAAAATATTTTTATATAGGCCACTTGCCTAGGCGACCTGGCCCAAAAAGGCCTAGGCGGTCGCCAAGGTTCTAAAAAACGCTAGGCGCTAGTCGGAAAAATGGGGGGCTACCTAGCGCCTAGGCGTTTTGGCTTTTTTTAATTATTTTAATTATTATTTTGATATTATATATAATATATAATATTGTCAACCAACCTGCCTAGATTCTTTGTATGAATCTGTATAAAAGATTAGAAAATTGTTAATATTGTCAACTAACCCGCCTAGGAGGCCACCAAGACTGCTTTTTGAAACAATGAGATGTTAAGGAGGATATGTCACAAAATTTGGTGAAAAAGACAAGGAATGAGTATACTAGGGCAAGTGTAAGAGTTGCATCGGTTGTAGAAAAAGTGACGGAGAACATACTAAGATAGTATAGACATGTAAACATAGAGCAAAGGACACCCCTATAAGGATAGGGTCTTAGAATACTAGAAATGGGTCCAAAAAAAGGAGGTGAAAACGTAATGTACATTGATTGAAGTCGTTAAACAAGATATGGGCAAATTTTAGTGTAGTTGCATCCAAAAACACGTGGGGCTTATGCTAGCAACTATATAGTAAAGGCTTGCAATGACAACAAAGATAACCATTGGCGAAAAAGGATTCATGAAGATGGCTTCAAATAGAGGAGACAAGGCTTGATGGTTATTGTTATAGGCTTATAGCTATTAATAGCATTCTCAATTTTTTAATTCCAATGTCTATTTTTGGATTCTTCAGTTTAAAATTTCTGCAAATCTTGAATCAATTTCTAGTATATCACCATATGGTCCATATTTTACCAATTTCCTGATTTATTGTCCTTGTATAGTTGTATATGGCTAATACTCATTTATCTTGTGGTTATCCAGAAGGAACTTAACTAAATATGTAAGCGGCAAAGCGATTATCAAAAGATTTAAATCTAAAACAAAACATATAAATAAAAAAAGGATTAAGAAAATGGCACGATATAGTTATATTAAAGGCATAGAATAATTTTTGTCTTTATGGATGTGACCCTTGGCTCACCGAAGTGTGATATTCTCTGTGAGACACAGTTTGAGGACATGTATTCAAAGAGTCAAACACAGTATTCTACAATGGAATGTGCCGACTTTTTAGTTTTCGCTTAAAACAAGTTTAAGCTGACACAAGATGCATGCATTTAGATGAAAACTATAAGAGTTAAGTCATCCAATATTTTGCATTTAGACACTTTTACTCCATTTCTGGAGGAGAAACAACGAATTTAGCAAATTCATATTTTTGGCGTAATCATTGCAAAATGATTATTTCTTTAATTGGGTATTAGACATAAAACATATAGGAACTTGAAGAAAATAATACTCAAGGAAATTTGGAGTGCGTAAGGAAGAAGGCGCATAAAGGTATAAATTCAGAGCAAGGATAGGTATGGAGCAGCAAGAAGTGTTAAAGTGAAAGTGAGACTAGCTAATTGTAGTGGTCCTACAATTAGGAACTGCCCTCAAAATTGTAACGTTGCAATAGCTAAAGTGAATATATTACTCAAGGTGTGGTACCATGATGCATGTATGTATGTTTCCTATGATACTGTACTATAGATTAGAATTATAGAAGAAAGCTGTCGAGGATAAGGACTTCATCTGAATGCAATTTTAGTGAGTACGAGTATTAATAAACTGACGAACATAACCAAATATGGGAGAGGAATGATTGGAAGTCGAGTTGTGATCACTGATTATGATTTTTGTGTGATTTTTAGCGACTTTAGTATCCAAAGAGAATTTCCGGAAAACAGTTGGACCAACTATGTGCTATATAGAACAGAGTGTTGGGCAACAACGAGAGTCCATGCACATGTCCTAGGGGTCGCAAAGATGAGAATGTGGAAGTGCACACATGGTAAAACTGGAAGGATAGGGTCAAATAAATGCTTTAGAGGGAGTGTAACAGTTGCATCAATAGAGGATAAAATGATGGAGAATTGCCGAAATACAATGAGCATGTGGAACAAAAAGTAGAATACAAACGTCTCTATAGGTGAGGGATTCAAATTTGCATCCAAGGCCCAAGGGTCTGTATGTAAAAGGGAAGACAATGTAACTTTGATAGAATTCGTGATGGATTCAAATTCAACGATGGTTGCGTTGAGAGAGCATGTTGTTCTTGAAAGGATAATGGCAAAGAATGATGAAGCTATTTCCAGTTAATTAGGACATGGCTTGTTGGTTGTGGTGATAGCAACACAAAGCATAACCAATTGCATTTCCATCAAGCTTGAATGGTAATACAAACAAAAAGGCAAACATGGAATGAACTAAACAGAGTTATATTTGCAAACTATCAAAAAAAAATGTCAGAAATACTATAAATTCTCTGGTACATGAAGATGCAGTCATGTACCGTTCGAAAAAAAAAAAACATTTGAAGTAAAGTTGCTCAAATTATATTACAATGAATCTGATCTTCGAGCTTGTTTTTAAAAATTTCATCTAAATGATGCACTAGAGGGTCAATACATACACCTATAATCAAAGAAAAACTTACCACATCATGCTTAAATCAAGTTCCAAGAAAGGGGGAAAAACCCACAATATAATGAAACATTATCTCGAAGCCCATTCATGTTCTCAAATTTCATTTGGAAGTCAAAAGAAGATGCAATTCAAGTGCCAAAGAATCAAATTTACGAGGCAAATTGCAGCAAAAATGAAGCGCAGTAGATCAACATACCTTATCACCAAGATAGCTTGACTTTATTAATCGGATTGCATCTTTCATGTAGTTGGATATAGATTGTGAGTCCCCTTCACTAAATCCACAAATGCCATCAAGATTGCTGTATTTGCAACAAAGAGAAGCCCATAAGAAAATATAAACACAGCCCTATCGGAAAAGAGGATTTCTAAGTTTGTTTCACAAATAGACACTAGAATGAAGCCGCCCAAATAATCAGTCCAAGATCATAAAATAGATTAACAACTACTAGGTATATAAGATGTCTAACCGCTTGTAGTTTAATATAAAGCTGAAGTTTGAATAAAAAAATGTAGCTTTCTTTTTCTCTTGGGTGGTTCTCAAGAAATCATATTAACTTATTCTTCTTCCTCATTTCATGTTTATTTTTTCCCCTGACGATCTGAAATCTCATTAGATCTGATTCATATTAAAACCCTAGTATAAAACCTAAATTCTTTCACGAGCCTTAGACAACCATTAGATTAGTGTATCCTTAAATCCTAGAAACCCTAAAACACCAGGACTTCCCTTGTTTTATCAACTTTCAACTAAATTGTTCAAATCTGACCCGTATACAAAGAAACAACAAAATCATATGAGACTTTAAATCTATGATATGGGAGACACCTCTAATTGAGCCCTCGGAGCCGTGTCAACCCGTGTCGACACGGATTCCCGTGTCCACCCGTGTCGACACGGCATGATACCATCGCTCCATGTTATTAAACCGAATGTTGCAAGTCTCTTCCTTCTCCAACTGGGTGAACAGAGGAAAATAGTAGACTGTGTAGGAGTCGAATTCCGAAGGGGTAGTTATTTTCAATTTATATCAATCTCATAATTTTGTTGGCATATATATATATATATATATATATATATATATATATATATATATATATATATATATATATATATATATATATATATATATATATATATATATATACCCACGTGTCTCCGTATCCATCTTTTATGATGTTGCCGTGTCCGACTCCCGTGTTTGTGTCGACACTCGACACCCGTATCCGTGTCTACAGATCATAGCTTTAAATACTACACTTCTAAATCACAAAATTCTGACCCTTCACTGATTCAGACCAAAGCACTTAGTTTTTTACCTTGTCTTAATATTGTGGCTATTAAAAATTTAAAACCAAATATAATTGGAGCAGCAGTAAAATATTTTATAATCTCAAATATGAAGTTTTCATCAAATCTAATGTCACTACAAACCACTTAGTTGTGGTACGCTCAACAAGTGAATATAAAGCAAAGCCTGTGTATGCAATTAACGAAGCAATGGAGATAAAAACATCATGCAAAAGATTGTTGGCAAATATAGAAAAACAAGTATAGTAAGAAAAGAAAGACAAACTTGTTTGGTGGATGGTATGATGTTGGCCAAAGTTTGCATTGTTCCTCCCATTCTTCTTTCGTAGCAGCAGCATATTTAGCAACCTGGAAGCATTTTCCAACTATGATATATGAAGCAACTTCCTAATATAAGCTGATCCATAACATGAATATAACATCAAATGTAGTGACTATCAAATCGTTGAATGAAAGTTAAGTCTCTGGAAAATTGGCAAAACGGGCCTAAGCAATGGTATCAAACACTATAAGATATAGAGTGTCAGTACAATATTAGAAGATTTTAGTCGAGGAAGAAGAGAGAGGACAGGATCTAGGTCTCCTCAAACACAAAATTATGTTGAAAATAACTGCCAAAAGTAATGAGGTGACTCAAGGTTTAATAGACCCGTACTAGATCTTCCACAGTCCTTATAGGAAAGGACAATCCAAACATATCATTGATGTCTCTAGAAATCACAACATATAGTAGTCCCTAAAAAGGGAGAACAAGAGAAAGAAGTAAAATACTAAAATAGAAGGGGAAAATGTAGAGGAACCTATACAAGAGATAAGAAGAACAGACAAGTGGAAACAAGAGAATGAAACGATAAAGATTAACGATGCATAGTTTTGTCACCCGGTCATGCACCCGTCTTAGGAATTTTATTCATATGGCTACCCGTATGATGGGCAAATGACCAATGTGAACTCTTTAAGTTGACAGTTAATGATCTAGTTAATATAATGATGAGTAAACATGAGTGCTGTACATGAAAAAGTTGATAAACATGCCAAGTAACCTATCTCAAACAGAATTGAATACAACAAATTAAATTTGACTTTCCAAAACTCTTGCTCAAGCTAGCACATGGCTATCAAAGGAAACAAAACTGGAATGACATTCAACCATCTGTTTTCTTTCATATGTCTTGTAAATGCCGGCTAATTGTTGACAATATAAAAAGCAACCCTATTCAACATTTTCACAAATAAAGTGACTCAACTTCAATATGCTTCACCCTTTCAAGGAACACCGGATTGCTAACTATATGCCTAATGACCAATATAACATTAAGAGGATCCTTTACATAATCAAGAAGAGATTTTAGCTGCATCATTTCATGCAGCCATATGGCCCATAAGCTGCATCATTTCACGCAGCCATATGGCCCAGATAAGCCACAGTCAATACTTTCTCATTTGATCTTGCAACAACACTTTGCCCTTGCTTTTAAAATTCTGTAGATATCCTCTCCCAAACATATAACAAACTGCAACTTATCTTCTCTAAAGGGGAGAACCTGACGAATCAAGCATTTGAAAACCCCTCAAGCTGTAGGTAGCCATTTCATTTATACAGAACCTTTTGCAAGAAGCACCCTTTACATATATAAAAACACAACAAATAGTCAAGACGAAGTAGGCAGACATAATCTAACAAGAAATGCAAACAACAATGGGAGTATCTGGATGTGAAACTGAAATATGAATCAACTTACCCATCAGTCGTCTATAATCTATATCTCCATGGAACATCCAAAGTGGTTCTCAGTCAGTTGTACACTTGTACTTTAGTTGTGATCTATTTAGAATATCAACAGGCTTGGTTCCCCGCAGTCCGGTCCCACGGGATAGGCAACATACTTCTTTGTTATAAGCATCTTCAGTCAGCTATCTCCTCTTCATGAAAGTACTTGAGTTTGCAAAGATCCCTGGAATGAAAGTGGTGTCATACAAATTTGACCATATTTTCAGTGCCTTCAGTATCATTTCCATTGACAATAATGTCATCTACGCACACTGCAAGGATAATAGCGAATGAACGTTTTTTTAGCAAATGCAGAACAAACAACAAGGCTCCTGAAAATTCCATATTCCACAGGTCCATAACCTTATCTGCCTCCCCAGAAAAACAGTACTAGAAGGTTGCTCCATATAGATTTCTTCTAGATCTTAACGAATAAATGGATATCTGACCAATTCTTGGCAAAAAGCCTCTCTTTCCGTCTCTATAATACCAACTGGCTAATGTTTAATAGCAAGTCCACTTGTTACCCTTGCAGGAGATACTGATTTCAAGATTTTTGTCACATAAAGGGCACTGTTTGTCTCCAGGACTGTATTCTTGCAGCCTTCATGGACAAAAGCTTCAACCACAGACTTATGAGTCCATAACGAAGACAAGAAACAGCAAAACTGTTGGTAACTTGAAGTTAGGGCACAAAAGGAGACAATCTTGCAAATTGGATGAGAAGTACACACCCATTTACCCTTCTTTTGCATTGGGAGATTCAACATCATCATGACAGTAAATGCGTAGGCTAAAAATCTGGAAGGGAATCGTTTCTACTAGTTCAACCAAGATGGGAAATTACATTATTGTAGATGCTCATTATTCCCAAATGTCAGAAAAAAAGAAGTGAAACTAGATTAATTGTTTTTAGATATCATCCAAACGATTCTCTTAAAGTTGTACACTTCAGTATGTAAGAAGGGGGCAAACTAAACAAAGGTTATGCTTGGGCTATAAATTGCTGACTAAGTTGTGGACTGTAGCATTGCAACCTTTAGGAGTAAAGTACTTAACCACAAGTATACATTTGATAGAACAGGCATCCAACTTACCTCGCTCAAACCCAACCCAGTCATCCACAACCAAGAACTTTTGGAAGTATAATAAGGGTGCAGACTTGGAAAACATGAATTTATAAGGAGATAAAGTACATTACAAACATCCTAATAACCAAATATCAGGTCCTAAATAGCATTATAGATGGATGTCATCAGTATGTTCAAAGTTAGCATGAGAGTCCTCGCAGCTTCGATCAAATGAATATGTTACATCATTCTATTGTTATGTCTTGAAAATACATATGACAAAATAACATCGAGGTAAGAAAACAGACGCAAGAAACTAGAGGGCATCTACTCAATTGCAACATTGCATTATTACACTTGGTTATATTTGCTTCAAGCTGAGATTTTAATTTAGTATGGATACAATTTAAGATATTAAACCACTCAGACCCTCATAAAATAAGTCCATTTAGTCTATAGTACTCGTAAACATAAAATAAATTGGTGACAAGCGATCCAGGAATCCAATCACCAAAAACCAATAGGAAATAGATGTCAAAACCAAAGAAAAAAGGATACAATAATTTCAGTAAATAAAGCCTGACATAAACTCTACTATTCAATTTTTAATGAATTCTACAACTAATATCCTGTTTTCAAGAAGATGGGATTCCACTCTTTCTTCTTCACTCTCTGTCTCCTCAATTTTGTGGTCCTTTTTACCTTTCTAAAATTTATAGACTTCTCTGCAGAAATTTAACTAAAAGAGAAGAGGCAAGTGGCTATATTGAAATGTGTGAGTGGAGATGCTAGTTTCTTGAGGAAGGAGACAAGGAAAAGAGGTTCCATGACTCCTTTCACATAAGAGACGAAACCCAAGCCCCTCCCTTGCAGGAGGAACCAACGAGACGAAGCGGGGTCGAATTCCCTTCCATGAAGGAGAGGAGTCGTCCCTCCTGGCATTTTGTTAACCTAAAAGAAAAGATAGGGTCATCCATACGGAGTGAGTTGACATCCCACTTTTTACAAAGGCACCCTCCAAGTTTTTATAGATAATTCCATCTTTTTAATTGGTAAAAAAAACCCACCAAGTGGCAAAATTAAAAGGAAAAAAAATGTGTGTAGGCCTCAAGTCACACTTATTTGGTAACTAGGTGTGCCAATGATGAACCATGATCCAACATCAATCATAATACATAGAAGAAAGATCTCTCTAGCACGTTGAAGGAACCACAAATGTTTTACTCCAAGAACGGTTTAGTTTGTTTGAGTATTATTCAGAAGGCCTCGATGTCTACTCTAGTAATGTGAAGCGATAGAAATCTTGAGGGCCAAAGCCCTGCTAATCAAGAATGGAGGAGAGAAATTCAATAAGAAAGATTAGAAGTAAAATAAGCAAGAATGAGACGAATAACAAAGGTAGTTTGGGAATGGTCCTGGAATCCTTAACCCTAAATAAAACCAACAGAATCACCTCCACCAAGAAGATCAATGATCAAATTCTACTAGTTTCATGATTCATCAACTTCAAAACCCTCAACCATGCTCTAATATAGGTAAAACTACAAGATATGACCCAAATTACAAGTAAACCCTAATAAAATCCAACCACTTACGTAAACACACAGAAAATCAGCACCATAACTTAAACTGTGCTAAAACTAGGGCACATACATAAACAAGACCAACTCCAAGCAAGTAGGAAAACATAGTAAAAACTGGTATATAATATGTTTTCCTTGCCAATGTAACTATTAGTTGCTGGTGGTATTTTCTTATTTTCCAAAAGATGGACTGCACAATAGATGCTTAGAAAATGTCCACGTCTGACTTCCATTGTCGGTGATTTCAGAGGCATTTAAAAGTTGATTCAAAACTGGATATGCTCAAATTGGTTACAAAATCTTCATTTTACATTTAATGCTTTGGATTTTTTGGACCTATTCCGGAGTTGGCCGTATTTAAGCCTTTGCACATACAAGAAGCACCCTTTATTGATGCTAATGAAAATTGGGGACAATAAAAGGACTATGACCAATAAGAAACTAGAAATGAGATCCTAATGGCATGTTTATATTCCAATCAGAATAGTACTACAGTATATTTGGGTGAAATTTGACAAATCTATACTCTAAAACTGAGGCATTATGCAAAAGCTATGAGACGCAAGTACTACCTTCTCAAAACACAACCTAAGAAAAACAAGGAAAAGCAGTAAACTTATGGTGAGTTTTTAAAATTTCACCCAAATGCTATACAATACTTTACTGCTTGGAATATATGCATGTCCTAAGGGCATGATCTAGATAGTACATTCCATTGATAACATCATGTAGGCAGGAGGTATGCACAGCAAGGTGATTATAGTTTTTCATTACAAAACAGAATACTACAACCATTAAAAATTAAATGAAAATGCAGACGAAAGTGGCCATCTATATATCAGTTTAATTCGCGATATATGAATATTTCGACCATTTGGACACTCAAAAATTATCATATGACATTGTACATTCAAAAGAAGATCGGGTGTTTCTGAGATCAAAAGGAATTCCCAACAACGCATGAAACAAATTGAAATATCAAAGCCCTTAGTCTCATAGTACTAAGGACAAATTACAAAAACCTCCCCGGAACAATACACCTCATTTCTTCTTGGTCCCTCAACTATTTTTTTGAACAATTTGATCCTGAACTATTCTCTATCTGAATTTAGTCCCCCTCCGTCAACTTTTATTCTGAAAATACCCTTATCCTCATAAGCATAAATTAAATATTTTAATACAATTTTGAGTCTAATTAGAAATTGATAAAGGTATTTTCGGGATAAAAATTGACATAGGGAGCTACATGCAAGCGGAGCATAGTTCAGGGATCAAATTGTTCAAAAAAAAGTTGCGGGACCAATATGAAATGAGGTGTATAGTTCAGGGGAGGTTTTTGTAATTTGCCCTATTATTAATCATTGGATAGTTTTGATATATGATGTGATCGACTTTAAGCATTCTAAATTTGCAAGTGAAAATTGCCATAAGTCAAAAAACAACAGTAGGCTTAGAAAGATATCTCACTTTGGTATTGAACGGACTCAACTGGTATTCACTTATAAGCTGAAGTACATCATTTGGTATGTCATCAGTATGATTTACTTGTTTCTGGGAAAGGCACAAGATCACTGATAGCTCAATCTTTCCTGCTAAGAGAATTAATCATTACTACAGCTTAGTATAATGACAATAACTAGAACATTTGTAGAACAAATTATCGTGTTCAAGTTTGTAAGTAATATGCGCATGCATTATGTTAGTCATATGACCCATTCGGGTACACATTACATCATAATGAAATGTAAGCTAAGAAACTGATCAATCAAGAACAAGCAAACCAATTTCAAAAGGAGAAATTGATAAAGATATTAGGTGAAATAAAAAGACATCTTACGTTACTTACTAAATGAATCATAAGAAATTAATGGAACTAATAGGGAAAGGGCCAACAATAGATCACACATGACAAAGTACTCAAATATAACATCAAGATTCAATGACTTAAGCCAATAACCAAAATTGATAGGAACTAAGGAATTGACAAGCTTTGCGCACCATAGCTTGGTAAAGTGTGGTTTTGCCTTGCAGGTGCATTCCAAAATCTTGTTCGGCCAAAGGCCTATTGGAAATGCCGAAAGAGCCAGGCCCAGCATAACAGCTAGCACGAGTGGCGAGTGCTTTTGTAAGATAGATGCATGGATAAGAAATAAACATGTAGATAAGACTAAGGGTAGATTGGACAATAATGGCTAATTAGCAAGAGAGGTAAGGATAAGCCAAGTAGAAGAAGTCCTTATTGATGCTTAGCAAGTGTTATAAGAAGAAATAAGCTATTTTATGATGCTATGGAACAAAATCAAGACCAATGTTTAAAAAGGCGAAAGGCGTACCGAGGCGTTTTTCCACTGGAGAGGCGAGGCGTAAGCCTCAAGGCGCACTGAGGCGTAAGCCTCGAACTTTTTCGAGGCGTTTTGGTAAATAAAAATTTAAAAAAGAAAAAAATCAGAATAACTATTATTGAATGTGTAATAATAATTGAACTAGATATACTGCATATGCATAATAAATCACAATGTGTTATAAATATCTTATATGGCACGATCGAGGGCTCCATCGAGCAATCTAACAACAAAATAGAAAGTCAAATTGCTCAAACACGCTTAATTCTTTAATATTCAAGATAATAATTAAAATACCAACTAACAAGTAATAACAAACAATAAAATACAAATATAGGACTAACATTGTCAATATTAAAAAAAAGAAGATACAAATACAAAGAAAAAATCATAGAAAAACCTAGTAAAAGATACAAGATCATGATCCATACCTCTAAACTTGAAACAAATCTTTATCTCTCACATTCTCACTTGTAGTTGGTAGACAATCCACAAAGAAGAAGAATACAACTTCGAAATCAAAATCAAAAAATAAATGCGCACTAGATCTTGATTTTGGGTTTTTGGAGACAAGGGGGTTTCAAAACCTAAAGAGATCTAAAAGGATTTAGGAGATTTCAATGGGTGAAAAAAGGGTCCATAAGGACGATTTACATATCAATCCCTTAGTGAACCCCCACACCAAACATTGGTTTTAACCCTTCCACGCCCTATGTTTCACGTTTGGTGCAAGAGGCGTACGCCTTGAATGCCTTAAGGCGTGCCTCGAACAAAGGCGTACGCCTTTTGTTGCAGAGACGTGGACTTTTTATATGTGGCTGCTGAGGCGTAAGCCTCGAGGCAACACAGGACCGCCTCACCTTGAGGCGGGCCTCAAGGCGTAAGCCTCGAACGCCTTTTTAAACATTGATCAAGACCCCTCAAGGGCACTTTAGAGGAAAGGTATTGCTAAAAAATACACGAAAAGTAAAGAAGAAAGGGGAAGATAATTATGTTTATTTGAGATTATTAAAAATTGTTGGGACTTCTTATGAACAAGGTTCAAAAATTCTGTATCAAGCGGCCATAAATCAATATGGCTCAGTATTGACCAATACAACTCTAACGGAAAAAGAATGGCTCTATTTTAACCGTTCATTTGAACATCATATTTGACTGATATAGCTCAAAAAGTACAAACTTTTTCGACCGTCTATTTTAACCGTTTATTTGAACATCATATTTGATGCCCCTACAGGATTTAAAATTTGCTAATTTTTTGAGAGGATGATCACCTTGTCATAGATAGTGCATACTCCAAAAATTAGTAAATTCTAAAACCTATAGAGGGGTCAAACACCATTCGGGTGTAGCATTCTTTGCTACACCTGGGTCTAGGACTCTAGGCTCCCTTTTCCCATATATATATATATATATATATATATATATATATATATATATATATATATATATATATATGGGTCAGGATCGGCTGACCTAGCAAATTTTGACCCAGATTTGACTCAACACCCTTTGATGCACCTAGAGGTTTTAGAATGTACTGATTTTTTGTAGATATGTTGTCAATGGTATGTTGATCATCCTCACAAAAAATCAGCACATTCTAAAACCTCTAGGTGCATCAAATGTGCTCTACAAATCAACGGTTTTCGACTATCAATTTAAACCGTTGATTTGAAGAGCACATTTGATGCACCTAGAGGTTTAAGAATGTGCTGATTTTTTGTGAGGATGATCAACATACCATAGACAACATGTCTACAAAAAATAAGCACATTCTAAAACCTCTAGGTGCATCAAAGGGTGCTGGGTTATTTGCTGGATCAAAATTTGCTGGGTCATCCGATCCTGACCATATATATATATATTTATTTCTCTCAGAGAGAGAAAGAGAGAGAGGGTTGTTACGGTGTGGCATGCGGTGCATCAAACGGTTGTGGTGCGACACCGCATGCACCACACGCCACATTTTAATCTCTCTCTCTCTCTCTCTCTCTCTCTCTCTCTCTCTCTCTCTCTCTCTCTCTCTCTCTATATATATATATATATATATATATATATATATATATATATATATATATATATATATATATATATATATATATATATATATATATATATATATATATATATATATATATATATATATATATATATATATATATATATATATGTCGGCTCAATCTTCTTAAGTGCAATTATTATGCAGTCAGCACAGCCCATGTGCAACAAAGCAACAAGCTAATTATTAGTGGCTATGGTATCAGATCTGACTCGGCTATATTGGATGATACGGCCTTAGTTGATTAGTCTCGGCCGAGTCAGGACTCACACCAATATCCATCATCATATCGATCATGGTCTGTAGAAAGCCAATACGAGCCCGTTGATGCGACTCATTAAAAATAATTTATAGGGAGCCGATGTGACTCATTAAAAATAATTTATAAGGAGCCGATACGACTCATTATCGACCAAATTTTTTAACCATGGTAATAAGGTAAAGATGGAAGTATTTGTTATTGTGAATGTGGACTATATGAAATCTATTTCAAAATGCAACTTGTAAGGATGGTAAATTAGGTATGGAAAGATGTGGAAGGTCTGCGTGTTGCATCTTGCAAATTTTATGATGAAACATTTCCCTTATGTAGAGTATATAAAACAACTGGAAAACCTGAAATTACTCTAGGATGCATGGATTGAGCTAATTTGCGTTCTAAAAGCATTATGGCTATATCAAGACTTGGATGATGGGCGAAGGGTTAAGGCAAAATTGTTCAAAGTCGCATTTGAAAAATCCTTTTGAAGTACTTAATTTTTACCCTTAAACCTAAGAAGTTCAAACACCCAAATGTAGTCTTTCTAGCTGAAAAGATCAGTAAATATGTACAATATCATCTTCTTGAAACACTTAATCTACTATAATTACGTCCTCATTATCTATCAGGTGCTAAAAATAATTACAGAGATCAGAGAGACTTTACAAGGACAAGAAAGGGAAGGGCAAGAAGATTCATATCATAAATTGTGTGAAGATTGATCTCATAAACTGTGTAGAAGTTAGTAAAGAAATGATGAAAGGTCAACACTAAAAACCTTAAAGAAAATAAACTTATCTTTGCTAAGAAAATGGTTATGAAGTTAAAGAGGAAAGGGATTTGTTGCAGGGGAAGGTGATATAAGGTAAATATTTGTGATGTGAAAAATGAGAATTAAAACGCATCAATATTTATCTAGTATTGGATAAATACAACATTGAGTCTCATCAGGCATTTACTATCGACATTGAAATGTGAGGGAAAGGGAAACTATTCTATTTCAGGAGCGCGGTGCTTCAAAATGATATTTTAAAAAGTGCTAGGCGAACTCAGAGGGGTCCAGGCGACAAGGCGAAAAGAGGGCGCCCAGAGATTAAGACGACTGAAATATGTAAATATTTAAGTATATTATCACTTGACTGGTGTCATTGTCATCCTTCGTTCTGGTGATCATAGTGGTCCAAGGAAGCCATGGCCATCCTTCGCTCAGGCGGTCACAGTAGGCCATGAGTCATTGTACAGGAGTACATAGTAATGTCTTGGTCGAGGACGAAGAAAGGGAAGACTAAAAAGAACAACAAGATAAAGGAGTAGCAAGGAAAGAAACTTATAGAGGTTTGTTCCAACGGTCATAACCTCACAGTGACGGCCTTAGTCCTTCGGACACTAAAGGAAGAAGCGAGAAAGAATTAAGAAAGAAAAGAAAAACGTGTTAATGTGCTAATTCGACAGGTTGGACGCTTCTGACAAGTGGTGAGTTGGTGGTTGTTCTCCTTCGAACTCCAAGGGAAGCGAGAGAGACGAGAGAGTAAAGGAAAAATAAAATGTTGCCGGCTTGTGCTGATTTGGGCAAGTGGCCAACAACTGGCTCTTCCCCTTTCAACTCCAAGGGAAGCATAGAAGTAAAAAAAATGATAGTGCTGGTTCCGGTGGATCAGTAAGCTTCTGATGGTGGCAGGTGACTTCTAATTCGGATTGCAGGGGAAGTCAAAGAAATTGAGACAAGAGAGAGAAATATGGCTGAGAAAAGGGCGAACCTTAGTTGATACCTTAATAAGTGATATGATCATGCGCCCCACATAAGCCTAAATTGGGCCTTGCCCTACTTAATATTAAAATGTATTCCACTTAAAACTGGAACAGCCCAACCTGACCCAGTGCCTGCTTATGCGACTACTTAGGCTGACCCAACACAGCCTAGCTGCCCCCACATGCCCAATCAGCCTGCATATCCACCTGAAGCTTATGGGTGAGGATTGAGTCCCAAACTGTCTAAAAATCGACTCGAATCGCTTTTTAGCATAACTTTTTGGAATTGCTATCAAAAACCTTTTCTGAATCTTTCAAGTGCGGTTGTCAAAAAAGATTTGAACATTGCCAAATTTATGGACCTATAATCTAAAATCTCTACTGCGCTAGTTTTACGTGAATTATTAAACAAAGATGAGTCTACGGGTTTAATGGGGATTTCAAAACAATAGGCAACGCGATGACAAAGCAAGGGTTGAAGATATTTGAATCTAAAGGTTAAGCTAATACCGGGCAATCTATTTCACATCGTTCGTTTGATTCACCGCCGAAAGTGAGTTCAAATGGCCCATGAAAATTGACGTAGGTACAGCTCCATTACCTTAAAGTCCAAGACTCTATCTGGATACCGATGCAATGAAGGATTCTCACCAAGGGCCGCTAGAAACCAAAATCAAACCTAGTTTTCCAACTTCATAAAACACTTCAAATATTAAGAATTTAAGATAACATTCGTAAATAGAACTATTAGATACAACAACCATACAAGAAAGTAAAACAACCAGGAATGGAGATTAACTAGCTCTTTAAACTTCTAGATAAAATCTGACTGACACCCCTATGATGAGACCTAAATTAATAATACATGGAATTCAATTATAACTTAACCGACAAATTAAAAGAATCAACATCACCAAGTGAGTACGAGATCATTTTCTCAATCAAATTCAATAAAAAACCAAATAATCATAAGCCCAAACCAACATATGTCAGTATGTCCTGAAAAAATTAATGGCATATTCCTCTTAGCATATCATAGTATTTCTCTAGCAATCCCTACGCAAGTACACAGCCCATTTGATTCACCATAACAGAAGTACGGATAAAATATAAATAGCTGGAAAAAAAAACCTTCGATGGTCCTCCTCCGCACCCGTTTCACATGGCGTAGATCCTCGAGCGGGCTTATTTGATTCAATTGCCTACTTAATATGCCAATCGGAGCATTGCCCATCGCAAAAAAAAATTCACCAAAAATGGAAATCATAGTTAAAAAGGTGAATTTTCCGAATGTATCCAATCAAACATATGTCTTGATGAAGCAACAACAGAGCAAGAAATCCAGGATGAGGGCGGGCACAGACCTCACAAAGTTGTTAGCAAGCCTCGGCTCAACCGTGCAAGCAATCACATCAGCTGTCGAGACAGATGGAAAATTTGATAGCAAGGGTCGATAAGAGTCGCATCTCCCATGAGAAACCAGTTCAAACATTCAGCGAGAATTACCGGTGGACTGCTCGACGGAGGACGGTGGCTTCCCGGGGACGTGCAGGATCTCCCACCGCATTGTCTATCGGCGGCTTCTCTGCCGGACCACCGCTGACCGGCGGTGCTCCCGCGGCGCACCGGAAGATGCTAGGGTTTCGGAGGAGAGGGTTTGAGGAGGAACGTTGGCGCGGTTTAGCTCACTCGCCGTGGGAAAACCGACCAGCGTTGTACAACTCGAGACCCCGCCAGCATGGAGTTCGGCCCCACGTACAATCCAGCCCAAAACTCAACGGCCTAACCCAGCCCATACCGGACATACCATGGCCGAACTCGGATCCATCTGGGCTTGGTATTTCTAGGCCCAGACCGGCCACTTTACACCGCCCTACGGGCCCTACTTCTAAGTTCTAACTGCCTCCCCGAAAAAAAACTTTTGACTCACTCTCCATATATATCTCTCTCTCTCTCCCCCCTGTTGACAGGTTAGTCCCATATCTGTAATGGAAGCGGAGATCATTGTTTTCATATATCCAGTGTGCTCTTCTCCCTCCAAAAGGTCAACCTTTTGGAGCACTTCAAGTGTTCACATAATATCAGAGCTGGACCTGCTCCGGGAGTGTCACCCTCATGGCCCTATCGTACTCGCTAACACCTATCTCAATGTGAGGGTAGTTATCGGTAATGAGAGCGGAAATCATTATCTTCGTATAGCCGATGTGCTCTTCTTGCTCCATAAGATCGACCTTTTGGATCTCTCTCTCTCTCTCTCTCTCTCTCTCTCTCTCTCTCTCTCTCTCTCTCTCTCTCTCTCTCTCTCTCTCTCTCTCTCTCTCTCTCTCTCTCTCTCTCTCTCTCTCTCTCTCTCTCTCTCTCTCTCTCTCTCTCTCTCTGGAGAAATAAGAGCACATGAATAAGAATTTTGTTTAGTAGTATTATTCGAATTCGATTTTTTGGGCAATATGTAATTTGAATAAAATTTGTTCTTTTCTTTGATGTTAGAATGTAAGTTTACACCATTAAAACCCTTCAAATGGCATTTCTTCTACCCAAAACACTAACTTTTCATGAACTCGTGCTTCAAATTGCTTACCAATCCTAAAAAATGAGTCATTTTCTATTATGATCCCAGGAGCTGACGTGGAACTCATCACCACGACAATACTTGGGTCTCTTTTGGTTAGCGGGTTTTCATGACTGGGGAATGAGAAATGAACTAAAAACCTCACCTCATAAAAAAAATATAAAGAGGGGGAGGTTATTAGTCTGAGACCCCTCTAACCAATCCAACATTAGAATAAACTCAATGAAGTTTTTCATTTAAGCTCCAGCCCTTCTAACCAACCCAACATTAAAAAGAAACCCTTATGTTTTTTTTAATCCCGATACAACCCTCACCTCGCCTCCTTCTCTCGATTAGCCATGGCGGAGGTGGCACGACCACGAGAGGCGGAGGCGACCATGAGCAACAGTGACAATGGCGCAAGAGAAGGCTGTGGCGGTGAGCTGCGGCACGACGAGCAACAGCGGGCGGCGACGGCGAGCTGTGACGAGGCGAGCAGCAGTGGGCGGTGGCGAGCGGGTTCGGATTAGATTTAGGATTAGATCTAGGACTCTAGGGTTTATCCAATGGCATGTAGATCTTATGTTTTATGATTAGATTTGAAGTTTACGTCTTAGGATTAGGTCTAGGATTCATCCCTATGGCTTGTAGATCTTAGGTTTTTGGGTCTGGATTAAGTTTTAGGGTTCAGATTGGGACTAGTTAACCCCACGACCTATAGATCTTAGGTTTTATGTTTAGTTTGGAAAGGAGTGGCTTGCAAATAAAAATTTAAAGTTAATTGGGGGGCAATTTTGTCCTCTGTCCCTTAGGCTTAAAGGGGTCTTATGTTTTGGAATGTTCACTATATTCCCTTATTATATATTATGGATATGGATATATGGATATCCGTTTATATGGCGTCCGTCTAGAATAAAGATTGTTAGTATCGAATACCCTAATATCAGTATCAGTTTTTATCGAATATTAAAAAGATCATATCATTATCTCATTATCTGTGTTTATTTATTTTTTAATATTAAAGAAAACTATCCATCTCTGCAAAAGTCAGATTCGAATAAGGATAAAATTTAAAATTTCGAATATTCGTTACACCCCTGCCACCAACCCAATGGGGGGAAGAACTTAGCTGAGGAGATCCTATCGCATAACACTATTGAGATATGGGAAAATTTTCAGTACATCTTGCGTACCCCCTTGGGCTGGGGCCCGCTAACCCGTCTCTTGAATCGCTGCGGGCCCCGAGGTTGTATTGTACGCAGGATGTGTTGAAAGTTTTTCCTCGGGGATATCACCGCGCGCCATATTGAGCGCGTCTGACCATTGCCACGTAGGGCCCACCTGTGGCGCGCAGCGATAGGTGTCCGTGACCCCGCGTTGCTACGGCGGTAACGCCTCCTCGTCGTCGAAGTTGCTCTCCACCGCCGTTGACCCGGTCGAAAACCTAGAACTCTTCCTCGCGGTGGCGGCCCATCCCCAAACGTCCAATAAAACCCTGTCCCCAGCCAACGGTAGTGATTGGGGAACATTTTAGCATTATAACCCTCCTGCGAACAACAGAACTTAACTGCCACGTCTCTCTCTCTCTCTCTCTCTCTCTCTCTCTCTCTCTCTCCTTCCCCTCAGAGCTCAGATCCAAACGCCCGTGTCATCCTCCCTTCCCTCGACATGACGAGCGAAGACGGAGACGAATCCATGGCGCGATTCGATGACGGCCGCCCGATCGCTGTCCCCCCCTCCGCATCGGCGCATCCTTCGAAGCCCTGGAGCGGTGCCCGGCTCCTCTCCTTCCTCCTCCAGTCCCTGGTCATGGCGGTCGCCCTATCCCTCTTCTTCCTCTTCGCCGGCGTCGCAGCCATCGTCCTCATCCACCTCTGCGTCGCCGGACGCGCTCTCCGCCTCCGGCGCCGCCACCTTCACTCCCTCAGCGGCCTCGCCTCCCCCTCCGTTGGCGGGCCGGCCCTCTCCCCTGAGGACCTCCAGGGCCTCCCCTGCTTCGAGTACCCCGGAGGCCGCTCGGCGTCCTCGATCCCGGACTGCGCGGTGTGCCTTGAGGGGTTCCTGGAGGGGGACTGGTGCCGCGCCCTCCCCGGGTGCAGCCACGCGTTCCACATGCTCTGCGTCGATCGGTGGCTGGTGAGGACGCCGGCGTGCCCGATCTGCCGTGGCGGGGTGGCCACAGGCTCGCAGCCGGCCGGGTGGTTTTGATCCGTGTTTTCATGTAAGTAATGATGTTTATGTTTGTGTTGGTTAGTTACTAAAGATCTATTCTTGCTGATGGAATAATTGGTGTAAATTTTCGAACTCTGCAAGATGGAAGAGATGATTAATCATGAGATAGGGGAACTTTGTTTGCAAAGTTTTGTCACAGTGAGATTGCAATACAAAAGCATGTTTAGATTACTTATCAAATATTGTTAAAGTAATTGTTAGTGTCTCTCATGCATAGTTACATATGAACAGTAAACAAAGTGTCATTGAACACCTAAGTGTTGGGATTGGTGTGTCCTTCATGCCAATTCCAGCATACTCGATACTAATTAATTATGCTTTACTAATACTCATAAACCCTAGTGCATGAGATGTATAAATCTTCTATTCCACTTTGGTGTGATTTAGGTAACTTAGATGTGTGGATGAGATCCACATGTAGAAGATACAAGTTGGCATACACACGTAAGTAGGTTCACAATCGGTTGCTGGACTGGACATCCAATGTCATAAGGACTGCAACACTCTGACCTTCTTGATGGAGAGAGGTGGTTTATCTCGACTATGAGAATATCGATTCTAAGTCAGACAGTGTTGGTGCTTTTGGAATAACACTGAATGGAATTAAGAGAGCATACCTGACCTAAATTATTGTCACCAAGGCCACATCTTGTAGCTCTATTACTAGTTGCCTAGATCCTAAAGTGTAGGATGTGCTGTGGACTCTAGGTTTGGTTTCTGTCACTTTAACCTGTCAATCAATGAGATCTATCACATGCCAATACCTGGTTAGATTGGGTGGCGTACTTCATGATTTGAAAACTCAATCGATACCGGTACGTTTACGTTTTTTGGCCAACTATAACCGGTACCCTCCGAAGAGGATGAAGGGCATTTATTCCCTTGATTTCCTAGATATTATTTCTATAGGACTTTTCCTCCCTATATTGGGATTCCTCACATTAATGGTATTTCCCCCATTAAGTGTACTTTCCATATGGGAGTACGTGGTCGACGACCATTAATGGACTTTCTCAATATGGATGGTTGGCCAACTCTGGATTTGGAAGGGGCTTTATGATGCCAACTCCTCTCTCTCTAATGAAAGTGTGGCCGATCCCTTGGGTTCTATCAGGGCCGACCATACTTAAAGAACAAGAGAGGGAAGACTGGAAAGAAAGCTAGAAAGGGGTAAGAGCTGCTCCTAGGTTTTGGCCAGGATGGTGAGAAAAAGAAAAGAGAAAGAAAAAGAGAGAAAAGAGAGATGGAGAGGGTATTTTCACTCATGGTAGAACGGTATTATCTAGATCTTTCTTAGAGGATGAAGATGAGAGCAAGGTGAAGGAGACTCCCACAAGTCCATATATTGTTGCTCGCGTCGTGGAATAAGCGTTGCTATTCGAAGGAAGCGAGACTTCATCCTGATATTCTTTAACATGTTCATCAACTCGATCTTCTCCACAGGTGTTCATAAATCCCGTGAGGTAACCTCTGATAATCCATACGTTGTGATGTATATGCTTTGACTATGATGCATTGAGAATTTTTCATAACCCTATAGTAGAAGGCACAACCACGATCCGTCGAGAATAACATTGTTTTCATCATCTTCCGCTACGCGTTTTCGATCCGGTTCCTTCACTAAGTTGTATTAAGATATGCATGAAATAAATCAATTGTGACACATACGAAAGGAACATATATATGTTGTAACAACTATACTAAACTATTTGTTTGAAGGAAAAGTAATATAGAGATCTATTGGCTGTTTAGAAATTCATTGAATCAGTTTTTGGCTTATTAAGGTGGTGAGGTGGGATATAGAAAATTTAATCATAAAGATTTTAAGTGCTGCAGTTCCTCATTACATTTGGCTTGTAGATGTTCGAAAAGTGGTCAGTTTTGTTGCTTGGGAAACTATTAAAGATGATGCACCATGGTCATATTGTTTGTTACTCTAGAGGTTCTTTTTCATTTTTGAATGGATAAATTGTCCTTAGACCTCGAGAGTTTTTAAGTGCTGCAGTCGCCCAGAAACTCTTGTGAACTTTCACAATCCATGGACTTTGAGCTCCCATGCGCGTTGAGTTTGCGAATCCAAAGTTTCAAAGATCTTCAAAGTTCCCAAGTCTTGTTACATTGCTAATACCTTGGTGATCGTCGGAGGTGGCCACCAACTGTGGTCGCTGGGGGTGGCAGGCTGGAAGGAGTCCTTGTCGGTGGGCGACGGAGGTGGCTGTGTAAACTTTTAATTCCATCTGTTTAGGTGGAACATTGAAATGGGTGAATTTATGTATGTTTTGCAGTTCTTCACTTGAGAACTTACCCAAAATTTCATCCGAAAGTCCCCATTTACGACCAACGGGGGATTTGAAACGTTGCTTTTAAAGTCCAAACGACCAACAAGGGATTTGGAGTGTGGCTCTCAAAGTCCCCAATGACTAACATGTAACAGGTAAGTCACAGTTCCCACAAGTTCTGCAGTTTCCTAATGTTCCGCACGGCTAACCCCTCTTTCCTCTCCTCCTCCTCCCTATTTTTTTTCCCAAAAAGGGGGTAGGGTGTGTCTTTGGAGAAAGGGTTTTTTTTTTAAATATTATTAAAAAATAAAATATTGAAAGAAACAGTGGCTGACCAAAACTATTTACCAACCTAGCGCTCTGACAGCCACGTGGCATGTCAGTGCTGTAAAGTGAACGTGCGGTTTTTTTTTTTTTTTTTTTTTTTCTGTTTCAAGTAGAACCTGATATTTGGAATGCCGGGTTTAAACCCGGTATTGTGGATACCGGGTTTACCCAAAATCCATAGAAAAAATGGCTAAAATCTAGAGACAAAACAGCTAAGTATGGAAACTTTATATAAGGGGCTTCAGTTAAACTCGGTATTCAGATTACCGGTTTAAAACCGGTAATCCAAAACCTGGGTTCTACTTCAAACGAAAAAAAAAAATCACGCTGATGTAACTGTCAGAGCGTTAGGTTGGTAAATAGTTTTGGTCTGGCACTGTTTCTTTCAATATTTTATTTTTTAATAATATTTTGAAAAAAAGCCCTTGCAGAAATGAATATTCGGTCTAGAATACAATGTGATGCTTTTGTCAGAAGGTGAGTTGATTTGTCCAATAAAGCTAAGAAAGGAAAAAGGATAGAGATGATGAAGAATGTCAATAGGTGAGAGAGAACTCGAATAGAGGGGGCACGAGAGAATGGAGATTGGATTGAACTAGCTCTAGTTGAAAATCTGGTTTTGAATTATTAGTTCTAACCTCTTCTTGTTTGCAAGTGGGTTTTAACCTATTTTTTTTAGAATTTTTATGTTAGTAGTAGATGTGTAAGGATCATCGGGTAGTTTAGGCCCCTTAAATACCTAAATACAAAGCTCCACGTACCCGACTGTTAGCGCAGTTGGTGTTACCATGCACCCTTTGGGGGTAGGTCCTCGGTTCAAATCCTGTGGGCCACGAACGCTGTTGTTGAGCAGGCTTGGCCACGTTGGCAGGAAAAGGCGCAATTATGTTGGTATGCTTTGAACCCTAGCCGGGAGGGTTGGTACCCGTGCAGTTGTACCAGTAGGGTTGTAACTCGACTATCAAAAAAAAAAAAAAGAAAAAGCCTCCAAGTTGCTATATAGATCAGCTCCTTTTATGTATAATGGCTAGAAGATTTTCTTAGTATTTTATATAAACAAACGTAAGAGGTGATAGTAACATAAGTTAATACATATTTTATCTTAAACAAAGCTTAATTCTAGGGCATTTGTCATATGTTCCTTGTTATCCTTTGGGTGAGTATGTTAGACTCTCGATCGCCTTCACTTTGTGCTTTCATTGATCTAGCGCTACTTAATCCCACTTTTACCAATTGAATTATGAGCCCGTGGACAATGCCGTCAAGAATTTTGAGTTCTTATATTATACACAATGGATCTTGCTTTGATCCTTCGAAAACTCCAATCTTACTGCAAGTGCCTCGTATTTTTCCATGATGAAAATACGAGGACGATTGCAGCGTAAAAGAATAAGAAGGATCTCCGAATTTTAGACCACCACACAGGATAGCTCGGGCAAAAATCATCTACGGAATTAGGGTTTTGAAGAAGAAGAAGGAAATCGATTTTCTGCAGATTTTGGGCGGAAACTCATTTCCCTGATAGCAGGAAAATTTCAGGAAAGGGAAACAAGATTTCATTACAAAAGAACACTGGAAACGGATCAGAAAATCTCAATTCCACTCACTTACTAATTTTCTTGCTCCATTTCTAGGCAAAAGAACAGACCCTAAGAGGAAAAGAGAGAGGGGGCGGGTATGTGCAACCCGAGCACATCCTAGCCGCCCCTCCTCTTCTCTTCTCTTGCGTTCTCTCTGGTGTGTGCAGAAATTGATCTTCGAGATCAATAGCACCTCTAATCTCCATTGTGGAATTTCATCTAGATCGCAAGGAGAGTTTCCCACAAAGTCAGTTCTCGAGCTACGTGCAGATTACGTGGTTGACGATCACGAGGAGGTTGATCATCAACGTTTATAATATTTCGAGTGTGAGTTCTTAATCTACAAAGAATTGATCCTCTCACGGTAAAATCTTTCATCCGAATAACCATACGTGCGTAATGGAAGATGATTACACCATATGTCCAAATAGCTACATGAATAATCATCGTGTGGCTATGATGCAGTGCATTGGCCTGAGAAGTATGGGCTTTTGTGATTGTCCTGTTACAGGAGCACGGTTACACCAAAGTTTTTCTCCATTGATGGCAGTGCTATCCGTTTCTATCAGAAGGCTTATACCTTGCAGCTCGTTTATAGGCAGATGACTACATAGGGTTCGCAATATGTGTGTGTGTGTGTGAGAGAGAGAGAGAGAGAGAGAGAATATGGAGATAAGAGGAGGGTGTTTCTAGTTTAGTTATTGGCTGTTGATTAATAAATAATAGGCATCTTATTTATAATGAAACCAAGACACCATCCTTAAACCCTAATATATATCCGGAACTAATCCAATCATCTGGCCACATAATTGATCTAAGGGTTATGACTTATCACAGTAATGCAGGTGTAACCCAAATAGGTGGAAGGCACGTGGGCCGTTGATCCGGAAGACGATAAAAGTGGAACCTTCCACAATTGAAGTTGACCTCCCCAACGTGGCGCATCGTTAGCCCGTCCGGGTCCACCGATTTGAACCACTCTCCAATGGCCTCCGTGAAGTAGATGAGATTCGGTTTCAGCTAATAATATGGGATCTTCCGAGCCAATTAGGGATGACATCAATGTGGTTTAAAACTAAAAACCTCGGTAAATCACACCGCATGATGCAATTTTGGTTTACCAAAATATAAAATCATTACGGTACGATTTCGGTTTTAACCAAAACCGTATAAAACCACACCGTTTAGAACTTTATAATGAAAAACCGCGATGCATCGTACCACACCGCACCGCATGGTATGATTTTGGTTTTACATATAGTAAACTGTTACGGTGCGATTTCGGTGTTGCGGTGCGGTTTCGACCAAACCCGCACCGATAAGGAGACGGAAATGGAATGGCTGAGCCCCAGGAAGAGGGACCTCCCACCTAGGCTTCTCAAGTGGACCCACGCGCCTCGTTTCGCATTCAATCTCATAACCCAAACGGTTTCAGTGATCAACGGCGGCAGGACGCCGCCGGGCCAGATCCAGATCTGCAGCAGGTCGCCGGCGGCGGAGTCGACCAGGTGGGAGATGACGCAATCTAACCCGGGGAGAAGCCCCGGCCAGATCGAGATCCCAGAGTTTGCCGCAGTCGGATATCGCAAGGAACCCACCGCCGTCACGGTGATAGATGACGTCCGTCATGTACTTCGGCCGTTGAAGGACGGTCCACGTCTCTTCACCCTCTGATACAAACGCGAGTACGTCTAAGGGGCTGAAGATGGCCACGACCGTGTAGCCATGGCCGGCGGTCGGTCTGGAGGAGCGGACCACCTTCTTGAAGCTGTGGCCGCGTCTGTCCGCCACCAGAGTGCACACGTCGCCGTCGTCGTCGCAGGTCACGTCCGATGCCGCGGCGGTTGGGAGGAAGCGCGCAACGGACCCAACCGGATTTTCAACATTGAATGAGTAGTGTTGGACAACTTGTGGACCAGAATCATGAAGACAAGACAGAGAAATCAATATGAATCAAAGATCCATACCATGCGATTTGGACAACTATCCTACCGAGACATTGGGTGTCTCAAATTTATCAAATCCCATCACCAATCGGAGAAGTTACACTGTTTTGAACATGGTATGAAAGATAAGTGTTTTAGTTTTTTTTCAATATAGTGGCATGACCCATAAATTAATTTTGAAATTTTGGGGTGAGGTACAGGCAAACGTAACTAATTCTGAAAGCAAGGGCCAAGGTCTACGAGCAAATTACAAAGAATCGGTGAGCCAGACCAACTCGTCGCTCAATCTTTTCGACCCATCATCAGCTCACCGAGACAACAGAGGAGAGGGTAACACAAGGAAACCAGTAGCGGCGTTTTCCATCCCGGTGGCCATCGTCGATCAGCGCAAGACCCTCCTGCATGATCATTCGCATTTCAAGGAATTTCCATGTGAAGTTTTTTTTTTCTGTAACTACTAGTAATGGACCAAAACACGGAACAGCAGAGAAGAACTTACTTCCAGCAGAGTCTGGAGGGTATCGGTTGCACGACCTGATGACCATGAAAGTCTCTTCTCCACCTCCTCCACTGTAACGTAGCCTCGGGCCTGCACATGCCGCAAATAAAACGCTCAGCAATATCCACAAATGCCCTACATTTTAAAGCCCTACCCGAAATAAAAATGTGTAGTGCTTTCTTTTCTTTAGTGGTGAAGGTGTGCATGTGCGTGTGTGTGCGCGCTGCACGTGTGTGTGTGTGACTCCACCGACAACGTCGAAATTTTCACCATATGTACAGCGTCCCTAAATACCGGCGATATTTCAAGAAATAAACATTGCAATGATCATTGTACCTAAAAATAGAAGACATGGAAATAGGGATGACAACGGTGTGGTTTAAAACCGAGAACCGCGGAAAACCGCACCGCATGGTGCGGTTTGGTTTGCGAAAATATAAAACCGTCGTAATGCGGTGCGGTTTCGGTGTTGCCCAAAACCGCAAAAAACCGCACCGTTTAGACCATTATAATGTTAAATCGCGGTGCACCGCACCGCAAGGTGCGGTTTCGGTTTTACATACGGTACACCGTCGCGGTGCGGTTTCGGTGTGGCGGTTCGGTGTTGCAGTACGGTTTCGGTTTTGTCCAAAACCGCACCGTTGCCATTCCTACATGGAAAGAGTACAAAATTGAATTCAGAGACTTCATACTGATATATTCTTGATAAAAAGATTGTGCATGACAAGAGAAAGATCAGTGTCTAGTGAGAATAAAATTAAACTGCATAGCTTTTAATTAATGTTGACTAGATCCACCACCAGTAAAGATCGACAATCAAATGTATATCCGATAACATAAGAAGCTGTGATAAAACATGTTAGGTCATTTAATGGTTCCAACTTTAATTGTATATAATCACAGTTTAGAGATTTCATACTACACAAACGAACAAAACAAAATTTTAGAAACCCCTAACTGAATGCTGTGGTATAAATTTTTTTATCCTTGGTCTGAGAATGACACGAGATTAACAGGAAAATGTCATGACAACATTGACAAGGCTTACTGGGAGAGAAGAAGAAAGAAAAACGAACCTGAGCCAGTTCAAGGATTTCATTATGGTCTTTGTTCAACTCAGTAGGAACTGACCGAACTAGCTTTTTCTTCCCAACATAAATAACTTCGAAGCCGCTACCTAGGGCCTGCAAGTACATATACCGGGCATCACAAAAAGAAAAAAATGTTTTTCTTTTGGTGGCTTAAACGAAACAATTTTGACTGATCTAGATCTAGGATATTTAGGGGTGTTTGGCATGAGGAATAGCTGTTCCGCTTTTCCTCATCCAGAAGAGGGTATTCCCGCCAATTTCTATTTCTAATGTTATTTGATGGCTCAGCGTTCCGGTTAGCATAGAAATGCACAGAGTGACATTATCGTTCCCAACCCCTTCACTCCACCGGAACAAATACTATCCATTACCTTTAAAATTTGGAACTAGGAATAGAAATAGACGGTTCTGGAATGATGCCAAGCACCGCCTTAGGGTGTGTTTGGCATGAGGAGTAGCTGTTCCGCTTAATCATCATCCAAAAGAGGGTATTCCCGTCAATTACTATTTCTAATGTAATTCAATGGTTCAGCGTTCCGGTTAGCTTAGAAACGCACGGAGTGATAAATTCTTGTTCCCAACTCCTTCATTCCACTGGAAGAAATACTATCCGTTACTTTTAAAATCTAGAACTGGGAATAGACACAGAGGGTTACGGAATGATGCCAAACACCCCCAGAGTCTCCTGCTCTAGCTTAAAATGTTAAAAGGTGGCGCAAAAAAAGAGACAGAGGTCTGAGAAATACTCCTTTAAAGTATGATATTTAATGAAAACATTATCATACTAAGTGACATTAACATTCTTTTAGTACCTTCAGCTTACTTATTGCACGCAGACAGTCATCTTCAGATATTGAATCACGAGCAGCTTTTCGCCTTTGACAAAGTAGGCTACAGAGCTCCTGCAAGTCGATCAAACCTCCATTGTGTAATCGAGTTGCCAAGCAAATGTCAACAATCTGAACCCCTGCCCTAACCAAACACCATATTGGTAAGCATGTTTTATGAAAACGACATGCTAGACGTCAAAGCTAAATTTCATCTGATAAACAAATATATGCTATTTAATCTGATAAAAAGGACCAAAGCCCAATCATTGGGTATACATTTTGAACAAAGCTATATGTTCGGAGCGTAAATTTAAAAGAAGTGACAGGAGCACTTTTTTTCTCAACTTTCTCATTAGGTAAATAAGTACATATAATAAAAAAGGCATAAAATAAAGATATCACCTACATATTGTTTGCGCGCACGGAGGTAGCAGGCGAGTCAAAGATCGGATCGCAAATGATCCTCCAACGGATCACTCACGGAACACAACCACATATAATAAAAACTCTTTTGTTCTTTGTTTCTGATTTGGAAGGTCACAGTGTCTATTGGAAATAGTAATAGCACAACAGGTAAAAAATTTAGAGGAGAAGCCAAGATGCACAAACGATTTATAAAGATGGTGGATTCGGATAGCGCATCCGATCGATCAAGTCAGGTGGAGCTCCACCCTTAAGATTGTTTGGGTCAGGTTCATTGCAACCTGAAATTAAATTGATATCCGAACTATAGTTTATCGGATCGGACTGTTTACCTCAACTCCAGCTTAATGTGAAACATTGAATCTAAGGCGCCAATGATCCATCCTCCAAAGTTATGGATTCAACAGGGTTTGACACCTCCAATGGATTTAGTCAATAGATTTGGGTCATTTGGCCAAACGATTTGCCAATGGGTGCTTCTTCCTTCTCTCTTGCTTGATTCCTCACCAAAGGACAATCCCAACTCACACTTCACAAACCCTCCTCACGACCTTACACTTCTTCACAAATCACAACATCACTTCGCACTTCACATATTAAAGGAAGGATGAGATTGCTACGAAGAAACACAAACTCAAGCCCCATTATATAGGCCCCAATTGGTACTCTCCCCACTATACACAACTGATGCAATCTAGTGTGTGCTAGTTATGTATGCCAATCAACTATGATTATTATAGATATGATGCCCAATTAAATTAGATGAGTACTTACTGAAATTTAAAACAAAAGAGACATTTCAACTGTTTTTTAATTTAATTTCAGTAATGACACAATATCCGTTTACCACCCAAACAAGTACCTAATCGTAAACGCAAGCAAGAACTAAAAAATATACTTTCATAGGACTAATCTTGCATTAAATAAGATTAATCGCAGAAATGATTTACCCTAAACATCCAATAAGAACAAGTAGTTTTGCAAGAAAATAAAAGGATCAAACAAAGACAAACTGATAATGAGATAAAGATATCCAATAAAAGAGGCCCCGATAAAGTGAACGACTGTCATGATATGATCTGGTGATCATCTCGTGCCTCAATCAATGTCCGCGGTGCCGAAATCCTTGTTGAATCGTAGCCGGGATGAAGTAGCGGATGGGGTAGAAGTTTGGTGTGGAAGGGTTGGATAAGAAGATGGTATGAAACAAGGGTCGATTCAAGTGCAAAATCTGTACTTGAAGGGGAGAAAGAAGAGGGAAATTATGGTGGAGGTAGAAGGTGATTGAGAATAATTCAAGGTAGAAGCCGGATGATCAATGGAGGGGCGGTAGGCAAAGAGAAGGCTCTCTTTCTAGGGTTTTCTTCTTCAAAATATGATGTCACATCAGATTTTGATGCCTTTTTATAGGAATATGGTTACAAAAGGATGCGTCATGGCCGTCAGATCGAAGCAAGAGGCCACGAGATGGGGCCATAAATAGACAAGGGCAAACGAGGAAAGAAGGGAAGAAAAAGAGAGAACAAGAGGAAAAAATGGGAACACAACATATCCACATGAAAAGGAGCCGTACAACCTCCTTTGGGAGCCATAGGTTGCCTCGTTTTGCATGCCACATGGCGCGAGTGCTGCAGCTAGGGTTTGGAAAACCTCTTTTTGGGCTTCTTTCATCTCATCCATCGGTTTACCTATGCGATCCTATGACTATTAATGAAAACAATTAGTTACGACTTAATGAACCGGGCAAACTCAAGTAAGTAAACAAGGTGCGACAACCCCGCATTCAGGCTAACACAAAATATAAAGACTAATAACATTTGATTCAGCCGTCCGATTGACATAAAACGGAATCCTAATGAAAGCTAAAGAAAAATACAATGTTTCTAACAAATAAAATTCATGATCGGCTTACCCGATTTTCACGCACAACTCTAAAAGCTTTTAGCTTTGAAGAAAAATGGTGCTAATGCGGTAGCTGTTAGCATCAACAACTATGCACACCCCACAGCCATGTGCACATGCTGGTGGTTAGGGGGAAACCCAAAAAAACCCTAAAGAAAATGTGCCCCCAAATGGTCAGTCATGATTCATCCCACTATGTTCCTATACGAAGTCATATCGGGGAAAAATGAAGAACAAAACAATAGAACTACATACATTGCTTGACAAAGTAATACAAGCACATTCTAACAGTCAAAGACTATGGGCACTCGTATAGTCATACCAATTTTTCAATAGTGCAATAAAATGTCATAGGCGCAAACATGGAAATATGGAATGCATATAGGGAATGGTTCTAGAAAGTATATGAAGACAGAGTGGACAATAACTTCGTGAAAGAAACATTTGGATGATATAAGTAAATTTTTTGCAAGTGTATGAGCTGAGAATATTCATTTTTTTGGAAAAAGCATAATGATACTCCATATATAATTGTTGGAGATGTTAATATAATTGTTCTGGGCCTTGGACCCAACCAAAAGGAGTCCATGTATATCTAAGCAGTAACTTAATGAGAAGTGTGGTTTCTGGGTGTCTTCTCCCTCATTCTCTCCTCTCTTCTCACCCTATTCTTCAATATCCGAAACTCTATATGGTTTCAGCTCAGATGACCTGAAGCCGCCATTATTGTTATCTCCTTCAAGTTGGACATCTCCACATCATGGATTTAAAACTCAGCCGATACGACACAAGTTTAGGACAAACCGCACCAATACCACCTTGGAAACTGAAACCATATTTGTTTCGGCTGATGCCCGGAGGTATCAGTCCGTACCGGCCAAGACAATCAGGTATCAGCTGGTATGAGAGCACCTACCTAATTTTCTGTGTAAAAAGAGCACAGTTATATGCTTATTGGAAGTAATAGAAGAAAATATACAACAAATAAAAGCATAGTTCAGAAAATAGTTACCTTCCCTACTTCATATATTATTATACTATGTATTGCATATACTTTTATCGAAAATCATGCCGATTTTTGCCGAAGCCCACTTAAATGCTACGCATAATATCTGATGCTTCATATCTTTTCCCCAAAAAATTTAACATCAACAGGACACAAGAACATTCCAATGAACTACAGTTATGCACAACGAAGGACAAAAAATGTGATCTCAATTGTTCAACCAAAATACACAGCTTGATCAAGTATAGAAAGAGATGATTTTATGCCCTAAAGAGACTGAAATTAGAACATTGGTTGCCATGCATGGCTGTATAAAGGTATGGATGTCCAGAAACAACTTAAATTAGGAGATCACGTAGACTAGAATCACTAGATAAAACCACGAAACCTATCCACACTCATATTGAATTAATCACCAGCTTTAGCAAATAAAATGGTTCAACAGAGCTATATAGTAAAAGACTGACAATATACTAAGGTAACAAAGACATGGCAAACAGGATAAATGTATATAGAAAAATAAATAGAGAATTCACTGGCCATATATATATTAGAAATTTAGAATGATATAATGACATGGATTAGGAGACTTTTATATCCATCTGCTACTTATTAAAAACTTCCTGCATGTATACTAGAAAGCCAAAAGATACAGTTGCTCCAAACAAGGGTAGGTATCTTCAAAGCATCCAGAAAAAGAAAGGTCAAGGGAAAACAGATCAATACCAAGCTCATAGTAGAAGTCACCAATCCCTAACAGCTCAGCCCAAAATCCTTTGTTAGAGGCTAGGGGATCCACTCCAACTTTAGCACACATCTCATGGAATTGTGATCTGAATGTAGGATTTTTACGAATGTCATTCTGCACTCGACCAATAACTATGTCATTAACAGTGAATTGCAACACAAAGCAGACCACATCCTCCGCATTTGCATATTTCGAATATACAATCAATCACAAGAACAAGTAGCTTTCTCCTGAAATTATGAGTATATATACATCTTCATCAAATGTAATAACAATAGATTTGAAAGAGAAAAAGAGAAAAGGATGCACATGTTCTGGTCTCAATTGGTTTATTTGTTTAATAAAGGTTTCAAATTGAAATCTGATGTAGCCTGATCTGGGCTACGATGAATATCTATTCGCTTTATTATTATTATATTTAATCTTGTGAATCCATCCCCTGTTTAGTTCGGACGGCTGGATAATTAGTTATTTAATTTTATATTATTATGCTAGCCTATGGTGCAGGGTTGTCGCCCCCAACTAGACTTTAGGGTTAGCATGTTTATGTTTAAATAAACTAATGAGATTTTGCCATGCAGTTTTAAAGGAATGTATGATGTTGCATCCAACGGTGGATCAAATCAAGTCAAAGCCCATATATTAAAACCCACATAGGGGGTGCCCATATAAGTAAATACTAGTCATTAGAGAAGCCACCCTAACAAGGGCTGCCCCCCTATTATTTTTCCGTGTAAGCTTCCCATGTGGGAATTTTTTCACGTGGAAAATACTCCATGTCGGCCCCACTTTTGTGTTCCCCTTCATGTTTTGCCATACAAAATTCCCAAACAGGATTTTTCCTGTGAAAAAAACTAAGGTCCACTCTCTCCATTCGCATTTAGACACTCTTTGAGGAAACGGTTCCACCCCTCGCTGGATTGCTGGAGTGTCGTGATTGCCTCCAAAATGCCCGCCTTGGCGGATTTCGATAGATCGCCGGTGGTGCCGCCATTAGACGTTGCCCTGGTGTTCGCCACTGGTTCGTCGGCGTTCTTCGACGCAGGTGCCATCTGAATCACGTCTCATGAATGATTCCAAGAGGAAAAGCACTAAGGCAGGGATCAAGAACCTCCAATGGAGATCAGTTCTCGAAAAATAGGACAAGATCAAGAAATCGAGCGCAATCTCGTAAAAAAATTGAGATCGCCTTGCATGAACTAGATTTTAGAAACAATCAGTTCGAGACGGCCGAAGGAGAAGAAAGAGATAGAGAAGGGACCAATCTCGTAGAGGACGTGACTAACAACCGAATGCCTAGCATAGGGTGTGGAGAACACCAAGAACTCACCGGGAGCTAGAGCCTACAATTAATACTTCCACTCTGAGTTCCAGAATAGCCTCAGGCTAGGGATAGGTTAGAGGACAAGGAGGGGCCCTCCGGCAACTCTAGTTTAAAGGTTGTTGAAGTACCTCTAGTTTTTTAGAATATGCTTACCAAAAAAAAAGTAGCAAAAAATGACGATAATCCATGTACTACTACAAAAAAGTCAATAATTATATCCAAAGCCTTCCATAATCCTTTTGAAAGCTCTAGATTCCTTCCCTGGCCACCATTTCCCCAAATCCACTTTTTTTAGTTCTACCGAATGAAACGTTTTCCTTGCTATATGAATCACAAAATGCAATCATATGGGTATGAAAGAACCAAACACATCCAAATCACATCCAGCATTTTTCAACTTCCATTCAATTATCTATCGAATTTTTTGCCTATGTACAATTTTTTTGACAATGCCTTATTAATCTTAAGCAATCAAGTAACAAAACAAAACCTTTAATAGATGCTGTTCAGATTTAAAGTGTAAATCAAGTCAGCAATTTTAACCTCAATTTGCAATAGAAGTTCCAGAATCAAAATTCAAACAATAAGCTTCTAGAGAGCGATTTCAAGTGAGAGAATCAGAAAGACAAGTACACAAACACTCAAATCCAAATCCACAAATATAGAATATAAGGGAAAAAAAAAACAAAACAAAATAGCGCATCATACCTTGTGCTTGCGAGCAAAATCTTCCAATTGAGATCGAAATGTGGCAAGCTGTTCTTTCATAAGATCTGTTCTGATCTTCACAACATTTTCTCCGACCAGTCGATATTGATCCTAAGAATGTTTATATCAAGAAAAATCCTAAAATTAAAGAAATAAAACAATTTGGAAGGTAATAAAACTGAAAGAAAAACTATATTTGGATGATAAAAACTAGAATGTGAAAGTAAAATGAAAGAATGGATACCCGAGCAGCAGCTGCTGTCTGTAAACCAGAAATTCCAGGCCTTCTCCTCATACTTCTTAACCAACACCTTTAGTGAAGTGAATAAATGGCTGGATAATAATTTTAGTGTAGAATTTGGCGATGAATAATTGTACGCTCCAGAGATGAAGAGATGCAATTGGGTTATAGCTAGTGGAATGCTGCTCAAACATTTCATTAGTGAAACGCAACGAGAATGATACAAGGACATCAACAGCAAAAAAAAAAAAAGTTAATAAATAAAGTTAAAATTGAAGGGTTAAATTAGCCTCTTAAAATAAAACAATAACTTGTATTCCAAAGGTCCAGCTATTATGAGAGAGATAAAAGGCATTCGGAAGCAGTTTCATGAGTGGTGGCTCTTCATCTTCCCTTGATTATACCAAGCCTAGAGGTAACTTCATTTTCCCCCTTTATATCATCAAGGAAAATTTTATTCATATCATCATCATACAAGTATTTTCCCATAAATATGGGGGTCGACTATCACGAAGATTGGTAAGAATTTTTAGACAGGTTGACACCTAACGTCAACCCTCTAAGATTAATGCTGAAAACTTGACAAAGTAACTTAGCTTGAGAGAGGCATACGAAGAAACCTAAAAGGGTAGTGGTGGGTAGATAGTTCTACCGTGTTGGGTACGCAATTCAACTTCATGCAAATAGAGAAATTATAAAAAATAATTAACAAAAAACTATAATAATGTTATCTATATAAAGTTTCATGCCATATACGAGCAAATTGGCCTAGTATAGATCAGTATTCTACGTAGGACTTGAATAAAACCATTAACCATTGCAAACCGTACACATCTAGCCTTATTTCATCAATTTAAGGTCGGCTTTATGAATCCTTTGATATATATTCCTAAGAGCTATAATGTTATTTTAGGCCTTCCCCTTCTTTCTTGATCCCTCTAAAATCTCCCTAGATCATCTCCGTACTAGGCTACTCTTTGTTTTACATTTTCGTACAATCTTATAATAGTTCCCCTCATTGTCCTTAAATGATACTGTTACGAATCTCGTGGCCCCTCATAATTTGCTATACTAGCTAAGATCCCTACAAGTGTACATTCGTCTTCAGGAAGAGTATATATTCATCCTCAGAAAGAGTAATACATTCGTTTCAGTATTCAGAAAGAGTATATATTCGTCGGGAGGGACTTGGGCTTGATCTATATTTCCAAATTAACTTGTCCTACAACTAAAAATCATCTATCCAACATGACTTATGTCAGACTTCCGGCAAAATTATATAGCTCCTTAACTATTTTGCAAACCATAATTTGCTATATTAGCTTCGGTCCCTACAAGTGCATCTTTGAGTTAAATGGGCCTAATAAAAGGTCCCTACATTTTTCAAGTGCATTGAGTGCACATACAGTTAGTGGTGGAGAATTTTCACCCAATTGTGCATCTTTTCACCACCGATCAGGCGGAGAGAGAGAGAGAGAGAGAGAGAGAGAGAGAGAGAGAGAGAGAGAGAGAGAGAGAGAGAGAGAGAGAGAGAGAGGCCTGATTCGCCGGAGCGCAGGCCGGATCCGCCGGTCGCGCAGGCCAAATCCGCCGGTCGCGCATCCGCCGGAGCGCAGGGAAGATCTACCGGTTGCGCAGGCCTAATCCACCGGTCGCGCAGCCAGATCCGCCGCCGATCCGCCGGAGTGCGCGCGCGCGCGCGCGAGAGAGACTTCGCCGGTGGTCGCCGGCTGGCGGCGACAGTCGCGCAGGCTAGACCAAAGCCCAGGCTCGATCCGCCGGAGAGAGAGAGAGATGCGGCGCCGGTTGCGCAGGCCCGATTCGCCGGAGCGTGCGAGAGAGAGAGAGGCACTGGCCGGTGTCGGTGGTCGCCGGCGGGCGGCGCCGATTGCGTAGGCTAGACCGAAGCCCAGGCATTTACCTGAACCTCATAGAGAGAGAGAGAGAGAGAGAGAGAGAGAGAGAGAGAGAGAGAGAGAGAGAGAGAGAGAGTTACCAGGCCTTCGGGGAAGAGACGAACGAGCTCGGCTCGGGATTTTTTTTATTTTCGCAGACTCGTCGCTTCAAATTGACACCTCTGGAGAAAAAAATTGGAAAACTTTGACATAAGTCCTTCTTGAGAGATGACTTCTAGATGTAGGACAAACTTATTTCGAAATATAGCTGAAGTCTCCCCCCCACCCCCGCCCCCCGCTTCCACTACCGCCGCCAGACCTAACCGAACCCCTGCCGCCGAACCTAACCAACCCCCCTCTTCCTCCCCCCCCCCCCCCCTCATTGGATCTAACCGAACCCTCGCCCCCCTTCCCCGCGACCGCCGGACCTAACTTCCCCCCCCCACCCCCCCCACCTAATCTACAGGCCATGGGATGAACCCTTGGGAGCTCAACCGAATCACCGCGCTGCCATTGCCTCCCATACTGCTCACCGCTGCTGTCTCCGCCGACGCCGGAGCTGCTGGCCGCTGCACCCGCCTCCTCTGCTGCAATCGCCGCCACCGAAGCTGCTCCCGGGGTCAATGGGGTCGAGCGCGAGGCCGCCGTCGCCGCCGGAGTTTCTCGGGAGAGTGGGGGAGAAGAGGGCAGGGACCTTAGCTAATATAGCAAATTAGTGTGTCTTGCAGCTAATATTGCAAAATAGTTAAGGGCCTATACCCTATTTGCCCAAAAAAAATTCCGTAAAACATGGTAACTTGGTTTCTTATGAAAAAGATTTCTCACCAAAAAAAAAGTAAAATAACAGTAAAAAAAAATTCCAAAAAATATATTTCCTAACGGCTTTTAACGGCTTTTACTTGCGAAAAAAACGAATCCTTAATTAACCAAGAGAGAAAACTTTTTTGTTTTGAAAACCCCTCCAATAGGAGGCAGCCCCCAACATGTTTATTAATCAACAATCAGATTGAGAGAGAACTAGAGGGGGGAAGTATTATTGTCTTAAACAGATTTACCTAAAAGTCATATCAGCAGATTATTATCTTTATTTCTCTCAAATTCACTTCACTTTACTTTACTGCTTCCCTTTAGATTGCCCGAATCCGATCGGAAACGAAAATTCTCTCCAATGGCCCCATTCTCATACCAGCCAGGCCAGGTATGAACCTCCGATAGCCATTTGGGCACAATGGCTATAGTGCATGCCAAAAGTTTTTGCAATTCCAAGGAATGGAAGAGAATTACAAATATGAATCAGGCATGCTTGCAAAATAAAAACGGTTCATCAAACCTGGGCCAACTGTAGGTGATCCCTCTAAGATCTTTGGAGATTGCTGATGCCACCGCCTAGAGATCTAGAGATGAGAGAGTATTGGGGGGGGGGGGGGGGGGGGGGTGGCGCTAGAGTTCGAAAGCCGATAGAGCGATGGACGGGGTTTGCAGCAGGGCCGGCGATAGGGCTTCTCTAGTATGGAGTGCGACGAGGCGGCGATGGGAGGTGTCGAGATAGGGATTGAGAGAGAGTGAGGGAGAGAGAGAGAGAGAGAGAGAGAGAGAGAGAGAGAGAGAGAGAGAGAGAGAGAGAGAGAGAGAGAGAGAGAGGAGGCGGAGTTCGAGAGCCGATAGAGCGATGGATGGGGTTTGTAGGTGGGTCGGGCGATAGGGATAGGATAGAGCGATGCTCGAGGGGGAGAGGAGGCGGAATTCGAGAGCTGATAGAGCGATGGATGGGGTTTGCAGGGGGTGGTGATAGGGCTTCTCCGGAATGGAGTGCAACGAGGCAGCGATCAGCGCAAGGGGACTGGCAGCGATAGAGGACGGGGAGGCGGTGGCCCCTTCGCCTAAAGAGGATAAAGCGCCTGCCTCACCACCTCTAAAGAGGATGGGGCGGAGGCAGATGGGAGTAGTAGTAGCCGCACACTGGAGATTATGAAAACGCCGAGTAAAGTCCGATGGCAGGTAGACGAATGGGAAAGGCCCAGTGCCAGTGGGGCGAGGTCCGAGGAGGAGGACCGAGGTAGGGGTGTGGCAACGGGTCGGGTTCGAGCAAATGCCACCCATTGTGCCCAAATGGCTATCAGAGGGTTCATACCTGGCCTGGCCGGTATGAGAATGGGGCCATTGGAGGGGATTTTCGTTTCTGTTAAGATTCGGGCAATCTAAAGGGAAGCAATAAAGTAAAGTGAAATGAATTTGAGAGAAATAAAGACAATAATATGTTGATATGACTTTCAGGTAAATCTGTTTAAGACAATAATACTCCCCCCCCCCCCCCCCCCCCCCCTCTCTAGTTCTCTCTCAATCTGATTGTTGATTTAATAAACAGGTTGGGGGACTGTCTCCTATTGGAGGGGTTTTCAAAAAATTAAAACAAAAAGTTCTTTCTCTCTTGGTTAATTAAGAGTAAAAATAAAATAAAACTCCACTAAAATGCACTTCATTTCACTTCACTTTATTGCTTTGAATAATCACACATTTGATAGATATAACTTTACTAGAGAGATTTTGTTTAACGTCCTCCTATCACGACTAACTTTTTCTCTTGTCAAGGCCTGTGCGCCACTCGAACCACCTCCTCATAGCCAAGTCGGAGCTCCCACCGGACGACATTCCCTCACCTACTTGGACACATACAAAACAAGGGAAGATATTGGTAGAAGAAAACTCTCTATTACATGTAGAGTATTATACTCCTCTAACGAGAGATGTCCCCTAGTTATAGGTAAGGTTCGAAATTTCCATTTCGGTCAATATTTCGCCCCCTTTGGATATGAAAATATTTTGTGGAAATATTTCAACAGCGTGGAAATATTATGATTTTATAGAAATGATGGAAATATTGATTTTTTAATGGAACTTTTCAGTGAATCTCTGCATAGTCATAAACCAAGTATATATACACAATTTGGAACACTCAGATAATATTTATACCCTATCTACGGGTGTAAAGCATCACAAAGCATGTATTCTGCAATTGAATCTGTGAGTCTTGTGCAGTCTTATTTGGTCCTATTTTGATTTATGTTAAAATAGTTTTTAATCTTTTTTGTAGATAAAAATATTTCCAAAATAAATATTAGTTGATTGTTAAAATAATGCTTTAAACGATTTTGAAAACGGATTTAAAACAAGAAAGTTGTGCAAGTTTGAAATCGTGCAAAAATTATGTTGAAATATTGTGGGCATCGAAATTAGCCCACAGGTCGAACCCGATTTATACACGAAAAATAGGCCCGCACCCAACGGCCTTCGGGTCAAACCCGACTCGCCCATGCAACTTGGGCCCGCACACAACGGCCCACATGCGAAAATCTGGCCCACGCACAACGGCCCGCATGCAACTTGGCCCACACACAACGGCCCACATGCGAACCTTGGCCCGTGCACAACGGCCCGCATGCGGAATTGGGCCCGTACACAAACGGCCCGCATGCACACTCGGCCCGCGTGCAAGCTCAATCCGCGCACCATGGCCCAACTCGAAGCGAACGGGTCCCACCGAACCCGCGACTCGAACACAAAGAGGGGGGCCCACCGGCCCCCCCTCTTGAAAACCGTGCCCCCCTCCTCATGGAGAGGTGGGGCCGGCCATAAAAGAAAAAGAAAAAGAAAAAGAAAAAGAAAAGAAAAAGAAAAAGAAATCAAAAACCGCCTCGATGCGGGGGGAGGTGGCGTGGACGTCTACGCAGCCGTAGATCTGCGACGATCCCTCGATCCAACGGACAAGATGACGTTGTGTCGCCATCCGATCCAAAAGTGCAACAAAAAAATAACAACTCGATCTTTAAAGATCGAGTCACATCTAGCCCATAACCACCCCAACTAAAAAGGAGGGGATCGGGTTTGTTTCCTTGGATAAAGGAACAATATCTTGATGGTTATGGGGGGAGATATCGGATGAAACAAAAAGATTTCAGATTTATCTCCCCCAACCGCTCCCCTTTGCCTATAAATAGAGGGGGTGGGGGAAGGCACAAAGGGTCAAAAAAGCCGAAGACGAAAGAGCTCCGCAAGAGAAGCTCCAACGCTCGAAGATCGAAGGCTTCACGAGGCACGGCAAGCACGTCCTACGGGAATCCTTGGCCCTTCAAGTCCTCATCAACGTGAAGACCTTGCACTCGAAGATCAAAGCTTCGACTCCTCGCACGAAGAAGAAAGCTTGGAGAAGAAGACCCGGAGTCGTCATCACCCCGACTGCTCCAACGATCTTTATCAGCTCCGAAGACGCCATAAGCAAAGGCCGGAGAAGAAGATCGAAGCCGACAACACCCGTCGTCTTCAACAAAGGCATCAACTCCTTGCACGAAGAAGAAAGCCGGGAGAAGAAAGCCTGAAGCCGGTGCTATCCCTGCCGTCTTCGTCAACAAAAGGCGACGCTACAACCGTCGTGCGGAGATCGGTGCTACCCCCGCCGTCTTCATCAAGAAAAGTCGACGCTACAACCGTCGCACGGAAATCGGTGCTACACCCACCATCTCCGCAAGAAGCTTTCAACTCCGATCAAGCCAAATACGCCCGGAGAAGAAGCCAACCGACGCCACAACCATCGAGGAAGCCGGAACAATAAAGAAGCCTTGAAGAAGCATCGCCGTTCTAGAAGAAGATCGAGTCAAAGCTAAAGTCAAAGCCAACGCCAGAAGCCAAAGCAGACGCACTGGTAAAGCCCGCGCTAAAGCAACGCACGTGCCAAAGCCAAGCAACTACGACGGTCACGAGCAAAGCACCGCACGTTCTAGCCGATACGACGCAAAGTTCGGAAGAACTAAAGCATCGCAAGTCTCTACCCGTCTACGTTCAAGCGCAAGCGCCAAAGCAAAGCAAAAGCCCGAGCCACGCCAAAGCTACGCCAAAGTCGAAAGCTAAAGCCAAAGCTGACGCCAAAAACACGATCGACGCCGCGAACCGACGATCAAGGATGCCAAGGTCAAGCAAGGATCGAGGAAGACACGAAGACCGAGGAACGAAGCCCAAAGCCTCCCTAGCCGAGAAAGCGCGAAGCATGGACGGGACAAAATCAACGGCGGAAACTCCTTAGCCTCTCAAAAACCCTCACCCTGTAAAGACCCCTGTCTTGGGCAACCCCTTCAGAGCTCTCGCACGAATACCACGTGGAGACGCGGATCAAAGGGACCCTCCAGAGGATCTCTCCCACAATCTCCTGATCAAAAATTTGTAATCTCGTGTGATCCGCAATAAAGACGACCCGAATCTTTTTCCGCGCTCACAAATACAAAACACTATTTTTTTACTAAGTCTGAAAAAATGAGTTTTTATAAAGAAAAAATTTTAGACATTCAAAATTTTCTTTGACGGACCATGATTTTCTAAATGTATTTGTAGTTCAACATCTTGTGAAATTTTTTGAGCTAAAAATGAGTTGATTTAACCACTTTTTTCATCATACAAATTTTATAAAAAACCGAAAAAATTGTTTTCTCCTACTAAAATTGAAAGCATATTTTTTTATTCACTTGGTTTTTGATTTTTTTGATATTTTTATTGAAATCAAATGGGGAGGTATTTGCTTATTTACATATAATAACTTAAAGTAAATGGAGAAAATAAAAATTAAGTAAGACGATATTTACTTCATGCCGACAAATATATCGTGCGAAATATCAGGATATATCGCGATATTATCGTGATTTTCATTTCGTTAGATATCGCAATAGGAATTTCGTGCATGTCTGAGAAAACCGAGATATTTCACAAAAAATTTCAAGATTTTGTACTTTGGTTATAGGTTACAAGTATGTACAAGATTGGCCATGGTTGTGCCACATGTCTCAAATCCAACAAGTTGGAACATTCTAGAGTTCTCCGCAATTCTAAAATAAATGTTATACAATATATTTTAGAGAACTAGAGAACCTAGGCTGACTCCATAGAATTCTAGAACATTCCAAATGAACCTTCATCCTCAAGATAGCAACGGTGCGATTTCGGTACAGTTTTGGGTAAAACCGAAACCACACCACAATACCGAACCCACACACCAAAAGCACACCGCATCGCCAAGGACGGAACCAGGACGCACACAGCAAGTCAATCAATCGATCTTTTCTAACAAAATACCCTCTCAACAAAAGAAAGACCTCACCTCCGACTTGGAGGCCTTCTTGAAGCAAAAGCTGTCAAAGCGAAACGACGACCTTTACTAGTACAAGAGACCCCTTCTTCTATCTCTTTGTATTATTCTGTCTTTCAAAATCTAGAAGAAGAAGTAAGGGGACTTAGTGTTGGGTCCCTGACAAAAGATTATTTTAGTGAAATGGATAGACAACAAGATGGTTTTGCACTAGATCCTACGAAAAAGATGCATTTAGAGCAAGTTCCTCCATTGACTTTCTCCCCTTTAAATGACAAAACTATCCTTAATACTAAAATCACAAATGTTATTCTTCACTGCAGCAAAGAGTAACAATATGCAATTTTACTCTTCACTGTAGTAAATGGTACTCTTTGCTATAGCGAAATCATTGTAGCATTTTTATGAGAAATCTCATTTAAATTTTTTTTTGCTACAATGAGATCATTGTAGCAAATGTTCCTCTTTATTATCTAATTGTTACTCTTCATTGTGATTCACTATAGTAAATGTTACTCTTTATTAATAAAATGCTACTCTTTGCTACAATGAAAGCATTATCGTATTTTTTTTAAAAAAAATCTCGTTAAAAACTGCTACAATGAAATCACAGTAGTAAATGTTACTCTTTATTACCTAATTTTTACTCTTTATGTGATTTTTTTGTACAACTGCATGTAGGGGTAGAATGGTTATTTTTAAAACATAAGGACCTACCGCTAAAGCATCACTTTGCCGTTATTGCTAAACACGATCTATTTTAAGGACCTACCACGAATTTGCCCAAAAAAGAATCGAATCATTCCAGTACAAGTGTTGCACAGTTCCTTTTATAGGGGCTCGTGAGTCGTGACTTCTCTGTATGGTTGTCCGATTATCATATGACTCCTTAGAGGAATCCTCATTACAAGAGAACATCATCTCAAGGGCCTACATAATGTATATGTAATATGGTCAGGTTCAGGTTCGGAGTGCGATAGGCTAAACTTGACAGTCCTAACCCAGTCGCAAACCCGATCAGATTTTTTCAAACAATCTCAAACCTGCCCAAACCAATTTAATTCCATCCCAAACCTATCCCAAATGGATCCGGTCGGGTGACCCCCTAACCTATTTAAATTGTCATCCCGAGTGAAGATTCAAGGCAAGAACTTACAAGGCACCCATTGCATAGGCAATAAAATAGTTTTCTTTTACAATATTAAGAGATGAAATTCTAAATTTGTGTTTGAAAGAGCATAGATAGAAAGTTAAGTATATGGTAGCATAATGAAGAGATGGAGTGCCATATGAAAGATATCGGATGTCAATTAAATTTCTTGAACGAAGGCAATTGTGTGACGTATGTTTTATGGAATATTATTAGATAGAGGTTTCATAACTTGTTGATTTTTTGTGAGCATAATCATCTTATCTTAGATAACACATCCACAAAAAATCAACACATTTTAAAATCTCTAGACTTATTTAAATGTGTTCTTCAAATTAATGATTAAAATGGACGGTCGATAAAGCCTTTTAGATTTGATATACTTAGAAGCTTTAGAATGTGCTGATTTTTGTATATGTGCTATCTAAGACAAGGTGATTATGCTCACAAAAAATCAATAAACTCTAAAACCTCTATCTAATGATTTAAAAATTGGTATAAAAATTTAAGTGGAATAACAGTATCCCTCGATCCTGACCCATTGATTAAATATAAAGGCACATTAATGTTTATGTTGGATAGAGTCTGATGGCTAGTTAGAAGACTGGGATGTAGTTCTTCGACATGCCGAAGGCCCTAGGAGTACAGGGAGTGGGCTTCGCCGTGGGGAATGGAGTTCGACGAAACCTTGAAGGGTGTTTTTCATGATATTTTCGGTACTATTTTCTATGGTTCTATGTAAACCCTAACCATGGGAAAAATAGTTTTATTTTCGGTACTATTTTCAGGCCCTGTAATCCTTGTATTGTCTTTTGTTTTTGTCTTGGAGCGTAGTGGAATCGACTGTGAAGGGAGTACGCAAGCAAATTACTGAACCTCATTAAATCTTTGTGTATTTTCTAGTTGTGTGATTAGATCTTGTTCTTTTATTTATTCCTAACAATTAAATCATTAAGCTAATTGGTTGGTTAATATATATTGGAATGTTATTTCACTTTCACTCTTTGGATTATATTAGTGCGACATAGATGAATACAATTTACTATACCAGTACTTGCTTTCTACTCTCTTCGTGTTGACTCTTCCCTAGTCTAGGGGAACCTCGAAGAGTCGGAGGTAACAGCTCCACTGGAGAGAGAGGCCCACCCGGCCCCACAGAAGTCGCAGCTCCACGAGCGAAGGGGCCACACTAAGCACGGGAGGGGCCCACCTGGCCTCAGAAGTCAACGCACGATCAGGAAGGCCTACCTTGTCCGAGGGAAACACCTACACACACCGTGCGGAAGACAGGTATCGAACCCAGGTAAGTGCTCACATGGAGCGATAGCACTAGCAACTGCCCAAAGCAGCCGTGGAATCAACAAGATAACTTCATCTCGAAAAAGTCACAGATACAGATGAAATGTATGTATTTTAATAAATACTTGTATTCTCATCTGTATCTCCCATCAGCATACTGATCTTTTAAGATTGTTCTTCAGAATTTTCATGTATAGTGCTACATTACATTGTTAGTTTGGATGCATCAACTCATTTCCATGTTTTTTTTTTTTTTGAGATCGGCGGGCGTTCCAAAACCTTTCAGGCAATGGCCAACTTCTGGCTCGGACTAATCCCTCTGGGAGTGAAACCCGACCCACTCGGCAATTCCCACTTCACTCCTTGGCAAATCGAGGGGAGGACGAGTGGAACCCACAACCACCTCACCAGAGCATCAGTTGCTTTGCCAACTCACCGATCCCCCGGTGGGTGTGCCATAAATATTTTCTTCTCCTAATGGCTAGAGGAGAGTGTGTTCTTCCTCGACGACGATATACCATTAAGATCAAAGTACATACAGTACAAATGCTGCTAAAAGTCCCGTCTTTCGTCCTTTCATCAAGCACTATGGGATACATGTAGGTACATTTTCTATACTGAAAGAAAGTGTTTTCCTTTGATTTCGCTTCACCGAAGTAAATGGTAACAAAATTGGAGTCCTGAGCAGCAGCAGCGCGCTAACGGAAGAGGAGACTCGTGATGGCGACCCAATATCCAACCAGCTGCAAAAAAAAGGAAACATATTGTAGGTTAGGAACTTCTTGTTGGTATTTAGTCCCACATCCGCTGGGGACGGGCAACGATCGTCCTCATAAACCCTCTAGTGGACCTCCCCTTACGAAACAGGGGCTTTGGGGCATGAGGGTATCTACAAATGGTATCAGGGCCCAGGTTGGTCCAAGTCCATGCCAATTTGGTGGAAGAGGGATGTGTTTGCTTCCACACTCCAGGCCCCCATACAGGCACTCTGCCTCCCGAGCACAGGCTTTTTAGTGGAGGGGGGAAATTTGTTGGGATTTAGTCCTACATCGGCTTGGGACGGGCACAGCTAGAAGATCTGGTGACTTGTAGTTCTCGGATAAGTAGGTCCGAGCTACCACGACAAAATGTTGTTTTTCGTTCATGTTCGACTCTTACCAGACGCCAGAAGTCGTCAAAACCACGGAAAATACTTGCGACTTTCTGCGGTACACGATTTTTGGCCAGAAGTAGTGTGAGATTCAACATCAAAGATCAGAATAACGAATGCGTGTCCAACTAACCTGGGCCGGAATACTATTTCCGGTGTGGCCTTCAACCACTAAGCCCACCGTAAGGCCAATCATCGCCCATGCTCCATTGATGGCTTCAATTCGGCGCTGTCTCTGAATTTTTTTTAAAAAAAGTCCATGTTATGACTAGATAGGGTGATAATATGAATTATGAAACAGTGTGATATAACGGCGGATATAATCAACAAGACAGAGTTCTATCTGGACAGATGTTTGCCCGCACTATAGTGTCATATAAGAATGGGTGCTTTGGGTGGATCTTGAAATAAATGACATGCTTTTCTTTTAATAGACAAACCGATTCAAAACAAGCCGAAGAAAATGGTACAAACGATTATTCTCATTTATCATTAGAAAAAATCAAAGTCGGGAGCTGCATAATTAGCTCTGGTGATGCAGACGGCTACCGCATCAGCACCATTTTTCTACAAAGCTAAAATCTTCTTACTGTTGTGCATGGAAATCGAGGCAGCCGATCGTGAATTTTATTTTCTAGAAACATTGTATTTTTCTTTGGCTTTCATTAGGATTCAGTTTTACATCAATTGGACAGCTGGGTCAAAAGTTATTAGTCTTTATGTTTTGTACTAGCATAGGTGCGGGGATGTCGCACCTGATTTAATGACTTGGGTTAGTGTCGTTCATTAAATCATAACGAAGCATTTTCAATAATAGCCATAGGATCTCATGGGTAAACCGATTGATGAGATGAAAGGGGTCAAAAAGAGGCTTTCCAAACCCTAGCCATCGCCATCCGTGCCCGTGCCATGTGGCACACAAAACGAGGTAATCATATAGCTCCCTACGCCAAAGGAGGCCACACATTCCCTTTTCACGTGAATGTGCCGTGGCCCCCTACTCCCCTCCTGTTCTCTCTTTTCTTCATTTCTTTCTTATTTGCCCTTATCTATTTCTGGACCCATCTCGTGCCTTCTTCGCTTCGATCCGATGGCCTCCGCTCATCCCTTCGTAACCCTAATCCTATAAAAAGAAATTAAAATCTGATGTGGAAAAGATCAGATTTTGAAAAAGAAAACCCTAGAAAGAGAGCCTTCTCTTTGTCTACCTCCGCTCCACTAATCATTGGCTTCTACCTTGGATTCTTCTCGATCACCTTCTACCTCCACCGCCCTTTCCCTTTTCTTTCCCCCATTTAAGTGCAGATTTTGCACTTAAATCGTCCCTCATTTGATATCATCCTACTTCTTAAGCCACTCCTCCACACCAAACTTCTACCCCATCCACTACTTCATCCAGGCTACGATTCAGCGAGGATTCCGGCACTACGGGCATTGTCCGAGGCACAAGACGCTCACATATCATGTCACGGTAGTCATTGTTCGCCTTATCAAAGCCTCTTTTATTGGAACTCATCTCATTATCGGTGTATCTTTGTTGATCCCTTTTATTTTCTTGCAAAACTACTTAATCTTGTTGGATATTTAGTTTACTCATTGCTGGGATTAATCATAATTAATGCAAGTTTGATCATCTGAAAATCTACTTTTAGTTCTTGCTTGTGTTTATGATTAGATACGTGTTTGAATGGTAAGTGAATAGTGTTATTTCTGAAATTAGATTTAAACAAGCTGAAAACGTATCGTTTGTAAATTTCAGCAAGTTCTTCTTTAATTTAATCGGGCATCATATCTATAACAATCATAGTTATTCGCATACATTCACTAGCACACACCGGGTTGCATCTAGTATTATCAATCAGCTTCTCAGCAAGGGGGACATGTTGATTAATGCGCTAGCGATGGTTCCTTCAACCGACATATCGAGCCCCAATCTGAGTTGCTCAGCATTCAATAATGCCCGAGAATGCCTTCTGTGGATCCATAGCAGAAGAAATGGTGAAGAGATCCATTGAGCTGACTGGTACATTCCAATCGAGGGCATCTAGCATCTTTATATGAAGACATCATCTGCTATCTATGATTTTAGTCAAAACATTTGGTGGATAATTCCAATGCATATCCTGGAACATTACAATCAAGAAATCCAGATCTTAGCAGGATTCATCTTGGAAGCAGTTCCTGAGATTATGAAAGAGAGCATTATATAGACTATGGATCAATGAAGATTTTCTTTTTGTATAGACTGTCAGTCGCAATTCTTGAGCTACCGACAATATCTACATTTGGTGGATTTTTTTTTGCTGTGAAAATATAAAAGTAAAAATGATTAGGGTGTGATAAAGATATCCAAGAAGTTTTAGAGATTTAATTGTGGATGCCAAAAATATCACCCACTCCACGTGGCCGCACAGATGAGCGATGTGTGGGATCAAGAATACTGGACAAGTGGTACCCAAATGTAAGTCGAAGGAATTATGAAAGAATTATTCATGGAAAAGGACTAAGGCCGACTCAGTGACGTTAGCTAAGAACTTGGCTAGTGACAGGCATGAAGAGCACGACCTATGGCGACCACGCAGACCCGACCCTTGGGCAAACCTAGTGGTGACATCAACTACAAGCTCAATTAAGGAGGGCCTAAGGAGCCCGATCCATGACGCAGGTTCAGCCCTCGGGCGACCTAGTGGTGACGTCAACTACGACCTCAGCTTATCCTGCCACAAGGAGCACGGTCCAAGAAGCTCATGTGGGCTTAGCCCTTGGACGACTTGGTGGCATCCTCGGGGTTGCCAGAGTGTACTGACGTGTCGATGAGTGGCGAGGTCGTAGGTCGAGTCGATGGACAACCTAATGAAGCCCATCAAACCCGTTTTCTCCTAAGTATGGAGACCATCGGCGAGACGGGCACGAGCGCTCCTTACGCCTAGCCTGGAATGGGTATTAGGAAGGATCAGGTGTTAGGCAAAAGAGTAGGTACCAGACGACAAACCCGCTAAGCTGGCACGGCTAAGACTTTAACACCAGTTAGAGCATGACATGTGGCACAAGGAGAGTGACGTGCTCCACTACACCGATCGACCCCTGAGCGACGCCAAAGCGGACTTGCACCATGTAATGATCAACCCAGAAGAGAGAGAGAGACAGAGAGAGAGAGAGAGAGGCTAGGGTTTTGGGAGAGAATAATTCTCATTAGGGCCAATAGACTGGCATATATATATATATATAGTATATGTGTGTGTGTCCTCATGTGAGGCTCATATACAAAAAAATTATCTATATACTACTATACATATGACTAACATAGATATTAGGATCATCATACTTAATCATGATACCCTCCATACTTAAAAATTTTATTCCATTATTACAGTTTACTCACTTTGAATTTCTCTTTAGCCTGAATTTCCTGCATCTGTTTGGCTGCTAACTGCTTGGCTTCTAAAGGATCAACCATTAAAACCTCAGCCTTTGAAGTCCGTTTTCCTTGAGGCACCTATATCATTCACAAATAGCATGGTAGATTTGGCATTAGCAGATCCAATGAGAGACATTCTCAGTAGCAAATCTCTCTTGAAGAAATAACAGTCACATTAACTCTCAACAACTTAAAAACCTCTTTATGCATTTATATAAGGGAGACCAAGTAACGTACTCTCATTTTGAACATACGATAAATTATAACTGAAGGTCTAAAACAGAACGTGATATCAAAGGACTCATCTTATTCTAGTAAGCAGTCCACCATAATACAATAAGAATCCACATTCACGGTGAAGCTCCACCAATAAAATAAATCCAGTAAAACAAATCCTAAAAAAAAAGGTACTTATAAAACAAATGGTGAGGCTCCGCTGACAAATAACGCTAGTAAGATAAAATACTTGTCAAACAGGTTACTATCTAAGCTAACAACTTAGGACACTTAATACTATCTTAACATCCTGGAACCAATCATAATTTGATCCAGACTCTACGCTTAATATGTGTCGGGCTTCAAACTAACTTTTGAGCATCATAATAACAAAACCAAGCAAAGCACGAAAGACATTAATTTGGAGGAAGTCAACTTCTAATGAATGCTCACATGGCTCAATTGCTCAAACAAACATGAACATTAAGTTAGTCCTTCAGAAAGGCAGTAAAGTAGTTTTATCCAAAAATCGACTCCTCAAAATCCTAAATCCATGGTGAAAGTAATTTGCAGCATAGAACATTTGGAAAGGGTAAGCAACATAATTGCAGATATACATGAGAAGGGGAAGCAGGGAGATGACCGATTAAAGAAGCCAAGTCATTACTTATTAGCTTCACCCACTGTCATGCCCTACAGTACTTCTTGGGTTGCATGCAGGACAGGCTCTAACATGCTTCCAGTCATGGGTCCTTCCCCTTTTCTTGATGGAACCAATGTGTTGCTTTGAAATGATCTCTTATTGGGTAAACCAAAGCATTTTTGAACTATCTACATGTCACCGAGCTTGATCACACACCTCACGCTTTGAGTCATGGGCCTCTCCTCTTGCCTCTTAGAATGATCTTGTCAGTCTATTCTAAGCGTCATTGGTGTGGGTAATAGAAAGAGTTGCCTTCGCTCTCTGTTTTAGCTATTTTTGTCAAGATCTTCTGTTATCGACCATAAACCATGCTAAAAGAACTAGGAAAAATCGAACTTGCTAAGTGAGTTTGTTCCCTGCAAGCTAATGGTTTGGCAGTAACGCTTTTAGCAAGCAATAGCATGCCTTCTGCACCAAAAACATCTTGTCCATTCTCCCTAGTAATGTGTCATGACAGAAACCCTCAATCCAACCGTTATAACTCTCGGAGTTAAACCACAAAATTGAGGGATTTTTCCCTTTCCAAATTAGATAGTTTTGACGTAGTGTTTGCGTTGAGACATGCTTAACATGTAAGATACTCATGGGGAATTGGGAGAACCAACTCTAGTGTCTGATGATTCTTCCACCAAATCGTAGTTAAAAGTGTGAGTTTCCATAAGACTCAATGGTTTTACAAGCAATAGTGATAAGATTAAGTTTCAGATTGTGTATTTTCCTGACGTTTTATTTTGGACATTTTCCGATTTTAGCATTTGGGCTATGTTTGCTGTGCAAATCCACCTGGACAATAAATTTCCTAGAAAATTAAATGTCAGATGCCATTCTTTTGTCAAATGTATTGAGACAATTAATGTCCCACCGGCCCAAATGTCCGAATTTCATAGGACTTCCATGTC